>OY751555.1:657920-1122920 GCA_963572265.1 Caenorhabditis doughertyi
GGTTAGCAAAAACAGAATCCAGATTCGTGATCAGCAGGTTTTCAGCGTTCGAATGAGCTATAACACGTCACAAAAGCTCATCCTGCGTATACACCATTCCCTAGTTAGAAAAAAAAAGAAAGAATTTTAATAAAAGGGGCGGGGCCAGACGAAAACTAGATTTTTGTAGTTTTCGTAGTTACTAACCCTTTTTTAAAAACCTACCACATATTGAACGTGCAATCGTTTTTTGCCCTTGAACTTCTTGCTCTTTCTAGTTGATTCGCTTTGAAATTCAGCGTCAATTTTTTATAACGTGGGCGGGGATCAACGCAAATAGAATCCGTATGAAATGCGAGTGATTTCATTTTGATGGAACAACTTTTGATGTATGCTTTGGATCGTTTGGAGAGCAGAGATATTTCGAACCTGCATGAATCTTTTTTATTTGTTAAATTGAACTAAACTCTTACACTTCAAACGTGTCCATTTTTTCCATTACCATTTTCAGAGCCACGTGTGGAAGGGAATACAGCGGAATTGTTTCTTTTTTCGAACCCATTTGTTCAGCGACGTCGAGGGTCAAGCAAAAATATGCCTAAGCCTCTGAAAAAAAACTAAAAAAAAGGAAACCAATCAATAACGGACAGAAACAAACACGAAACGTCCACAAAGCAGATGGTTTTTAGGCCTAATCGTGTTGCGTTCAAAAAAGTCTCCCGCTGGGAGAACACTGTCCGTTAGAGCGCGTTTACACCCTTTGTACCAGATGACCATTTGGAACCCAGTTTAGCGGTATACATTCAAGATATCAAATTGCTCTCATAACAAAAAAGAAACAAAATGAAAAAAAAAAACATTATAAACTTTTTATCCAAAAAAACAAAAAAACTCGGAGTGTCGTGGGAGTCGCAAACACAAAACAAAATGGCAAAATCATTTTCTCCAACGTTTTGAGAAAATAACTTGAAAACCGACACAAATGGAAAAAAACAAACAAAAATAAAAATAAATTATGAATCTTGACTAAAATCGTAATTACTTTTCCTGTTGTCATTCATATATTTTTCCGTCCAAACATTGAATTCCAATTCGTGGCGACCATGCTGAACGGATGCTCTTAATCCATCATGATCTCTCTTCAAGATGACATAATTTTGGTAATAGTACCCCATAAAGAATCCTCCATGTTGCGGCACTAATCGCTTGCACATTTTTCCATTCAGTTTTTTTTTAATTTTCTTCAAATCGAATCCATCTTCAATTTCATCTTCATCTTCACCTTCACCTTCAGCTTGAATTTCAACTATCGGCTTACTTATATTCAAATATTCCAGCCTTGAATCCCCATTTTTCCATTCGCTAATCCAATTTATTATGTTTTCATGCGATAGGCTATGTTTCACAATGGTAATCGTTTTGCAATTAAGAGAAATAAACATTTCAAATGGTAGTCCTTCAGCTTTTTTGAGATGGAGAGAATCCATATTTTGAATCTGCAAAAAAAATTCGAAAAAAAGTTATTTTGTTGTGACTCACTTTATCCGAAAAGGAAGGCACAAAATTTCCTAATTTAAGGCTGTTTACAGCACCATAATGGTCTAAAATAGTATCCGCTTGATCTCCTATCGCAACTTCAATATCTTTTGAATCCTCGATTTCCAAATCAGTTACATCTCTTGGCAGCTTTTGCATGGCCTCTTTTATAAACTTGTGATCTTTTGTATCACAATAATATTTGATTTTTTCATATCGAAATAGATCGTGAAGATATTGAAATGCTATGAATATACCATCCGGATGGCTAGGAAGGCAGTACATTGAGTCTGAATAGTAATCATCTCTTTCTGTCCTGAAAAACTTTTAATTTCTTAATTTTAAGGACTTTTTTTTATACAGAACAGTCTACCGACAAAAAAAATCACCCGCTTGGTCTAATGCTGTCCATGTACGCATTCAAAAACTTTAAACTTTAAAAAATCAAATGCTATAAAAATACATTACAAAAATGCCAGAAATTACGGTTGGATCTTGATCTTGACAATTTTTTGATAACTTTTTCGATAAACCTCCGAGTTACCGGTGAGTTTTTCAAATTTATCCCAGAAAGTTTTCTGCGAAACTTTTCAGTAAGACCCGATCGGGGGGTGAGCGGCATCGCCGAATTTCGGCGATTGCCGAGTTGAAAAACCGGCGAGGTTTGGTAATATTTCTCACGATTGTCAAAGTTCTCCGAACCGGCAACGGCAACGAATTCCGAAAACCCGGCAACTTCGACATTTCGGCACCACGGCAATGCCTTTGCCGCTCGCCTCTGGACCCCGCGCTTAAAGCTTACCACATGCTAAACGTGCAATTGTTTATTATCCTCAAACTTCTTGTGTTTTCCTGTTGATCCTCTTTGAAATCTAGCTCCAACTTTTTATAACGTGGGCGGGGATCAATGCAGATAGAATCCGGATAGTATTCGAGTGATTTCAATTTGATGGAACAACTTTTGATATACGCTTTGGATCGTTTGGAGAGAAGGGAGATTTCGAATCTGGAATGAAAATTATTTTTTGATTTGTGAGATTGGAAAAAAAAAACTTACACATCGACAGTTTCCATTTTCTCCATTACCATTTTTAGAGCCACGTGTGGAAGGGAATACAACGGAATTGTTTGTTTTTTCGAACCCATTTGCTTCCGATTTTCTTTTTTGAAGGCCTTGAGGAAAAATAAAGTGAGTGTTTTTTCTCTCTCTCTCTCTCTCTCTCTTTTTTTTTCAATTTGAAAATATTGTTTCTTACCATTTCGAAAATCCAAGTGAAAGTTGTTGAGAAAAAAAATCAATAAATAGTGCACAGGAACAGATACAAAACGGCTACAAAGCAGGTGGTTTTTAGGCCTAATCGGGTTCCGTTCGAAAAAGTTTCCCGCTGTGAGAACACTGTCCGTTAGAGCGCGTTTACACCATTTGTACCAGGTGTCACTATTTCTTTGCAGACACGAATAACGACCTAAAAAATGAACGAAAAAGCTTTAGTTTTTCAATAAAAAATAATTGAGGTTGCAGAAAAAAAGGGAAGGTTGATATACATTTTCCAGATTCTTCAAAGGCTAACATGTATTACTTCCCAAGTGACTCCCACCGTTTTAGACGGGATTTGGATCAAAAGTTAGCCCTTCCGGAGGATATCAAATTCCACTAGTCAAATCTTGGCCAAATTCATTTTTGACCGATTTACCGATTTTTTTAGTTTTTCTCAAAATGACTAGTTTTCTGATCGTAGTTCGGTCAATTTTGAAGATTTTGGAAAAGTTAAAAAATGAAATTGTAGATAAATTTAAGATACAATTTCTGAATTTTACCAAAATTCTGAAAACTTTAGATGACGTCACGAAATATCGATTTTTGTACAACTCAAAAAATAAATTCTTTGAGAACGCTTTGGAACAACCGTCAAAAGATTCAGCGTTGAAAATGAGGCACAAAGTCAATTTTTTAGAGAAATCTGCATATTTTTTTTGAGAAAATGGGATATTTGTACAAAAAATGCACTTTTGAGGCTAACTTAATTTATCTAGTTTTCCAGACTCCTATGACCTTCATATAGACTAACTTTTGTGGAAATTGTTATTTTATGTCAGCCTAACACTGTATTTAATTATTTCTGTGATTATATCTTAGTTTGGTAAATTTTATTTTTTTGACCCACATCCTATGGTAATTTTCTCGTCAATTTTCAAGGGGGGGGGGGAATAATTTCAAAAACTTCGTATCGTTAACGTTCTCTATCAAAGGCTTGAAATATCACCACGGACATGTGAGTAATTGATTAAAATTTTTCAACGCGTAGAAAAATGCAAAAATCAACGGTCAAGTTGGTGTCAATGGGAGGGTTTGAAAGGTAACCCATTGACTCTGGACCGATGTTTAGGCGCCAGGTATATATATTGAAGGTGTATATATACCCGGCGCCTGTTTAGCAGCCGACAAGTTACGGGCTATTTCATCACTTCTCACTCACTATCAATGCTGAAAGAAATGGGTCAATAGACGAGAGTCGCAGACAAACAGTTATGAAATTGGCAGTAAAATGTCGGCTCCTTGGCTGGCGCCTGATATATATACCCCTTCGAAAATAGGTTTCGTTGTCGGTCCGAAGTCAATGGGTTACCGTAAACACTCCATTGACACCAACTTGACCGTTGATTTTTGCATTTTCCAGGATTTTCGGAAATTTTGGTGTAAAAACCTAATTTAGGTGTTGCAAAAGCCGTTCGGATTGTCAGAAATTTTGAAGCTTATTCCGTTTGCTAACCTTTAGTGTTTTTGAAAGTGTGTGATCACAAAATATGAAAACCTCTTTTTCCAAAATCAAGAAAGTCTAGAAAAAACCAGAAGCTTTATCAAGGAAAAAAAGTCAGTTTATCTATAAATCACAGAAAGTTTTATGAATTCGTTGAAAAATAGACAAAATACATGAAGAAATGAAGAAAAATCAGCAAAAAAATCTAACAATCAACCAGTTAATCAACTAGTCTGAACACGATTATAAGCGGTTTCCGGCGATTCCAAACACAAATCTCTTTTTCCAAACACGAAATTCGAAATACTTGCTTCCCATTCCAATAGATGCCAGCAACCCATCATGTTCTCTCCGCAAAACTTTAGAATCCTTGAAATCGTATCCAGCGTTTGAGTTCTCCTTGTAAAATTGGTCTCGTTGTTTGGGGTCCCATGGTTTTGCATTGAATTTTTCTTGAATAAATTCTAAGTTAATATTATCGTTCTTTCTAATATCCAAATGTTCCAATCTGGAATTTGAGCTCTGCCAACTTTTTATCCAAGTTATAATGTTTTCGTTTGTAAGTGAGTGATATAAAATAGTGATTGATTTGCAATTGAGAGTAAGAAGAGCGTCGAATGGTAATTTCTCTGCATATTTGATAACAACAGTATCCAAGTTTTGAAACTGAAAAGCAAGTTGAATGTTTAGCATCGGTAAATCTATCGAAAGGAAAATCCAAAAATGAAATTCGATTTCAGATTTTTTTTCCGTATCTATCACTTTCACGGAGTCCAAAACGCTTCATTTCAATTCAAGACGTTCCACCGCAAAATTTTGTGTACAGTGGAGCACGTTTGCTGTTGTTACGTCTTTCTATGTTAAAATTCAAAATCGCGATACGGAGTTTAATCGACTTGAGCTCTTTTCGCACTAAAAACGAAAACCGAGCATTTTCTACTAGTTTCTTGAACAGGACACATACTTTTATACATTTTAAAAAGTTTTTAGGAATTAATTTCAAAAAATTTTCAAACA
The DNA here is from genome assembly GCA_963572265.1 of Caenorhabditis doughertyi. Lineage (NCBI taxonomy): Eukaryota > Metazoa > Nematoda > Chromadorea > Rhabditida > Rhabditidae > Caenorhabditis > Caenorhabditis doughertyi. Next base: position 663,212 of record OY751555.1, read on the forward strand.
CGCACATTTACCACCAAAAAATTAGAAAGTGCGCACTTGTGTGTGTGTGTGTGCAAAGTGTGCAGTGTGCAAAGTGCAATCTATCAAAACCAAAAATTTCCAGGGAAAGTCCAAAAATGAAATTTCAGAAAAAAATAAAGTCCCAGGCCCTCCGAGTAATCTATCACCTTTGATATTCTCATATAACAAAAAAACTTTTTCCGCCGCTCAATCAGAGCAAGGCACTCGGAATAAGTTCAAGTAGCCAGGGGTTTTTTTGGATACTTGTGATTTGGCGGGCCAATCAAAAAAATTTAATTTTAAAAAAATTTGAAAACCTGGGGTCATTTTTTTTTGTGATTTTGATGACTTTTTCATACTAGAAATATTCGAAATTTTTTCCAGAAAGTCATTGCACCGGTTCTCGGAAAAAAAAGACGAAAAAAAATTTTTCTCGTACAAAAAGTTTTGGCCCGTTAGAAATTTCTCACTCGGCCCGGCCCGGTCCGGTCCCTCACAAGTATGATTTTTCGGGCGCATATTTTGCGCTTCAGATCGATTTTCGAGCTGTTTATTTATGAAAAACGAAACCAGTATATTAAAAGGAGGACTGAACTCGAGTTTTTCAAGTTTAAATTCTGATGCAGTTTTTTATTTTGATTATTTTCTTTCACTACTACACTCAAAAATCACTCCAAACGGTAGAAAAAGGCATTTGAAAGAAGCACCCAATACGGGTTGATGGCCTAGGATCCGACAAGTGTGCACCGTGCGTTTTTTTCAAATTTCTAGGCCGTAAACCTGTACGCGGCCATGACTTCAAATGCGTTTTTCTACAGTTTAGAGTGATTTTTGAGTGTAGTCGTAGTGAAAGAAAATGATCAGAATAAAAAACTATCTCAGAATTTAAAATGAATAAACCCGAGTTCAGTCCTCCTTCAGTAAAGAAAAACGGAATCGTCGCATCAACAAACCCCAGTTCCAACCCACCTTATCAGACAACGAAGTCACTCCTGAATCTATAATCAAGTGTTTTGCATCGCTACAGTATTCCAAAATACTCTCAATTTGATCATCAATCAAAACCTCACAGTTCTCTTCATCTCCAATCATCAAATGGCTAGCATTCTTCGGCAAATTTCTCATAGATGCATTGATAAGTTTGCGATCCGTCGTATCACAATAATATTCGATGTTTTCGAATTTGAAAAGGTTGTAAAGATGATAAAATAGTACAAAAACATCATCCGGATGGTTAGGAGTGCAGTAAAATATATAGGATCTGTCATTGTCTCGTGTCCTAAAAAAAATTTTTGAAAAACAAAATTTTTTTAACACTTACCACTTCTTGAATCGACTATTACCAATAACTCTGGAACTGCAACTTTTATGACGGTAAGACTCAAGTCTGATGACTAAATCATGGCAATAGGTTCTCAATTTACCATAAAAAATCGAGTTGGAAGCGAATGTGAGCGTATCTTTTTTGATACAACACTTTTTGATAATCGACGCCGAATTTTTGGAGATAAATGAGAATTCGAGTCTGAAAATAAATAGAGACTTTATTTCTTTTCGTCGCCGACTACCGAATTGTCGCAGAAAAAATTACCGGAAAATTTTCCGATACAACTCCCGGTAATTTTTCGAAAGTATACTTTATCGGTACATCTATTCGATAAATAAATAAATTTTCTAGAAAATGAAAAATCGATAAATTTAGCGGAATAAATGTCCATGAAACCGGAAACGCAAAAAATCACCGGTAAATTCAGCGGTTTTCTATACAAATTTACCGGTGAATTGGCTAAACAAGGCGCACCAGCTTATTGGTTTGTTTGTTTTTCAAATTTTGCGCTAGAAAAAACTAGAGATTTAAATTTTACCGATAAATTTACCGGTCAATTTTTCGTAAAAATTTATCGATAAATTCGATAAATTCACCGATAGAATTCTGATTAATTTGCCTCACTTTTACTTGTTATTGGTCAAATATCAGAGCCGATAAAACAATTTTTGTAAATTAAAAAAAAAATTTTTTTCAAAAATGTCAAAACACATTTTTGTCAAAACGCCACTGCACTCCGTACTTCTTGATTTTCCCTTTAAAATTATGTTTTACAAAATGGTAAAAAAAATGTTCGGCAGTTTCTCACGGTATGCTGTTTGTGGAGGGGTGCAAACGCGCTCTATTGATTGGGGGCGTGGCCTAATTTAGGAAGCGAAATTTAATGCGTTTGGGATCTTTTTTGAAGAGAATCCAAATTTTCTGTCAGAGAATCAGCCGAGATTTGTCAGAAAAGTCGATAAGAATTGAAAAATGTAATACACTTCACCTCAAAATAATTATTTTGGGATTTCAAAACATGTTTTGTCAACAAAGCGCGTTTGCATTACTTCACAAGCATACCGTGGTTTCTGCGAAATTTTTTTTTGAAAATTGGGGACTCCGGGTCATTTTTGAAACGAGTGCAGTGGAGCGCACATTGCGCAACGCCCGCACGACTAATACAAAAAAAAAACTTACAATTCATCGTCATTCATTTGCCGCATCACTGCTTTAACGGCCAGAAAGGGAAGTGATAACAAAGGGAACGGGAATATTCTTTCCACAGGCTTTTCAGGTTTGAACGGTTGATTTTTCCAAGTGAGAAATATAAACCAATCCCCATCATACCCTAAAGAAGCCAATTCTCCATCGCTTTTTCTTTCGATATCCAAAAATCCTTCACAATTAATGCCGGAATCAGACCATCTGTTTTTTTTTCAGTGGATCCCAAGGCTTTGGGTTAAGTCCTTCTAGAATTACATCCACATCCAAATCGTACCAACTATAAAGATGTAGATGCTTTAATTTCAGAAATTCTAGCTGAGTTTCGTTTTTCAACCATTTTTTGATTAGATATCTGATAAGTTTGGAATTAAAGCGATGAACTTCCAGGGTTAATTTCTTGCAATTGAGTTGGAGATATTCGATTGATCGTATGTTTTGTGCACGATCAAGGCGAATTTCTTTGATGTCATGGAGCTTAAAAAAAGTTGTGTTATTATAATAGGATTTTTTTGGAAAGAAGACTAATGAACTGATTTTTGCTAACTGGGGTCAAAAAATTTGAAAAAAAAACCAGTTTTATTTCGCTGTCTGTTTTCAGAGATTTCAGAAACTATTTTAGATTTTTTTGAACGCGATTTGAATTTTTTTTCGCGCGTTTTTATTTTTCGATGGTCGCAATCGTAGCGACTCAGCTTTACGTGCTTAAGGCGATACGTAGTCTTGACTTGCACAATAATTGAGTCGCTACTCAGCGAATCAAAAAATTTGCGACCACTGAAAAAATAGAACGCGCCGGAAAAAGAATCCAAAGTCAAGTTCAAAAAAATTCACGGCGGCAGTACGGCGGAAAAAAGTTTCCCAAAATTTTCGAAAATTTCCAAAAAGAAACTGACTTATTTTTTCTTGCTGATTTCGATTCTCATAATGGAATTGCACAGAAATCGCGTTCAAACTCGTAAATTACAATCTGATGGCCGTGGCCAAGAAATTGATAGCGCGGCGTCCGTCGTTCTATATGTTTTGGTTTTTTTAGTTTATTTCAAATATTTTTTACAGAGCTTTTGTCGTTCACTATTTTTGGTTTTTTGCGATTTTGAGCGCTATATTTAGAAGCTTCAAACCGGTTTTCTGTGTGATTTCTTTATGAAAATCGGATTTACATGTATTACTTCCCAAGTGACTCCCACCGTTTGGGACCGGACTAGGGCCAAAAGTTAGCACTTCCAAAGGGTATCAAAGCCCGCTAGTCAAATCTTGGCCAAATTGACTTTTGACCGATTTATCGACTTTTTTAGTTTTTTCCAAAATGCTCAGTTTTTTGACCATAACTCGGTCAGTTTTTAAGATTTTTACAAAGTTAAAAAACGAAATTGTAGATAAAAATGAGTTACGTTTTTTGAATTTTAGCGGAATCCTGATGACTTCAGATGACGTCACGATAATGTGAAAGGGTAGTACCAGACTCTATTTACATGAGCCTGGTTCCCTTCTCTTTTACATTTCTCTCATAGATGGCGCTCTCTCCCCTAAAGGAGAGACCAGAGAATGACTCCGCCCCTTACATTTTTGGACGGGACGGAGCCCTTCTAAGTTAGTTCTGAGAGGAGCAAGGTCCTGTTATGTGACCAAGGAAGACCATCCCTAGAGGCCTAGCCTCTAGGTCTGGACCTTCCAGCTCCCATATTACTCATGCTTTACTATTTAACCTTTATATCTTATCCAATTATAATAAACCTCTAATAACCCAAGAGTCCGATACCTCTCAGATAAAGGTTGAGATAACCCGAAGGGTCCGGGAGCGAACCCCTTCGCATGGAGGTCCCTTACCGAGCTTTGAACTTGTTTTGATTGGGTACCCTCCCATGCATTCGCATGGAGGTCCCACCTCGAACTTTTCATTTAACTTACATGCATCCGCATGGAAGTTTCACCTCGATTTTGGGACTGACCTTTCATATAATTACATGAAGGTCTCATTTTATTCATTTATTCTCATAACCTTTTAATTTTCGTTCCTTGAGTATTTTTGGAAAACCATCTCTGGGTTTTCAATCGTTTACTTCGCCGTACCTTACATACTTCAATAACAATTGTATTTGCAACAAACCTGACCCGACGGGGTCATCCAGGGTTTGGTACCCTTCACGTCAGCACTTGGTCAGTTGCAAATGGCTCGAGAGCAACTACGTGGAGAACTCAGATGGTCAACAAATGGATTGGCTACCTTGCAAATACAGGCTCAAAGTCGTGTAAGTCTCGCGCGGAGACTCAGGTACGCGGAATTATTATCAGTACTCCCTTCTGTTCTGGGACGTGACTCTAGAATACCTTCTGTAGCTCCATAACCGCTACATCCTTTTGGAAATAAGATAATACGGACAGAAGTTATTCCTTAGAGAATAATTGGATTTATTTACTCACATTGCATGATAATCAGTTATGAAGTGTATTATGATTTCTCACCTGTTATTGATATTTCTCTCTCTCTCTCATATCAATTGAATCTCTCACTCTCTCTCCTTAAAATAAGTAGTAATAACCTAAATCTCTCTCTCTCTATCTAAAACTGTACTATAAAATCTCGCGCGTAGATATTAGGTTACTGGTTGCTAGTTAGATAACTTAGGGTAAATAGAAAACATTGAAATGAGACAAATTGTTGTAACCGAGTTGCTGAGAAGTTGACGTAAACCCTAATTAGAAATAAGGAGAATGAGAAGCGAAAAGACAGTCGTTAAGATTACGACGCCGTGCTCGGTTGATAGTGAAGTTCGTACAGTAGTACGACGCCGCATACGGTCGATAGTGAAGTTCGATATGATTAACTTCTTCTGATGAGAAGTTGTAGAAGATGAGGACTATCTTTCTACCTCCCATAACGTAACGTCAGACAATATAATTCAACAGTAAGGTCTCAGCTACTTTTGCCCTTTCCTGCTTTTATTCAGAGTAAGAGTAAGGGAGGTGAGGAGGAATTTTATATAAATTACCTCTCTCTTTTATCAGCTGATTCAATACCCTAGATTCTGCGTGGTTGGCAGACAAAAGTTGAAATATTGATTCGTAGTATCTAGTCGTTGGCTCGAACCTAACAAATAATTGTTACAGAATTTGTGACAAGATAGAATTTGTTTCGTGGAAATGGTTAGGTTCCAATATAAATCCAAGATGTTTCAATTAGAAGAAAGTAAAGACCAAATGACAAAGCGCTATCTAGTTATCGATTATCAAATAGAAGAATTAGGAATATAGACAAATCTCGTTCAGAGTAGCGGGAAGTGAGTACAGGCAGCATATGGTTGTCCGCCATCGTCAGAAATGACACATCATTAGCTTGAGTACCGTGAACACATGTCTCTCCTAGATAATCGCAGGGAAAATCCACCTCCAGACAGGTTGTTTGTATCGGACATCAAATACAAACATCATAACCTGGGATAGAAGTATTGAGCCGAGCTCTACTTCAATAATATCTGAAATATCTAAGGCTGTAGAACCGAAAGTTAGCACCTTACAGCAATTCTGGAGAAATTGAACAGGTACCTGAATAACCTCCATGATGTGAGTATCTGAAACGGCCGTCAGAGTCATAATCGTATATGGATGGTTTTGTGGAATCAGAAAATTGAAGAATTTTAAATTCGAGATTTGTGATTTATTAAGTTCCCAATTGTCATTTGAAGGGCCCGCACCCGTGCTTGACGCGGTGTCAACTATGTTAGGCCAAAATCAGAGCAATAGGTTCTCTCTGACTTATAGTATACATTTTCATACTATACTACTTCCTTCTAGATGCCCTAAGAGCATAATTTGAGGACTACGGTACCTCATCTGGCAGCAGTACTACATATATACTATGTATGCGCCGTGTTGAAACATGATTGGAAAATGAGCTCTGTGAGAGACCAGAGTCATCATCTGTACATGCATAAGAAATGCAGGCAGTTAGGAGCCGACTACTATACGATGTTGCAAGGGATTAAAATTGTAGTCAGGGGGTTTGCTACTAACATGGCGGACCAACTGTCACAATGGTTGGATGATAGATAGGGGCCACTTAGAAACGTAGCGCCGCCGGAGGGAGCATCTTTAATAAGCCTCGGCTGCTACTACGATATTTTCAAAGGTCACCATACGACGGAATTGGTTATTACCAAGGGACTACGACTACTATAGTCGGTTTAGGAATTGATGCTACTAGAGATAACACAAGAGGGGGTGACATGACATGTCACACTAGCCGTGGGCCATTAATAATTGGCACCACCACTAGGCTGAGAATAGCACATAGCGATTCGGCGGGATCAAATTTAAAAGGGGGGGACGACGTCGTAAGACGCCCCGCCCACTAGAAGACTACGGTAATAATAGGAGTATAAAAGGAATGAGCATCAATAGAAGAGGTCATTTTCCTCTATTTTGCCCTTCCTTTCTCCTCACTTGAACCGTTGTCTTTCCAGAACCGATCTTCACCGTTCGCAACCACCCTCACACACTCTCACGCAGTAGTCATTCTCCGGAACCGACACTGTAAGTAACTAAGAAGTTAACAACCTTAGTCTAGAAGAGTTGTGTTACAGCGCCCATTCAAGCATCAACTTTGAAGTTGTCCAACGGGCCAAGTCCCACTTCATCAATCGTCGTCAAACAAACACCTCGTTTTCAACGACAAGCTGAGAAAGAGTTCGAAGAACCAACAGTGAGTGATTTTCTTTTTAAAATTTGAAAAATCAAAATGAGATCACCTCTCCTCTTTCTCTCTTTTCTCTCAATATTCTTGTTCGAAAAAACAAAAACTCATCCACTTCTCTCCATGTCTGTAGATATTCATGGAAAAGTTCTCTTCTCTAAGCAATAAGATGTGGTTTAGGTAGTACTTCTCAAGCACTCATTCTCTTCTATCGTATAAGAACTCTCTTGCGTCTGAATACGCTCTTATCTAGCCCATTTCTGATCTAGTGATCCATCTGTTCAAGCAATACCTGGGTATCTGGCGCTAGTAAGTAAGCGAGAAAGATAGTAAAAATTAAGACGCTTAATAAGGACGAACGTGAACACGTCGCTAAACAGCAAGCAAAAGATAGGCAAGCTAGAGCGCAGAGACGACACCAGGAAGACGAAGACCCCATTCAACTCCCACCGGTAGCACGCGGAAGAGGTAGAGGCGCACGAGGAGGTGCTAGAATCGCCAGAGGCGGACGAGTCGATAGAGATCTTCTTCCCCCGCCAGTAGTCGACAATCAGGAAGTTCCACGAGAGGAACCATTTGAACCTGATAATAGAGATAATCAGAACCGCGAAGAACCACCTCAACCTCAACAGCCTACCCAGCAAACTCCGCCAGTTCTAAATCGTCAAATCGTCCCATCCAGCGCACTAAGTGTAGACCAAGCTTCTCGCATCACTCCAGCTGAACTTAGGAATTTAGTAATCCCACCTGATTCACCTCTTGCTCGTCAAGCTCGACAACTTTTACAAACTCCGTTTCCAAACGAAGTTTTCTTCACTCCGAGAGCTCCTATTCCAGCATCATTTCTAAGAGAAAGCCTCGCTAGTCTACAAGCAGCAGCTGCCACCTATCTACCATCAATCAATCGTTCATCTCCTCCGTTCACCAATCGTTCATTTCCTCCACTTCTCGATAGAGTTCCCGTTACCGTAGATAGTCACAACACACCTAAGAGACCTACTCACCCTCGCCTAGTCACTCCGCAATCGGCATCGGAACGTTACCTATTGAAAAGCAAAGTAGGACGTTTTACTTTCATTCCAAGTTTTGTTAGGAAACACTTCTTTGGTAACCCTTCGCCCGGTCATCGATCAAACGCAGCAACAGTAGAGGAAGTCACTGAGGCAAACGTTAACCAAATCCCCACGAGTAGTGAAGCGCTAAGTAAAAAGGGAGAAACTCCTATTCTCCATAAGACCGCAGTAGTAGCGCCTCCCGATAGTACAACGACTACTCAAATCACGGCATCAGCACAGCCCACCACTGAGAAATCAGCTGTAGTCGGAGCTGAGAACTCGAAGATGCAGTTCGCTGAAGATCTCCGTTATGAGATCCCTAGAGGGGAAATAGCGGAGACCGACCCAAAAGTTGCTCTGAAAGTCCTTAAAGGCAACTTAGAAAAGTTTAAAGACGGAAATACCGCAGCGCTAAGAGATTGGTTTGTGGAATGCGGAAGAGCATTGTACGATCTCAGAATTGCGCCAACCGCGGCCGTTAAGATTATTCCATTCTTTTTGGAAGGAATAGCAAAAAGCCGTTATAATCAGCTGGCACAAGACCAGACTGATGATTGGGAAAGACTGGTCACTAGTATGATCCAAGCGTTTGAAGTTCCAGGAGATAGGGAACTAGCCCAACATGAGATGGCAACCCTGAAACAAGGGAGAATGTCGATTAATGAGTTTGCCCGAAAAATTAAGACCTTAAGTAACTATGCGTACGAAGGAATGGGTAAGGAAGTTAAGGAAAAACTTATGATTTCCCATTTCATGCATCACTCTGCGTCGGCCTTGAAAAGAAAATTGCTCCTAATGGAGAACGTCCCCAAGACCTTTGAAGAACTAATCCGCAAGGCGGAACGATTCCAAAGGCTTCACGAAATCGCGGAAGCGCAAGATAATGAGGATCTAGTTGCTGCTATGGAGCAGTTGATGCGCCCTGAGCACCGACCACCACCTCCACCAGAGGAAGATTACCCGGTCGAGCGAGTTGAGAACCGCCAGTATGATACTCGCCAATATGATAGTCGCCCTCCATATAGAGGAAGACAATTCGAGAGACATGGCTTCTCGAATAAGGCTTATAAGCGCAACTTCCGCAAGGGACATAGTGACCAACGTAAGGATCATCGCGATCAACGTCACGATCAGCGAAATAATGTTCAACAGAACCGACAAGGTCAACAAGGTCAACGAAATCAAGGAAATGGCTACAGAGGACGTCCCTCTAACAACCGATTCAATGGGAATCGTGGCGGATATGTTAGGGACATGCTAGCCTATTTAAGCATTGCCATCGCTCTTATTTTGCCAGTCGCAACCGCGAATCCCCAGATCTGTGGATTCCAAGAAGGTGGTAATCTGTTCGCACCACCTGACATTCTGCAATGCTATGCTCCTCGCACTCGTGTTTTACCAACCAAAGTTGACATCTATAGCTTGCGTACTGACCCTATGCACCAAATTGCACATGCGTGTTATAAAAAGGTGTACCGTATGGCCACTCATTCTGTATTAAAAATCTACGTTTGGTCGGAAATGAAAAACGGTCAAGCGGAATTCCAGCAAATAAAAGGTCAAGAATGTAAAGAAGCGGTTAGAACTAAGAAGTTTAATGGCATAGATCTAGTTGAATCTCCCAGAGGAGTTTACCGAACTCCCAGTGTCTGTCAGTCATTTGAGAACAATACTAACTGGGTTGGTACTAATGACTGGGAACATGTCGATTTCACTATTATAGTAGGTGAAGTGGCTTCGTATGATGGAAGCCAAACGATTTCGACACTAGGAGATACCAGTAAATGTGCATATACGTCAGGACAATGTAAGTCGGGAGAGGCAACCATAGTTTGGATGGAAAGTGCCACCCCTAAAATCTGTAAATATGAAAAGTTGGCTTCAAAAGAAGCTTATATATCAGATAATCACATTGCCGTTCCTGAGCTGAACATGTTCTCCGCAATTAAACAGGACATGCACTTTGCTGACACCGAGGCCAAGGGATGTCATCTTAATAACGTTTACTTCACTGATGATGGAAAGATGGTGACATTTCCCGACCTGCCACTAGATCTTTGGATCCCAGATTACGTCAGAATGTTACCAGCTCGTCATAGGATAAGAAGAGCATACCTTCGCATGGCTGGGCCAAATAACGTGACAATAGCTATTAATCTTGGCGAAAAATTTCTGACTCCTTTAATCTGGAAGTATTTTAAGGTTGATGCGCTCGAAAAGATACCTCTTTTTGATACTAATCCAATTATGGACAAATCAATTTTGTTAGATATCAAAACTTTTGGGGTTACGAATGAGTTAATAAAAGAAAGAGCTTATCGTTATGGCGACGAACGGAAAAATTCTCTTGGTCAACAGCTTATTATCCTAAAATGCATTCGGATTCAACAATATAAGCATAGAGAAACCGAACGATTATCACGGCTCAACAGACCGCTATTGGCAGCGGAAACTGAACTCATTCGGGCTATGGAAGATGATCCAGCCAGTGCTTTTGATCCTCTCTTAGATTTGGAATTTGGGAAAAGTGTAGAATCTAATTCCCCACCACCTGCCAATTATAAGTTACCTCGAATCGACGAGTCGAAACTTAAGGATCTACCTGATATTCCAAAATACATTGAGGCCGCTTATCAACCACCCACTACTACATCAACTACTACAACTACAACAACGTCCAGACCACCACCTGCTACAACACCTTGGCAACGAATAGTTCCTCCTCCAATAAATTCAATTCCGAAATTAGTAAATACTAACGTAAGACCAACTCGACCCTCACCGATTCTTCCCCACGAAGATATCCCAATAGGTAATCGAAATATAGTGTATGAGACAGTATATCCTCCACTACCTCCCAACAAACCTCTCGAAATCTTTCTGAAAACGTGTCAAACTCAGTTAGAATCTACTTTGTTCTTCCGAACAATGCTCAACATTGACCCCACATCCGCCATTCGTCAATATATGAAACGAAATGATGTGGCAGCTAGGAAAGCTGGTGAAGGATTTTTAGTTAGTAAATGTAAGGAGGTTACTCCAGAGGAAATTTACTGGGAGAGGAAAATTAACTCCACTTGTTTTGATCTCGTACCTATGATGGTTGAAGGGAAAATATGGTTTTTATTAGAAGGAACTAACGATTTAGTTACTGATTCAGTTTCATGGGAATGTAAGTCTCCTGGTTCCCAATTAAGGGTACATAGGGAAGATAAAGGATGGAAAAATGAGAAGGGTTCTGAAACATGGGTTCAATCTTTTAACAGACCTATGGTTGAAGCACCCAAACATTTCCTGTTCCAACCTCCTATGGTAATTGGGAGTGACTTACTCAGTCCAGGCACTTCAGTAGCCGCCGAATCCGAACTAAATAAAATAGTCAGGAAACGATTTGATTTTAGTTTCGAAGCTTTAATGGGAAAAGTCGAAGGTTTTAAGGAATTCGTAACCACTCAAGCTCAAAAGTCTAAAGATAAGATCGCTAGTACATTAGATAACATTTGGCAATCAACTGGAGTTGCACTCCTCTCATTCGCCAAATCGGTATTCTTTAACGTAACGAAATTCCTCATAATTGTAGTTTTGCCTCTTGCAATCATTATCATAGCCATCGGTGTATTATACCTGTGTTGTAAATACAAAACAACACGAGCAGCTGTCAGTACTACTGCTCAAATGATGGAAATGGCTGCAAGAAGAATGCACTTGATTAATCATCTCGAATATCAAGCTGATAGGAACTACTATTTATCTGCTAATAGGAACCTTGAATACCCTGTTCCAGAAGTGTATACTGTTCTTCATGAACGAAACAATGGCCGCCTTCCAATTGTGGAAATTTCGATCAAAGGCGAAAAACTTCATGCCCTGTTAGATACTGGTGCAGGAGTTAGTTACCTTCCTCATACTGTAGTTTCAGAAGACAGTATTAACACTAGCAAGTCGCAAAAAGCTAGAACTGCAAACGGTTCCATAATTAGATTCTTAGGATCCACTGATCAAAACATTCAGATTGGAGATATCTCCATTGATCACACTCTTTTGGTATCCCATCAGGATGAATGTCCAACTGAAATTCTACTAGGAACTGACTTCATTAGGAAGCTGAATAAGTTAGGCTATCTAATAAGTTTCGATATGGAAAGCAGGACAGTTCATATCGGGGATAATGATATTAGGATCTGTAATCTCCAAACGGTCAAGGAACCCGAAGCCATCAAAGTTCGCATAGCACATACATGTACCGTTGCTCCCCGCTCTGAAATTATCATCCCAGCCTTTCTAGAATTGTACTCTGAAAACTTGGGCACCACGTTTCTTATTGAAGATAATAATAGAGACTCTGAAAACATTTTCATTCTCTCTAAAGCCATTGTTAACGTGGATACGGATGGGCGAACAATGGTGCAAGTATGTAATTTATCGGCTACTCCGATAACATTCCATAAGGATCAGGCTCTAGCATACGCGCGTAAGTATGAAAAGATCCAAGAGGGTCAATACATACCACCGGAGGCGGATTGGGTATCCCGACTACCGGAACTACCCAAAGAGACCCCTCCAGGGTATAAACCCTCGGATGAAATCAGCCTAGATGAGTCGGTGTTCTCTGAGGAACAAAAAGATAAACTTAGGAAAATTATCGATGCATACCCTGAGGCGTTCGTCGCTCCAGATGGTATCCTAGGAAAGTATAACGGCTCAATAAAACACCGTATCGATTTCATCAAGGACGCGAAAATGCCCGCGCCACGGAATTATAGAATTCCAATGGAGCGTCGTCAGGAAGTTGAAAAACAGATCAACGAAATGATGAAGCAGGGCATCATCAGGGAATCTTCTTCCCCATTCGCCGCGCCAATTGTGATGGTTCGGAAGGCCGATAAGGAATCATGGAGATTCTGCATCGACTTTCGACAGATCAATAATATAACTGAGCCAGTACAATCTGTACTACCAAATCTACAAGAATTATTAGACATTACGGCTGAAAATAAGGTATATACCACACTGGACTTGGCAGCAGGATTTCATCAAATCCCGCTGTTAGAAGAACACTGTGAACGCACAGCGTTCGCCTCATTCCTTGGGGTACACGAATTCGTACGTATGCCTATGGGTTTAAAAGGCAGTCCAGGAACATTCCAACGTATTATGCATAAACTTATTCGCCCGCTTCAAGCGAAAGTCTTTTGTTATATTGATGATATTATTCTCACGTCGGAAGACGCTGAGAAACACTTAACTGACATCGAGGAAGTTTTGTGCGCAATTGCCAATTCGGGCATGAAATTAAAGTCATCAAAAGCTAAATTTGGTAGAGATAGCATTAAGTTCTTAGGATATGTTGTCTCCGGTCGTGGAATTCATCCAGATCCGGAAAAGACAAAAGCCATTACGGAATATCCCCAACCTAAGTCGATATCGGAAGTTCGTTCTTTCATTGGACTCGCATCATTCTATCGTAGATTCATTAAGGATTTCTCACCAGTTGCTAAACCATTAACTGATCTCACCAAGAAAGATCATGAATTCCAATGGACAGAAACTCAACAAGAGGCCTTTGATAAGCTTAAACTTGCTCTTGTATCCAGTCCTATTCTCGCAGCACCCAAGTTAGGATTGCCATTCGTTATCGAAACGGATGCATCCGGAAAAGGTGTTGGTGCCGTCCTTTTGCAGGCACAAGATGAGGATGGAAAAGATCTTCGTGTGATTGCTTACGCGTCTAGAGTATATAATATTCATGAAAGTCGCTACCCAGCGATTGAGTTAGAAGCATTAGGCGTAGTCTATGCGGTTCAGAAATTTAAACCTTATATTGATGGAGCGAAAACAACGGTCATCACTGACCATTCTCCACTTCGTTCATTACTGTACCGTACTGACCTGCAAGGAAGATTAGCTAAATACCAAATCATCTTACAAGAATTTGATATTGAAATTATCTACCGGCCAGGAAAAGCTAACATTGTTGCGGATACCTTATCCCGCAATCATCCAGATGAGCCGTCAATTAACGTAGTCCTCCCCTTATGGATTGATTTTCATGAAGTTAAAAATGAACAGGAAGAGGCTACTGACCTTCAAGAAATGAAAGATAATTTAGATACTTTCTTTTCTGATAATGGAATTCTTTATCAGAAATCGGACGATCATGTGATCATTTGTTTACCAAAACATACTCGCTATGGTATTAAGTTAGCAGAGAAAATCCATGAGTCCATCGAGGAAGGAGCTCATCTTGGTAGAGATAAAACCATCTTTCGAGTTAAGGAGATAGCCACATGGCCCGGTCTAGATAAGGATGTTGAGAAAGTAGTTGAATCTTGTCCAGTATGCCAACTGAACAAAGATTCCTGTAAGAATCGCACTCAAGCAATTTTACATAGTTTCCCTCGGACTACACGTCCATTTCAACGAGTTCACTGTGATTTCATAGGCCCTTTGCCTGTGACAAACAGAGGAAATAAACACATTTTCGTATTCACATGCGCATTCTCCAAATTCATCATTGCTGAACCGACTCCAGATCAAAAATCGGTTACTACCATTGCTGTTTTGGCAGATCGTTTATTTGCTCGATTTGGTGTCCCATACCACCTTGTATCAGATCAAGGAACAAATTTCTTATCGAAAGTAGTGCAAGAATTTCTTCAAGGAAGAAATTGTATTCATAGGACTAGTACTGCCTATCATCATGCCGCTAATGGACAAGTAGAACGGTCTAACCAAACTATTGAGACATTACTTCGACCATATTCTAGTGATGGTTTATGGGATTTACACTTGCAGCGTGTTGTACATGCATACAACACTGCTCGGCATGCTACTACCGAATTGACACCGTTCTCTGTCGTTCATACTTTTGCTCCGGGATCACCAGCTCGCAATGCTATACCTTTTGATGAAAATAGAATGGCGTTGCAATCATTTGTGCAACGGAGAAATGAGCGTACTAGACAATTCCGAAATGTGTGTATGGGAAATATTGATAGGAAAACTCGTCAGAGAAATGCCGCTCATGCAGCGAAGAATACTATTCATGACGTCATTTTTCAAACAGGAGATTTGGTTCTTTTGAGAAAAGGGAAAACTGAAAAACTGCACTCACAATTCTCTGGACCTTGGGAAGTAATCACGGTCATTGAACCGAATTTAGTCTTGAGAATACAAGGACGTACCACGAGAAGTGGCGGACAAAAGGAAATTGTAGTGCATAAGAATCGTTGTAAAAAGTTTATCCCAAAAGATAATTCACTCTCCAAATGGAGAATGTTAGACTCCAACGGAAATATTTAAATGCTTTAAATGCTTAACTTTGCTTAATTTTATATTCCTATAAACCGCGAAAATAATATACCCTGCTTGTGAATTCTAATCAGTTATCTAAATAAACCAGTATAAACTTAAATGAGATTGAGCAACCAGTATAAATCCTAAGCGAGTAGTACCAGTAAAGAGAGACTATATGAATTTATCCTTCGAGACTTACAAACATTAGAGAAAATTCTGGCTTTGAAAGTGTTGATTTTGTGTTGTGGAAAAGGAAATCCGGACACACGAAGGATCAGAGAAAAGAGAGAAGGATGGACTGAGGGCTCCGCATTGGAAATTCAGAAATATAGTTAATTTTTTTGAAGATGCCCGTCCAATCCAAGCCTCAATCACAAGAGACACGCTTCGTCGGCATGCTTTTGCCACTGTCATTGCCAAAGGATAGGCTGTTTTATGTCCCCCAATTCAATTGTCCCGTTCGAATGGAGGGACCAGTTGATTTGGCCACGGGAAGCGTCGTCGAGATCCGCGTCAACGATCCGGACTTTCATCCACGGAAATTCTTCCTGAACAGGAAGAACTGTTCATATACTTCGCTGACATCAGGAAAAGTGGGAATCGCCACGAAATTCTTCCCGTTGGGTCACTATGACCTTCGGGGAGAACTAGTGGTTCGAGGCCTGTTTTACCGAAGATACCGAGAGGGCGGATGGGAATGGACCCATCACTTCATTCCCACCAATACCATCTCGGAAGCATTGAAGGAGATGCCCACGGCCCACCGAGCCATCCCGCAAAACATGTACCTTCAAGCTGAATTTCAATGGACCAAAAGAGGGTTCATGTTGTTGTGGTGGGATTGGTTGGACGCCGATCAAGTTGACGAGGAACAACACGAAGAGATTCGTCAAGCCTGGCAGTACGAGAAGGCCGCCAGCGGAACGCCACTGGAACACACTCTTCTTTCCGAGAGTTGTGTTGCCGACTGGAGAATGGATCGGAATCGGCGCATGAAGGAAGATGCCGACGAGGATTGGCGGATCGCGCAACTCAATATTGCAGAAAAGGCAAAACTTCATGAAGAGTATGAGGTTGTGGAGCTTCATCAAGCCGAAGAGGATGAGACAACTGAATCCTTCGAATTCATTTCGATGTCCTCCTAATCCAGTTATCACATTCGATTGTTTTTCCAAAACGTTCAAGTCTTTCAGACTGTTCGAATCGTTCAAAATTTTCAAATCTCTAAAATCGTTCAAGTCCTTCGCACCTTTCAAGCTTGTCAATCCTTGAGTTCAGCATAATGAATAAGTTGTTATCGAATACCCTCATATTTGTATCTTCTCTTAGCAGTCGGGTTACAAGATGCTACCGGCAAAGACCGGAAATCTGAGTGAAATCGAAGATAACAATACATAAATCCGCAAAATTAACTTTATTTTCCGAGGAAAAAGCGGACTAACAACATGCTATAAGAGAGTAATATGTACATTATAAAAGCGAATGGTCTGATAGGTTCGCGTCAAGAGGGAATAGTTACAGAAGGAGTAACAAAAAGGGTAACAGAGTAGTGAAGTGATAAATTGAAAAATTAATAGAAAGATCTGAGAATGTGTAAATATACATGTAAGAAGAGGGGAAATGTTTTCTAGGAATTAGAAGAGAATCGACTATTACTCTTCTCACTGGCATAATTCATAGAAAACCCCAAATACATGAATCGCTAGGAAGTAAAATCACATTGAAACAGAGTAATGTTTCGCTGATCACACTATTCTGTTGCAATATTGAACAGGAATTTTTAAAAAGAGATGAGAGAAAGAGTGGTAGGAAGGATCAATTAGTCAAAAATCCGTTTTGACTGAGCCATTTCACTTGTTTAGTCCTGTCTCGACACAATTTAACAGCCCATCCATACAGGTCGGCATTCGGACGTCATCGGTAATCTTGCCGATAAGCGAATCGGTGATTTGACGACGACTCCAAAGGATCCACGAACACCATCCGAGGAGAACGAGACACAAAATGGCGAAGGCGATCAGCATGTCTGAAAGACGTAGAAATAACAGGTGACGAGAAATAGAACACTTACAGAACCCAATATCAGTAGATTCCGACACTGACTCCGGTGGAGTAACAACGGTGACCATCTTTTGCGCATATTCGCATGCTTTTCCGTAATAATCCGTCCGACATCTACATTCATACAAGTCTCCGTTTGTCCAACAGGAACCATGATGGTTACAACTGTCGGAACACATGGACAGAACAGCACGACGATCCATTCCGGGTCAACTGAAATAAATAGGAATGGAAAATCGTCATGAGGGACGGTTACGTAGGAAAACGAAGCGTAGGCGGATAAATAACGGTGGTAAAAAGCGTGTTTGAAAGAAAAACTAGCAAAATGCGGAAGTTAAACTCAAAATTTGAGTCTGAAACGAAAAGAAAACGATTATTCCCGCCGAAAAGAACAGGAAAACTAATTGAAATTGCGCGCTGAAAGAAATGTGCAATGGAGCACGTTTGCTATTTAGGCAATCATTAACGCGGCAATTCAAATTATAATTTTCCAGAAAATCGATGAAAGATCGTGTGACCTTCCGGAAAAGATCTCCAATTCGTCGACGAAGTCCAATTAGGAATGTAAGAAGAATTGATAGGAATGTTTCGGGGAACGGATGGCGAAAAAGGAACATCGATAATCGGATGGTTCAACGACGCATTCGTCAACGAAGTCCAATTAGACAACAATGGAAACCGAGAAGAAGGCAAGAAGAACAACCTGTGCAATATCAACAACAACCAGTGGCTCAACAACCTCATAATTGTCAAGGATGTTGTCAGCGGAATACAATGGTTCAGTCAATGCCTCAACCGATGATTCAACCGCTTCCACAACCGTTGCCACAACCAATGCCACAGATGCAAGCTTGCCAATATGTGCTTCCAGGACATCCAGGACTTCCCGAAGGATATCAGATGCATCAACATCAAACAATGATGCCTCGTTATCACTATTGATTAAAGAAGAATAATTCATATAATTCACTCTTGTATTTTGTATTTTATATTTTATTGTATTGTATGGTACTTGTACCACTTATTGAAACTCTCGTTTATAACGGGTCTACTACCTGTAGGTGACAGGGACGCCACCTAAATTTCTTAAAAGGGGGGGATGTGAAAGGGTAGTACCAGACTCTATTTACATGAGCCTGGTTCCCTTCTCTTTTACATTTCTCTCATAGATGGCGCTCTCTCCCCTAAAGGAGAGACCAGAGAATGACTCCGCCCCTTACATTTTTGGACGGGACGGAGCCCTTCTAAGTTAGTTCTGAGAGGAGCAAGGTCCTGTTATGTGACCAAGGAAGACCATCCCTAGAGGCCTAGCCTCTAGGTCTGGACCTTCCAGCTCCCATATTACTCATGCTTTACTATTTAACCTTTATATCTTATCCAATTATAATAAACCTCTAATAACCCAAGAGTCCGATACCTCTCAGATAAAGGTTGAGATAACCCGAAGGGTCCGGGAGCGAACCCCTTCGCAATAACTTGCCTTTTGTAAAAACTGAAAAAATCGACTCTGTTAGAATGTTTTGGAAAATATTTCAAAAAATTTAGCATTAAAAATAAGGCAGAAAATCAAACTTTTAGACAAATCCATCGATTTTATTCGAGAAAATGGGTAATATGTACGAAAAATCGACTATAAACACGTTATTGTCTAGTTTTTCAGACTCTTATGACTTTTGTGTAGGCTAATTTTTACGTAAATTGTCTTTTTTTTCAACTAGGATAATGTTCTCAATCATTACCATAGTTATTTTTCAGTTTTGAAAATTTTGATTTTTCATCCCACACCCTATGGACTTTTTCTTGCAAATTTTCAAAAAATTTCAAAACTGAAAAATAACTATGGTAATGATTGAGAACATTATCCTAGTTGAAAAAAAAGACAATTTACGTAAAAATTAGCCTACACAAAAGTCATAAGAGTCTGAAAAACTAGACAATAACGTGTTTATAGTCGATTTTTCGTACATATTACCCATTTTCTCGAATAAAAATCGATGGATTTGTCTAAAAGTTTGATTTTCTGCCTTATTTTTAATGCTAAATTTTTTGAGATATTTTCCAAAACATTCTAACAGAGTCGATTTTTTCAGTTTTTACAAAAGGCAAGTTATCGTGACGTCATCTGAAGTCATCAGGATTCCGCTAAAATTCAAAAAACGTAACTCATTTTTATCTACAATTTCGTTTTTTAACTTTGTAAAAATCTTAAAAACTGACCGAGTTATGGTCAAAAAACTGAGCATTTTGGAAAAAACTAAAAAAGTCGATAAATCGGTCAAAAGACAAATTGGCCAAGATTTGACTAGCGGGCTTTGATACCCTTCGGAAGTGCTAACTTTTGGTCCTAGTCCGGTCCCAAACGGTAGGAGTCACTTGGGAAGTAATACATGTTAGCATGACAAAGTCTCTGGCACATCGATTTAAAGGCGCAGCGATAAATTTTTATTGGGTCTCGCCACGATTGCAGTATCTCTCAGTTGAAAATACATGTACACGTGACAGGATGAACATTTGTCGCTGCGCCTTTATGACAGGCTTTCGCAAATGAGTAATACATAGCATGAGATAACAGATAGCCGATGTTATAAAACGTTCGCATATGCGCTCTAATCCAATGTTCAAAAATAGCGTTTAAAATGAAGAGACGCAGAGAAATTTTTCTTTGCGTCTCTTCATTCTGAACGCTGTTCTGGACATTGGATTAGAGCGCATATGCGAACGTTTGCGTTCACTATATTAGAGTTTTGAATTTCTCGCTTTTTCAAAAAAAATTTCATTTTGAATTAAATAAACAGAAAAAAGTGAGTGGCGTCTGAAATTCAGAATATCCGTTTTTTTGGAAATTGAGTATTTCAGACTTGGCAAAAACCGGACCGGGACGGGCCGATGAATATTTCTTCGTCCCAGCCCAGCCCGGTCGTCCCGGGTTTGAAAATTTTTGAATTTCGAAGCACGTTTTTTCCGATTTTCAGCCCTATTTTGAAACGTTTCCTGGGTAATTTTACTCAAAAATTGATCAGAATTTCCTCCCTGAAAACATAGGCCAAAAGAGTCGAATAAAAAAAACCGCGAAAACAAAAGTTTCAAAAAAAAACTTGAAAACATGTTTTCTCCTGAACCCCAGGCCGACCGGGCCGGGCCGGGAAATTTCTCCAGCGGCCCGGCCCGGCCCGTGACAAGTCTGAAGTATTCTTTTTATACTTGTCTTTCCATTTCCCTTTTGTAAAATTAATTTCCCAAAAAAAAAACTAACCTCTTTCGGAATCCGTTTCACAGCATCCACAATCCTCACATCTTTTTTAACATGAACATATTGAAGAATTTTTTCAATTTCAGCATCGAAATCACCTTTCCCACATCCGAAAAGTATGCCATCTACAGTACTCGGTAGTTGTTTCATAGCGTTATTATAGAATCTTTCCAACTTCCCGTTCAAGCAATAAAATATAGAATTGACTCGAAAAAGGGAATTTAAATGGTTGAAAAGAGCACAAATGGATGTGTCATTTGCGTTGCATTCAACTATGAATTGATCTCGGCCGCATAACCATTTTTTAAATTCTGTAGACCATCCTTCGAAAACATTTTTGTTAATGACTCGAGAACTCGAATCATTTTCTATTCCCTTATTGAAAACTATTTTTAAATCAATTAAGAAAGGTGTCTCAAGTTCGATTCTGTTCCATTCGTACGTGAGTTTTTATACTTCAATGGCACAGTTTTGAATAAATTTGAAGGTGTTTTTGGAGAGGAGGGAGAGTTCTAATCTGAAAAATGACATTGTATTTTCTGTGGCCGAGAAAACCCAGGTGGACGAACTCATTGAGCATCAAATTTCTGACTAGATATTCACTTGCTTCTATACACCACACATAAGAGTTGTACGGAATTCCGAATTCCGTATTCCGGGGTTTTTCCCATTCCGTATTCCGAATTCCGGTATCCGAAAAATTGGATTTCATTCCGGATTCCGTTTTCCGTATTCCGCGAAATGAAATTTCATTCCGTCACAACTCGAAATTCTCAAGTCGAGAAAAATTGGAAAATTATGGAGAATATTTGAGCGATATGCCGGTATTCAATGCTTCTAGCATGAAATGGCTCCTAAAATGCACTGAAAAACGGAGCAAAACTACTTTTCGAGCTCAATCGCTGTTTTGAGCTTTGAATTTTGCGAAGCCAATCATTCCGGATTCCGAATTCCGTATTCCGGAAAAAAAGAGTTTATTCCGAAGTCCGGATTCCGGATTCCGTAGTTTCAAAGCTCATTCCGGATTCCGGATTCCGAATTCCGGAATCGGGAATATCTATTCCGTACAACTCTGCCACACATACAATAGTTTTTTGTGCAATGTTTAAAAAAAAATAAAGTTAATATAGTTTGTGGAAGGAATTTTAAATTTGGCACCGAGCCAACAACCTCCCCCTGCAAACGCAAGTTGCGGCACGCTTTTTTGCAACGCCCCCGCACACGGTTTTGTTTCCACATTTTTGCTGTTTTCGATGAAAATGAGTAAAAATTTCAGCTTTTACGATGACACAAATTAATTTTTCAAAAAACAAAACTGCGTGCAGGGGAGTTGCAAAAATGCATTTGCGTTTTCAAGCAGAGGTCAATGGCTCGGTGCCAAGTTCAAAGTTCTTTGCCCAAGCTTTATTTTTTCAACAGCACTTTCAAATTGTTTGGAAAAAAATATTGCGAAACGCTATTCGTGCGCTTCCACAGGGTCGCCGATGCGCATGCACCTTTAAACTGCCGTAAATCTACATTAAGGGTGACGCGCGCGTTGCGTGCGCCGCGTCGCGGTTTTTGTTTCGTAGCGACTCGGACACGCATTAAGTGATACGGAGCTATTTTTCTCTCTGCGTTGGCCTGCTGCCAACTGCCGCAACGCGGCGCACGCAACGTGTCTCCCCTAATGTAGATTTACGGCAGTTTAAAGGTACATGCGCATCGGCGACCCTGTGGCTTCTGATTAAAATTTTGAGTGGTTAGTTCAAGAAAAAAAAAGAGACCAGCATGGAAAAAAAACTAGCCAGAAATTGAAAATTTTTAGAAATGGGTAGTTTTCGAATGGAAACTCCCAATACTCACAGTGTTAAAGAGCCCATTTGTTGCAATGCATTATTCAGAGCTTTCTCAGGGAGGAAGAATGACGGAAAATGAGTTCCGTCTGTGTTTAACGTCATAACTGTATAGATTTTTAAAAATTTTGATAGGAATATAGGAAATTCTATTAGCTTTTTTATTAGCTGTTATAGATAGTCGATTATGTTTGAAAAATGGTGTTTATGATTTCAAAAAATCAATAGGAGGGTCTCGAACGGAAATTCGCACAGAGGTGCGAATAGTCTCGTTGGGAATAATTAGGTGTCGAGGGTCGTTCGTCCCTTTATTATGTCTTGGGCCTTACTAAAGTACTGTTGAAAAAATAAAGTTTGGGCAAGGAATTTTCAACTTGGCATCGAGCCAACGACCTCCCCCTGCAAACGCAAGTTGCGGCGCGCCTTTTTGCAACGCCCCCGCACGCATTTTTGTTTCCAGATTTTTGCTGTTTTCGATGAAAAGGGGTACAAATTTCAGCTTTTTTGATGACATATCACGTTGCGTATAAGTGTATTTGCTGAAATTTGCTGAAAGCCGAAATTTGTACTCCTTTTCATCGAAAACAGCAAAAATTTAGAAACAAAAATGCGTGCGGGGGCGTTGCAAAAAGGCGCGCCGCAACTTGCGTTTGCAGGGGGAGGTCGTTGGCTCGGTGCCAAGTTGAAAATTGCTTGCCCAAACTTTATTTTTTCAACAGTAGCAAGGAGTTCGTTCCGAGGGGCAGAGCATTGTGTTCCTTACTACTACAACGAATTTTTTTCTTTTCAAACTTTACTAGAATCCCACCAAAATGATAAAATTCTCATTCTACAACCTTTTTTTTTAGCTCTACCAAAAAAATTTTTTCTGTTGAAAAATGTAAAAATCAACGGTCAAGTTGATGCCAATGGGGGGTTCACGATAACCCATTGACTCCGGACCGACAACTAGACATATTTTCGAAGGGGTTTATATACCAGACGTCAACCAAGCAGCCGACATTTCACGGAAAATTTCATAACTGTTTGTCTGCGACTCTCGTCTATTGACCCAATTTTTTCAGCATTGATAGTGAGTGTGAAATGATGAAATTACCCGTGAAATGTCGGCCACTTGATTGGCGCGGGGTATATATACCCCTTTACAAATAGGTTTAGCTGTCGGTACCGGAGTCAATGGGTTACCTTTCAGAAACCCTCCCATTGACAACAACTTGACCGGTGTTTTTTGCATTTTTGAACGCCGGAAAAGCGAGAATAGTTTTTGGACGAACTGAGGAATATATGTCAAAATCATCTTGGAAAGTTTTGAGCACAGGTTTCTCGATGTTGAGCTTCATGGAAAATGACGGCGGCCATGCAAAGAATGGTGTAAGCAAAGTTTCTGGAAATATAAATTCATTGTTCTCAAATTCAGTCAGAAAAGTTCAATAGCCACAAGTAAATGATTG
Source organism: Caenorhabditis doughertyi (assembly GCA_963572265.1). NCBI lineage: Eukaryota > Metazoa > Nematoda > Chromadorea > Rhabditida > Rhabditidae > Caenorhabditis > Caenorhabditis doughertyi. The sequence continues at coordinate 687,383 of OY751555.1, forward strand.
AATTATTCTGAACTGAAAAAGATTGTCGAAGGCCTTTTGTTTGAAAATGCAAAAATCAACGGTCAAGTTGATGCCAATGGGGGGTTCACGATAACCCATTGACTCCGGACCGACAACTAGACTTATTATCGAAGGGGTATATATACCCATCGCCAACCAAGCAGCCGACATTTCACGGTCAATTTCATAAGTGTTTGTCTGCGTCTTTCGTCTATTGACCTAAACTTTTTCAGCATTGATAGTGAATGAGAATTGATGAAATAACCCGTAACTTGTCGGCTGCTTGGTTGGTGGCTGGTATATATACCCCTCACAAATAGGTCTAGTTGTCGGTCCGGAGTCAATGGGTTACCTTTCAAACCCTCCCATTGACACCAACTTGACCGTTGATTTTTGCAACTTTTTGTTTCTTATTTACACACCCTAAAAAGAGATACACCATGTAATATTATGGCATCCTTTCTATACTCCTGAATTTTTTGAATTTTCGTTTTTGCAACTTTCCTCAGAAAAATTATTTCCTTATCAACTAGTCAGTGATACTTCATCGTTGAAAACAAAAAAATTTTAATCTATTTTTAGCGCTTTTTTTTTACATGCCCTTCTATTACAAATTTCACAGTGTGTCTAAACCTTGCTATAAAAAGTATTGGAATTTCCAGAATTTTCCGGATTTCCAGGTAATTTCCAATAAAAAAATCTTCAGACAAAGTATGAAAAACTTTCGAAAAAATACCATTTGAAAACAGACCTGTCACGGGCCGGGCCGGGTCGCTGGAGAAAATTCTACCGGCCCGGCCCGGTCGGCCCGGGGTTGAGGTCAAACATGTTTTTTCAGATTTTTTTTTTTGAAAAATTTTTTTTCGTGGTTTTTTTTAGTTTTTTGGCCTATGTTTTCAGGGAGGAAATTTTGATCTATTTTTGAGTAAAAAGATCCAGGAAAAGTTTTGAAATAGGGCTGAAAATCAGGAAAAACGTGCTTCGAAATTCAAAAATTTTGAAAATTTGACACTTTCGCCTACCGGCCCGGCCCGGCACGCATTTTGACAAGTCTGTTTGAAAATGAACAACACACCACAAAAAATGAGTTTATTCATTTGAAAATTTCAAGAATAAATGACATGAAAATAAAAAAAAACACAACAAAAACGATGCTATCCCTAATCAGAACTCGGGACGAATCAGAACTGGTCGAATTAGAACTACCCGGATAAGAACTGAGACAACTTTGCTGCAATGGTCTGCAAAATGTGAAAAGTGCCCAAATACGTGCATTTTAAAAGTTTTAGTTTGGGGCAGTTCCCAAACGGTCAGTTCTCAAAAGGGATCAGTTCTGATTTGTCTAGTTCTGAACCGACCAGTTCTATTATATTTTATCCGGTTCTGATTCGCATGAAGTTTCAATTCGGGACAGTTCTAACCCTGACTAGAGGGAGAACAACTGTCTAAAAATGTGAAAAAAAAACCATTCTCCCCGGTAAAATATTCATTAAATGAAAGATTTGAAAAAATGACACAAATAAAAAAAAACCAAAATAAATTTCAATAGTTAATAATCAAATGGTTTAGTAGGGAATCTTTCCGTCCAAACAATAAATTCGAAATACGATTTCTTAAATCCAAATGATGCCAACATTCCATCACAATTCCTTTCGATATCCCAATATCGTGTACAATTAATTGTATCCGAACCAATCTCACATTTCTCACTTCTTCTCAAATAACTAAATGGTTTTGCATCTAATCCTTCTAGAATCATCCGCAAATCTGGATCCCTTTCTCCTCGAATTCTTGTTATTCTGAAGGATTTCACGTCGGTTTTATTCTCTTTCCAATGACGAATTATGGTATTGAGAAGGTCATTTGAGGGATTGAAAGTGAGCTGGAGATGAAATATTTTGCAGTTTAGAGTGGTCAGATCGGTTGCGGAGACATCGGAAAGAGACCGAATCATTAGATGATCCAGGTTTTTCATCTGAAAATTTGGGAGTTTTGGGGTTGGCAAGTGCGCTCTATTGGATAATTTTATTTCAAAATTTTCCAGATTTTTTTTTTCGAAATTTTGATTTTTTTGGTTCTTCCCTATTATCTCAAGCAGTGTGTGCAGACGAGAATTTTTTTTCTCGAGAAACGATATTTTTCTCGAGAAAACATTCTCGAGGAATTCTCGAAAAATAGAGAATTTCTCGAGAATTCTCGAGAATTTGCTCGAGAAATTCTTGTTTTCTCGAGAAAAATTTTGAGATTTTTATTTCATTCCGTGTCAAAGTTTGTTTTGAAACCGCCTTTTCTCTCTGAATACGCTTAAGAGTCTACTATTAGCAATAATTTGAACTTTTTTGCCTGTTCTACGGTAGTTTGAAAAACAAAATTTTTTTAAAAATTCTCGAAAAATTCTCGAAAAAATTCTCGAGAAATTCTCGAGAATTTTTAATTTTTCTCGAGAATTTCTTGACCCAGTTCTCGAGAATTTCTCGAGAAAAATTTCTCGTCTACACACACTGATCTCAAAAACAGATTTTTCGGCCACTAGAGGCTTTTTCATAAATCATCGAAAATTTCGAAAATTTTCAGATTTTTTCTAGTTTCATTCAACGGGAAACCCTCAGAAAAAACTTTTGTGGCCGTGGACTAGGATCCGAAAAATTTTTGAAATTATATTTCTGAGAAAAAAAACATTTTTTAAACTTCGCACAAAATTTTTGTTCTTCCATTTTCTCTCAAAAAGTGGAATTTCTCGGCCACGGCCAGTTTTATTCAGTCATCAAGAACTTCGAAAAATTTCAAAAAATGACTTCTTTCAGGGCTTTAGAACAAATTCGCTGAACATTAATGGCCTAGAAAATCGCGGCCGCGGACTAGAATCCCAAAAAATTTTGAATTTCGGAACCCAAAGAATACATTTCTTGACCCCAAAAACATGCTGTTCTTTCTGATATCAAAACTTTCAGCCATTTTTGCATCATTTAGAACTTTAATAATTTTTGGCCTAGAAAGCTCTTGTTTTCGGCCGCGGCCACTGTTCGCGATTTCTCTATAGAGCGCGCTTCCATCATTTACCTTCTCATGCAATCTAGTAACTTTCGAATGAATCATAACCGAACTTGTGACGTCACAATGATCCAAAACCGTATGAACAACGTCTTCATCTTCACCAAGATCCCCAATCGTTAAACTTTTTACAGTTTTTGGTATTTTCATCATTGTATTTTGAATAAATTGTCGAGTAAATCCTGTCACACTATAATTATATCCATCGATTATAAATAATTCTTGAAGATATCGAAAAACTGATAGAATATCCTCATCGAAATTCTGTGGAATACACAGAATTTTGTTGGCTTCTGAGGGTTTTGTCCACCTTTGAAATCGCCCATCTTTGATTCTTCGCTCTTCTTCTGGTTCCAATGCTTCTTGTGAATTGAAATCGAAAACCAAATAAGTCCCGGAATCCTTCGATAAACTCAAAGATCGCGGGTGATAATTTAGAATTCCGGCTCTGATAGCGCAGTTCCTGATGGAAGTTTTGGAGCTTTTTGAGACCAGGGAGAACTCGATTCTGAATGGAATTCCGGGTAAAAAAGCTAGAAAAGAAACAAGGGAACTTACAAATCTACAGGCTCGAATAATTCGAATACAATTTTACGGGGTACCCGTGGAAAACAGAGTAGAGGGAAGGACATATTACAATAGAAAGAAATGAGGGACCACGCGCACTGGGGGGACCTACCAATCAATAGTGTACGCCATTCGCGCGCTAAAGGACGCTGCAGTGTAGGTCAGGCAAACAATGGGCGCGAAAATGTTTCGTATTGTTGCAATATATAAGGTTCATTTCTGTTCAATTAAAACATAACAAGAAAAAGAGAATGGTGTCCTTTTAGATCTTGTTGAAGGCGACAATGTCGACGGATTGGACGTGGTCCTCGAAGTCTCCGGTGATCTTCTCGATGAGATCATCGACAGAGACCTTAAGATCCTCGATGACAGTGATGATTTGGAGTTTCTTGATTCCTAAACGAGATAAAAATTAGTTGAAATCAAAAGCATTGCCAAACTAACCGTATCCGATTGGGATAAGCTTGGCACCTCCCCAGACGAGTCCGTCCATTTCGATAGAGCGGACAAGCTTCTCCATCTCTCCGAGATCTGTCTCATCGTCCCATGGCTTCACATCAAGAATGACGGAAGACTTGGCGATTGGTCCGGCCTTCTTGGACTTCTTCTCGGCGTAGGCGGCGAGACGCTCCTCAACGATCTTCTTCTTCTCCTCGTCCTCCTCATCGTCGGATCCGAAAAGATCAAAGTCATCTCCATCAGCGGCCTCGGCAGCTGGAGCAGCAGATCCTCCGGCAGAAGCCCAGGTCTTGCGCTCAGCATCGGTGTAGGAGGCGACGTTGGCGTACCAGCGAGCCACATTTGGGTAGGTGCAGGCCTTTGGAGCAGATCCGAGAGCGGCGAAGAGTTGGGCGTCCTCTCCAGACAAAACGAAGCTGAAAATTGTAGCAATTAATGATGGAAAATGGAGGATTATGGAGTAAATTGGCAGTTTTCCCTATTCTCAGAGTCGTTATCCTGAAAATTACACTCAAAATGATGCAATTTATCACGGAAAATGAGTAAAATTGAGCTTCAGAAGTCGATTTTTCACTGTTTTATCCCGATTGGACATGAAAAAGCATCGGAAAATCGCGGTTCATTAAAAACACGGATTTGGGCAAAAATCAACAGAAAAACATCGGAATTGTGTGAAAAAAGTTGAATTTTAATATTAAAGTTTTTCTTCTGCACACCCAGAACGATGAATACCAAAAAAAAAATTTTAAAATCGTCGAACACTCAAGAATATGTTTTGTGATCCGAAAATTAATGGTAATCATTAAATTTTTCGCTATTTATTGAGATCTAGCTTCAAAAAACTAGTTTTTCACATTTTTCAACACGGAAAACACAAAACATAATTGAAAAATCGCCAAAAACCGAATAAATCAATTTTCGGCTTAAAAATGAGCAAAAACCAAAATTTTTCGCAATTTATCGAGTTTAGGTCTAAAAATTGACATTTTTACACGAAAAAAATACGGAGAAACTTTTAAAATTCGCCAAAAACTCTAATTTATCACTTTAGGCCTAAAAACCTTTAAAAATCCCAAATTTTTCGACTAACCCAGTGGCAAAAGCCTGCTCGGCGAGCGTGGTGTTGAAGGCAGCAAGTCCAGCTGGGCTTTTAACGTCGGCGACCATTTTTACGGAGTGAAACGCGTACGAATGACGATGAAAAAGGCCTACAAATCAGTGAAAACTCGAAATCGTGGCGAGACCTACACGTCGCGAAACTCGATGCGCCTTTGAAGCGCGGGCGACGCGCCATGGCGGCAAGTTGACGCATTTCTCGAGAGGCGGCGCCCGAGTTTCGCGCTTTCCCTCCCCAATTTTTATTCTCGTCAACACTGCCGCCTCTTCGATGACCACCTTATCATTTTCAATGCCGATTCGCTGCCAAAATGACTTGTTTTCGTTCCGAACTTGTTGTTTATTCCGATTTTAGGCCAATTTTGCAGGGAAAAAACGATTTTTGGGCCTAAAAACTTGCAAATAAAAATTTTCCTTGTCATTTCCGCCGAATATTTCGTTTTTTTTTGCAGAAAATTCGTGTAAAACTGCTTAAAATTTCATTTTTCAGGAGAAACCATGAATTCTCTTCTTCGGTTGAGCCAATTGGCTGGACCAGCACACATTCGCGCGCTCCACTCGTCCGCTTCAGTTTGGGTGGGTAAAAACCTGGAAAAAGCCTGAAAATCTTTGAAAAAAGCTGAAAAAACACTAAAAAACGTAAAATTTTCTTTCAGAGCAAGGTGCCACTCAGTAAATTCGAGCCAAATGCATACCTTCCATACGAACATTTGTCGAAGAATGTCAAAATTGTTAGAGACAGGTAAGAAGGACGATCGAAAAGATCAAAATGTGTACAAAGCATCTTCTTCTTCGCCCCTTATCGTGTTAGCTGGAAAGTCATGTGCGCCACTGTTATCGCAGCACGTTTGAAAATACGATTTTGCTGTTTCAGCGGAAAATTCTCTGGCAAAAGGGTCCAAAAAGCCTGAAATTAAGCTCAAAAAGCCCTTTTTTCATCGGAATCGCTCTCCGTCATGAATTCCCCGGGCTGTTGAAAGCTCCCTTTCTCAAAATCACAAGCCCAGGCAAACAGAGTTCCTCTCTCGCCCCGTTGTAATGAGAAGATAGAGAGAGAGCGTCATTGTGGGGTTAAAGAGAAGAAATCTCTTTCCCCTTCTCCTCTCTCAAAACCTTTTCTCTGTTCTTTGGTCAATGTAAACACGTTGAGAAAAGAGAAGAATATAGTCTTTATTGATAATAACTCATTTCCTTACCCAATTAGACCGATCAGTGATGCAAAATATGACATCAATAACTACAGCAGAACACCAAGAAATCAAAGTCGTACAACACGTCGTTTTTTATTTACCTCGTGCCTCCCACAGGTCTCCAGACCTAGTCTCCAGACCCAGGTCTCCAGTTTGATCGCACTTTGAAGGGGCAAAGAGGAGGGGGAGTACTTTGAACTGATAGCATGAGGAGAAACAAGGAAATGTGTGAACAGTGTACTTTGATAGTTTATGTTAGATCGGGCTAGCGGGATTGCGGTTCTTTGAAATCTCAGTTTTTTGTCAAAAAGGGACCCAAACGGTACCTTCTACAACCTCAAGGTCACTAGGGAATGATCATAGCTTGAGGGCAGCTTTTGCGACTCGTTATAGGTCATTTGGAAGGGAAAAACATGCTGACAATGAAGCTGAGCGCTTCAGAATTTTCGCCAGTTTCAGTGAAAACCACGTAATTTTCCAGACTGGTACCGTTCTCAAAATGAGCGAAAATTGAGCCAAAATACTGATTCTAGAAACTTTCCAGCAAAAACGTTTTTTGACCTGATTCCAACTTCTTGAAGTGCACTATCACTCCTGAAAATAGCTTCAAAATCAATCGTTTTGTCGAAATGTGACCCTGTAACTCGATTCTGGGCGCTCCCCGGGGAAAACTGGCTTCAATATCGTTATCAGCGTACTATTAGCTTCCAAATAACCTGTAATACATCTTAAGAGCTCCCCTTCTGACTGATTATCAATAAAAATTTTGCAGAAAATTCCAAGAAAACCTAAAAAAAACTAATCCTAAGCTATCTCTTTTTTCAGACTGAAGCGTCCATTGACCCTTTCCGAGAAGATTCTCTATGGACATTTGGATCAACCAAAGACCCAAGACATCGAACGAGGTGTCTCCTACCTCCGTCTTCGTCCAGATCGTGTTGCCATGCAAGACGCCACTGCCCAAATGGCTATGCTTCAATTCATCAGCTCCGGACTCCCAAAAACTGCCGTCCCATCCACTATTCACTGCGATCACTTGATTGAGGCACAGAAGGGAGGAGGTCCAGATTTGGTTCGTGCTAAGGATATCAACAAGGAGGTGTTCAACTTCCTCGCCACCGCCGGAAGCAAATATGGAGTCGGATTCTGGAAACCAGGATCTGGAATTATCCATCAAATTATTCTTGAGAATTACGCTTTCCCAGGACTTTTGCTCATTGGAACTGACTCGCACACACCAAATGGAGGAGGACTCGGAGGACTTTGCATTGGTGTCGGAGGAGCCGACGCTGTTGATGTTATGGCTAATATTCCATGGGAGCTTAAGTGTCCAAAGGTTATCGGAATCAAGCTCACCGGAAAGCTTAATGGATGGACTTCAGCTAAGGATGTTATCCTGAAGGTTGCCGATATCCTCACTGTTAAGGGAGGAACCGGAGCTATCGTTGAGTATTACGGACCAGGAGTTGACTCGATCTCCGCCACTGGAATGGGAACCATCTGCAACATGGGAGCCGAAATCGGAGCCACCACATCTGTCTTCCCATACAATGAGAGCATGTACAAGTATCTCGAGGCTACTGGTCGTAAGGAGATTGCTGATGAGGCTAGAAAGTACAAGGATCTTCTCACCGCTGACGAAGGAGCTCACTACGATCAAGTTATCGAAATCGATCTCAACACCCTTACCCCACATGTTAACGGACCATTCACCCCAGATCTTGCTTCTCCAATCGACAAGCTTGGAGCCAATGCTAAGAAGAACGATTGGCCACTTGATGTGAAGGTTGCTCTTATTGGATCATGCACCAACTCTTCTTATGAAGATATGACTCGTGCTGCTTCCATTGCCAAGCAAGCCCTTGACAAGGGACTCAAGGCCAAGACTATTTTCACCATTACCCCAGGATCCGAACAAGTTCGTGCCACCATTGAGAGAGACGGACTCAACAAGATCTTTGCTGATTTCGGAGGAATGGTTCTCGCCAACGCTTGCGGACCATGCATTGGACAATGGGATCGTCAGGATGTGAAGAAGGGAGAGAAGAACACTATTGTCACCTCTTACAACCGTAACTTCACCGGAAGAAATGACGCCAATCCAGCCACCCACGGATTCGTTACCTCTCCAGATATCACCACTGCTATGGCCATCTCTGGACGTCTTGACTTCAATCCACTTACCGATGAGCTCACCGCTGCTGATGGTTTGTTCCCTTCTTTCTTCTTGAATCTATAAAAAACTGTTATTCCAGGAAGCAAATTCAAGCTGAAGGCTCCAACTGGTCTTGACCTTCCACCAAAGGGATACGATCCAGGGGAGGATACCTTCCAGGCTCCATCTGGAAAGGGAGAGGTCGATGTGTCGCCAACTTCTGATCGTCTTCAACTCTTGTCTCCATTCAATAAATGGGACGGAAAGGATCTTGAGAACCTTAAGATTCTTATCAAGGTCAAAGGAAAGTGCACCACCGATCACATCTCCGCCGCCGGACCATGGCTCAAGTATCGTGGACATTTGGACAACATCTCCAACAATCTGTTCCTTACCGCTGTCAATGCTGACAATGGAGAGATGAACAAGGTTAAGAATCAAGTCACCGGAGAGTATGGACCAGTTCCAGCCACTGCTCGTAAGTACAAGGCTGACGGAGTTCAATGGGTTGCTATCGGAGACGAGAACTACGGAGAGGGATCTTCCCGCGAACATGCCGCTTTGGAGCCACGTCATCTTGGAGGAAGAGCTATCATTGTCAAGTCATTTGCCCGTATTCATGGTGAGTAAAGAGTAGTTTGAGGTGCCCTTCTAATAAAAATTGATTTGCAGAGACCAACTTGAAGAAGCAAGGAATGCTCCCACTCACATTCGCCAATCCAGCTGACTATGATAAGATTGATGCATCGGATGAGGTTTCGATTGTTGGACTCGGAAGCTTTGCCCCAGGAAAGCCACTGACTGCCGTCTTCAAAAAATCGAATGGATCAAAGGTGGAGGTGACCTTGAATCACACATTCAACGAGCAACAAATCGAGTGGTTCAAGGCCGGATCCGCCCTCAACAGAATGAAGGAAGTGTTCGCCAAGAGCAAATAAATTTAGTCTCCTCCTTCTCTAGTACATGCTCGATTTGTATGTATTGTAATGTATTGTATGATGAATTGAAGTATTTTAGAACCTTATTAGAACAAAAACCTTATTCCAGAATACTTCAGTTCATTCCTTCTCGTTTTTCGTTTTTTTTTCCCGTAGTAATTTCTCCCCGTTCAACCTCCATGAGATTGTTTTCTATACAGTAGACGACCACTTTCCCGTTTTGTTTTGTTTCGGTTTTTTATTGCTTTTTTTCATTGATTTCTCATAAAATCCACCAAAAATCTCTTTATCAGAAGGAGTACCAGATCACTTATTTATTTACGAAGACGTGCGAAGATTGTGAGAGCAACAGTGACGATGCCCACTCCGATGATGGCCTTGAAAAGGAACTGATATGGCTGAGATGTTTATCAATGGAGAATAAAAATTACCGAATTTTCACTGGTGAATGCACATATTTTGGAGGCGAACGACGGCGATGTCTCTTGTTGCTCAGTGGACGTCTCCATGGAATGAAGAGCATCTGGACTCTTTGATGCTACTCCACAATCACCATCGGACTTCACCAGATCATTAAGCCACGAATCCTGTGATTCCTCTTCGACGTCTCCTTGTACTTCAACATCTGAAATATCACTGACGACTACATCGCCGGCACGATCGCGAATCTTCATTTGACGCAACTTTTTGATACGACGCTGCTTGGCCACCGCTTTTTTATAATCTGCCGATGATTTTTCGCTTTTCTTCGGTGTCTCTGACATTTTCGAAGTGGATTCAAAACGCTGAAAACGTCTGGAAAAGTTGGGGAAAAAGCTGAACGTTTGAAACCGAACCTTTTCACTTTTTTTGGTAGAAAATGAGAAAATGATGGGGATTTTGGGGGAAAGTGACAAAAAAAGCTTTTTGAAAACGTGGCGGCATTTCAAAAAAAAAATTTTGGGGAACACGAGAAAATATTTTTTTTCAGGCGTTCTGAAAAATATTTGGAATTGATGCATTTGGAAAAAAAATTACAATTCTGGATTTTTCCAAAAAAATTTTCCCAAAAAAAACCTTTGATAATTTTTTTTTTCCATTTCTGAAATTCTGAAAATTTGCAGATTTGAGCCCTATTTTTTGGACAAAATTCGAGAATAAAAGATTGTAACTACAGTAATCTGTCTACCGTAACCTGAAAAACCTAAATAATTAGCTTTGCAGCGCATTTGCATTTGTTTGAAATTTAAATTCTTCAGATAGGGTTGCTTTGGTCGGAGATGCAGTTGTAATAGAGGTTTTTGGGTTTTTTTAAATCTGAGATTTTGTAGTTTGTAGATTTTGTAGTTTCTGTAGTCTTAACAATTGTTCCATCTGAAAATCTATAACTCTGCAAAAAAATGTCTGGAAGTTTTCAGGTGTTTTCCCATAGAATGGGTCTGAAAATGCGCTCCAATCGCAATTCTGAAATAGTGTTTAAAAGTGAGAAACGCAGAGAAAAACATCTCTAAGTCTCTTGTTTTTACACACTGTTTTCGAAAGGTGCGAATGGAGCGCATTTCTGACCATGGATTACTATAGGTTGTTTTTCCCGGGAGCCAATTTTCGTGTCGATTTACGGCGCTCATCTCCAAAAACCCGAATTTCGTAGTTTTTGTTTTTCGAAAAATCAACTTTGACAGCTGAAATTACAGTAATATGTCTCAAAAACTTATAATTAAATCCCGTATATCGACACCAAAATGGCTCCCGACAAAAAAACAATCTACAGTAATCCCCATCCAAATTTCGTTGTTTTTCCCGTTTTTTTCTCTGTTTTTAGACCTAATCCCCCAATTCAATAACAAAAAAGAGTATCATTCTAAACTTTATACTCTTTCTCAATTTTCATCTCAAATCAAATGATCATTTTAACACTTTTTATCTCTTTTCTCCCCTTCGTTTTTGTCTGTTTTTCAGTTGTAAAGTGTCTCTCTTCTTCTCGTCTTTTTTTACCGCTTAAGTGTCTGTTTATTTGTTGCTTTTCTTCTCTCTTTTTCATTCCTTGTCATCACAAAAAACATGAATTTTTGATGATAAAAACAAAAAAATCCATGCATTTTCCTCCGCCGTTCCGCCGCACCTTTATAGGAGCCCTCCGGCACTCTGTGCGCCGGCCGCCTCGATAGCTCAGTTGGGAGAGCGTTAGACTGAAGATCTAAAGGTCACCAGTTCGATCCTGGTTCGGGGCATTTCGTTTTTGTTTTTCACAAAAAGTTTGAAAAAAGTGTTATCAATAGAGCGCGATTTATTTTTTCTAGTTTTTTGAACTTTTTCAATCAAAAAAACGATGTTTGAAGTGTCGAAAAACCTATTGGAAACCTACAACCGCAAAGAAAAACGGTAAATTCGTTGGGGAGGGGAGTAAACAAGTAACCTTGGCGAGGCGCCTTTTTCCTTTCTCACTGTCTGCGTCTCTTCATCTTCCCTTGTCTGCACTCTCTCATTTCTCCACACTATTTCCATGGGGGTTGCCAATAAAAAGGCGGGTTGTTTGCTGCCTGCCGTTTCTCTATATTTTTCCCCAATTTTTGTTTTCTTTTTTTTTTCTTCTTCTCTCTTACGATAGGGTATATTTGATTTTTCAATAAAACTTGATGGGTTTATTTGAGAAGATAGGTTGTTGAAACTATTTTTTTCTTTTCTCTGCCCCGATTTGGAGGTATTTTGAAAATGTAGTTTTTATTTTTACTTTCGAGTCTTTTTTTTTAATTAAAACTTGATATTTTATAGAAAAAATTGCCCTGATCTACATGATTTTCATTTGACGGCCTAGAAACCTCTGACGGCCGAACTCCCAAAAACTTCGTAATTTTTTAACAGAAACCAAGCGGAAATCGTCAAAAAAAAGTTATAAAAAAAACCGGAAAAAACAGCGTTTTCTTGAGTTCGGCCATCAGATGAAAAGTATGAACATCGCGGTTTTCTTGGTTAAACGCGATTTTCAAAATTTTTTTCTATGGACTCTCAGTTTTTCATCGTAAAAAGAACTTGAGATTTCCTGGCCTAACTTTTTCTTGTCCCAGTTTTCTAGGCCACTTCTTCGAGAAAATAAAACCATCAGGCTTTTATTGTTTTCCGGCTTCTCCCTTCCTCAATTTATTCCCTTTTTTATTGCTCCTTTTTTATGATCTTTCGTTGAGCTTGACTGAGTTTGATTGAGATCAAAAGTGACACCGGTGACTAATTCTTTTTTGAGTGACGTGGCAAAAGTAGAAGGATGAAAACCTTGAAAAAAAGCGTTGAAAATGGGGAGCAAAGCGCGTGGCCTAGAATTTTCGAAATAACATTTCTAAGCCACCAATTTTCTCTCAAACTGATTAACTGAATAGTGGAATTCGATTGAAATAAGATCGCTTAAAATCATACGTTCGTTGCGGCATGATTCAACGTTGATGGCCTAGAAAACTCTGGCGGTTTATTCTAGGCCATTATTAGTGAATTTTGCCTTTACAGCCTGGTATTTAACACAAGGGTTTTCCGCTGAAATCCTATCTTTAGAAGAATCGAATTCTAGCGTACTTTTCGAAAAAAATTTGGTGGCCTAGAAGAACCATTCTAGGCCACATGGCGGCGTTTTCAGATGAACCCAAAAACGCGAACCGGCGTGGAATTGATTTAGTATTGATGGCCTAGAAAATCATTCCTAGGCCATTAGCTGTTTTTCAGCCTTTGGACCTCGGAAAACGAGTGAAAAAGCGGTGACCTAGAAAACAATTTTCCAGGCCACCACAATGGGGTTTAGCCCTTATGGGTCTTCGAAAAACAAATGGCCTAGAAAACTTCTCCTAGGCCACTAGCTGTTTTTCAATCTTTGGACCCTCCTTTCCGCCTCATTGGGACCCATTATTGATCACCTGTGGGGAGAACAAAAAACAGAGAAAAAAAGTGGCGCCAAAACAACAGAAAGAGCCGGCCAACAAATTGAGCCTAGTGGCTACTAAGCTCCCTCTCCCTTGCTCCCGGAGGAGCGACTCTAAAACCAATTATCATCGACGCGGAACATCCCCCTATACCATTTCTCTTCTTCGTGGTCGTGGTCCTCCCATCACATTCCAGAGCACAGAAAAAGAGCAACTTTTTTCTCTTTTTGAGCCCTTCTTTCGAGGAGAGAGAGCACCACCACGCCGTTATTTCCGGTTGTGGTCCCCCTTCCCATGACCACAAAGGGCTCTCCATTTCTCCCCGCGAGCCCCTTTTTTTTGCTCTCATTTTCTGTTTCGAAACTGACCCACACGACTAAAATCTGCTAGAAAATGAATATATTCCAGTGTTGTCTTGTTGGTAAGTTCTCAAAATTTCAAATTCCCGCCACAGTCCCGGGCTAAACAGCGCTGTGGACGGAGTGTCGTTGTTTTTAGTTTTTTGAGCTTGATGGCCTCTTGGGAGCTTGGGCAGCTTTCACTTTGACATTTTGAAATTGAAAAAAAAAACAAAAAAAAAACCGAAAAAGATTTATGTCAGACACACATGCGAACTCTGGTGTCCTCTGCGTTTAGTCTGTTTCTCCTCTTCAACCACACATCGATTTCGGTTTTCTGTGCCGTTTTTCATGGGCTTTAAAAATGGGATTTCAAACGTTTTTTCTAAAAAATAGCCGCCAAATTTCGGGCTGAAAATTTGAAAAATTTCAGAATTTTCTATTTTTCAAAATTTGTAGTTTTTTCTATGGCAATTTTAAGCTCCAAAACACAACGTATTTAGCCGCATTCTAAAAAGTTAAGAGTTATATTTTTTAATTTTTAGAGTTTTTTTTTGAGCAGGAAATGTTTTTTTGGGGCAATTTTTTGTGAATTTTTAATCATATTTTTGATTTTTTAATAAAATTGGCTTTTTCCCGTGGAAAATTGCTAAAAACTCTGCTGAAATCCGTCTGAAAAAGCCGTTTTTTTTCTAAAAAAAGACACTATTTTTTCAAAAAGTTTGTGTAGATTTTCGGCTAAACAGCGCACCCTGACCGTTATTTCGGAGTGCCGTTGTTTTTTTTTCAATTTCAAAAATTAGCTTTCAAGCTTAAAATCAACAAATTGCAAGCTATAATCGTAGTTTTTCTCAACTTTTTTGTTTTAATTCAAAAAATTCGCACAAAAATCATTAAAAAAAACTAACTTTAAGCGCAAAAAATAACTATTTTTCCTGCTGTCATCCTTTATTTTTTCCTCCTCGCCTCGACTCACCAAAATAATTATTACGAAACCGCAAAGAGGGAAATCGAACACAGTTGTGTGGTTTTTTGTGACTCACTTCGGTTTTATTTACACCACAACAATACCCAATTTCCGGTTTTTCTTCTTTTTTTTCAAAAAAAGCCGCCTGTCAGTTCAAATTTTGTCAATTAAAAATTGTTTTAATTGGGCCTAAAAATCGGTTCAAAATCAATTTTTTTCTATGTTTTATGGATTTAGTATTTTAGAAAACCTTTTTAAAATCAGGAAAAAAACTTGAAAAAAACAATTTTTTTTCGAAAAAAATTTCCAAAAAAAGAAGAATAAAAAAGAGGGGGACAACATAAAAATGCATGCACAAAAAAGGAAGAAGTTGACGCTAATCTCCTTTCCACTCTCCCCCTCTCTCTTCATCATAGCCCGGGCTCAAAGAGCAAGCACTTTTATCGATTAAAAATTTTTTATTCGAAAAAAATACTAAAAAATGCTCCCATTTCTACTTGCCATGTCACCCAGAAAAGGTATCTTTGAGGTCAAAATATTAGCGCTGCAAATTAATGAGCAAGCGCGCCCCGCTGCACTCAGTACTTGAATGTTTTCCACTTTCAGATAATGAACTTTTTTTGGTGATATTTCCGGTTTTCGCATCAGAAAAAGCGAAATTTTTTCACCAAAAATCGAAAAAAATTGAATTAAAAAAAAAATTTTCTATTTTTCCAGATTTCAACTAGATTTAGGTCAAATAGTATCTCCAAAAAATTCACTCGTCGAAAATGAAAAAAAAATAATTTTTTCAAAAAATCAACTGGGTGCAGTGGGGCGCGATTGCTCATGAATTCGCGGGACCCCAAAAACAAACTTCGAATTCCGTTAAAAAACGAAATTTTGATAAAAATTTTCAAACCAAAAATTCAAAAATTTTTTAGACCCCGAAAATCGTGCGGCGGGCTCTAACGAGGCGGAAAATTATCAAAAACCCCAACCAACACCAATTTCCGAAGGTTTTACTGCGGACGGTATCAAAATGGCTGATGATGAAGAGGAGATAATTCAAAAGGTTGAAGTGAAACCCGATGAATTCAATGGATTGATTGGATCGATTGCTGGCAATTTGATTCGGGATAAGGTGCGGAAATTTCGAACAAATTTTTAAAAATTGGGGCCTAGAAATCCATGGCCGCGGACTAGAAATTTAAGCGGGGATTCAATTTTTCGAAAAAAAAGTTTCGAATTTTTGGCAAACTTTTCCATTAAAAAACCGGATTTCGAAAGATAACGTTTTTTCCTTACAGTAGCCCATAGCTGGCCTGGAAATTCCAATTTCGAAAAATTCGGCCTCGTAAAAAGTACTTGATGAGGGCCTAGGAAACGGCGGCCGTGGCCGAGAATTCTCGACCGAAATTTGAAAATTGTCCTTTTTCGGTTATATTGTTCGGATATACCAAATAATAGAAGTAAGGAAAACATCGAATTCAACAAAAAAAAAAGATTTTCGTTGGCCTAGAAACACAAACTGCGGAAATTAGGCCACGATTTAAAAAATGACTTTGGAATTGGTCAATAATGCTTCGAAAAATTGAAAGAAAATCGAGAAAAAATCGAATTTCAAAATTTTTGCGCTTTCGGATTTCTAGGCCACCATTGGTTTTCCTAGTCCCCCACTTTGATTTTTCGAGTTTTTTTTTGCGATTTTCAAATTTTACCTCAAAAAATTAACTTGATTGAAAAAAATTTGTTTTTCTGAAATTTCCTGTTTTTTCCAGGTCGGTGGCGCTGGAGGTGACATTCTCGGTGGTCTTGCCAGTAACTTCTTCGGAGGTGGTGGCGGAGGCGGAGGCGGCGGCGGTGGCGGCTTCGGTGGTGGAAGTGGTGGATTCGGCGGAGGTATTTTATTTAATTTTTTTTTCAAAATTAAAAAAATTATATTTCCCTCAAAAAATTTGCTTTTTTCCTAGCATTTTAGTCTATAAAAATCACTTCCGTGTGGCTTTTTCATCACATTTTGTGTTGTCCACGTGAATAATAACCCCTATTATTGTGACGTTTTTTGCTTTTTTTTTTGCCCTACAGTAATCCCCATAGGTCATTCCGGCAACAATTACGATAACAATAGAGGAGGAGGAGGCCAAGGACAAGGAGGAGATCAATCAAAACGAAAAAGAGATATGGCAAAGGATTTGATTGGCGGAATTTTCGATAATGTTATCAATAGGAAGGGCAAAAAAAAGCAGGATAATAATTATGGTACAGTTTTTTTTTGCTTCTCGGTTCTCCTTTGGTTTTGTGACGTTGTTCTTAGTGATAGAAAAAAGTTTTTTGTAAAAATGTTGGAAACGCGCTCTGATGCACTTTGTGAACTTTTGATCTACCTTAGATTCTCTATTGAGAAACGCTTGGAATTTCTCAATGAAGCGCACTTGCTTTCTGACTTCTAAAAATCAGATTTTTCTTTGAAAAATCGATTTCCCGAACTATTGAGAAACTTAGGAATTTGCGACAGAAATTTTCAGAAATTTCAATTTTTTGAAAAAAAAATGCAATTTCCCGCCGGAAAATTCGTTCAAAAAATCACCTATTCGCAATAGAGAGCAACTGCATTTTGTATCCCGACTGAAGTTCAATAGAGCAAATTTGCATCCTACAAAACAGAACTTCTGAATTTCTAATTTCTGTATAAGGTTTTTGAAATTCACGAAAAGTTCAAAAAATTCCCATTAGAGCGCACTTGCATTTTGTGATCTGAAAAATTTCAATTTTTTCTCTATTTTCTCTCGTCTATCTGTCTCTACTACTGTACCTTTGTTTCATCATTTCCACAAAAAAAGCACCACATTTTATTTTTTGGCCTTAAAAATCACGCTTTTTTTTTAATTTTGATAATCAGGTGGTGGCTACGGCGGTGGTGGCGGTGGTCCACAGAATTTTGGCGGAGGTGGTGGAGGCAATTACGGTGGTGGCGGTGGAAATCAAGGTGGAAGCGGAGGCTTTGGTGATATTCTCAGTGGACTATTGAGTGGTGGCGGAGGCGGTGGACAAAGAGGAGGCGGAGGCCAGAATTACGGTACTGTATTCTACAGTAGCTGTACTTAGCACCACTCACACACTCAACTAATTCCTTGGTTACTCTAATCACTGGCTGAAAATGCGCTCCATTGACAATTTGAAAAGTTGTGTCATTTCAAATTTGTTGCACTGGAGCGCCCCTCGCTCACCATCAGTTTTTCTAATTCTTATTGAAAATGCGCTCCATTGAGAATTTTATCACTGGAGCGCGTTTGCCTCAGATAACTTTTCGAAAAACCCGCCCAAATTGCACTGCATGGCCTAACATTCTGGGGGACATTTTAACGAAAAATTCAAATTTTTGAATATAATTGCATGATTATTTTTTTGGAGTGATGTGAATTTTAGGTGGTGGTGGCGGAAATAACAGTGGCGGCGGCGGAGGCATTGGCAGTCTGGTTGGCAATTTGATTGGTGGCGGTGGAAACACTGGCGGAGGTCTTTTTATTCTAAAAATTGCATGAAACTCTGATTGTGGTGGTGCACACGGCACAGAAAATGCGTTCTATTGAGAAATCTAACTTTTAGAAAATTTATTCTCAGTAGAGCGCGATTCCTTTTCTTCTTGACTTTCTTCTATCTCTAATTTGACTCATTTTTCTCAATATTGCATCAATTTCCGAGACTTGATTTTAATTGTTCTCTAAAACGCTGAAAATTCGCTGAAAATCGTTTACTGGTGTTGGGTGGAAGAGAAAACAAACGTGACCTAGTTTTGGAGTTTTAGGCCAACAAACCATAACTAGGGCATATTTTCAAGGAAATCCAAAAAGAAGAAAGTTTGGCAACGAGGGCTAGTCTTGGCGGCCGTGGCCTAGTTTTAATAGTCATGGCCTAATTTTGGTGGCCGCGGCCTAATTTTGAAAACCATAGCCTAGTCTTGGTGGCCGTGGGCTAAGTTTAGTGACCTAGGTTTAGTTTTTTTTTTTTCGAGTTTTTATAGTCAGACTTGTTTGCCGTGGCCTAACTTTCATGGCCGCGGCTTGACTTTCAGCGGCTTGGAATAGTTTTGATGACCTTGGCCTAGTTTTGATAGCGGTGGCCTAGTTTCCAATTTCCAGGCCAAGACGATTTTCAGCCGATTTTCAGCACCTTCCTTAACAAATTTTCATTATTTTTCCAATTTTTAGGCGGCGGTGCAAACTACGGCGGTGGCGGCGGCAACTATGGCGGAGGCGGTAACCAAGGCGGCGGAGGCGGCTTCAACCTCAACGACATTGGAGGAATCATCAATAGCCTCGGAGGCGGTGGATCCGGTGGCGGTGGAGGCCAGAAACAAGGGGGCGGAGGCTTCGGAGACATTCTCGGAGGCATCGGATCCCTTATCGGAGGTGGCGGCGGTGGCCAATACAACGGTGGAGGTGGAAATGTTAACCCGAATCGGTTGAACGGTGGAATGGTTAATATCATTGGAAACCTCATTGGCGAGGCCGCTCATCGCTTCCTCGGAGTGGATCCATCCACTGGAAGAATCATCGGTGCAGTAGCCGGAAATGTTATAATGGGTCTCGGCGGTAAAGACAATTCCCTTGGAAACATTGGAAAAGTCATTCTGGATAATATTATTTCTGGAAAATTCCGCAGAGATGTTGACCCATTCGTCCGCCCGGGACCAGACCCGGATAGAGGCGGTGGTGGTCAGGGACCAAGTCCTATTGCCCCTCGGCCGACTACGGAGCCACAGGATTTCTATGAGCTGAGAGATCAGTGTTTGGAACGGAAGCAATTGTTCGAGGATCCACAATTCCAGCCTGTCGATAGCTCTCTGTTCTTCTCAAAACGCCCGCCAAAGCGTGTCGAGTGGCTCCGCCCCGGAGAAATTGTCCGTGAGCCACAGTTGATTACTGAGGGGCATTCGCGGTTTGATGTTATTCAGGTGAGATTGAGTTAGGAAAAAGTGCGCTCTGTCGTACTTTGGAATTTTAAAATTCAAAAAAAGAGCAATTGCGCTCCACTGAACACTGTTGATTTTGAACAGATTTTGTTTTTCTGAGCTGTATTCAGATTTTTTCCCGTACAAAACAACAATCTGTTTTTTTTAACTTTCAAATTCGAGCAGCTATGCAAACGCGCTCCATTGAACATTCTGAAATTTGGAAACATTTTAAACTGAAAATCCGCTGGTTTAGTGCTTTGTAAAAAAGAACTCGAAATATAGTTTTGACGGATATATAGCTTTTCAAATTTCAAACGAAAATTCGCTTGCTTTGCAACATAATTTTCAAAAAATAGAGAGTTCGGTGAAGCGCAATTTATGCATAGTCGTTTTTTAAAAAAATTTTTAAAAAATTCAACAAATTATCTATTTTTTCTAATAAAAATTTCATAAAATCGAAAAAATTAACAGAAAAGTAGCGAGAAAATTACTTCCTAATTGGCTAAAAAAAGCATGTAATCCAATATTTGGAGTCTCCGATGGCATAGAAAACCATGGCCGTAGACTAGAATTATTGTCAAAAAAATAAAGTGCCGACCCCGCGAATTTGAGTGAATTCAAACAAGTGGACCACCATTTTTTGCTCCTTAGGCCCCGCCCAACGTATGCAAGTTCGCCGCGCGAAGTTTTGTAAGCAATACAGTTGCAAGCGAAAAGGAAACTACGCGCGGCGAACTTGCACACGTTGGGCGGGGCCAAAGGACCCCACTTGTTTGAATTCACTCAAATTCGCGGGGTCGGCACTTTATTTTTTTGACAATATCTCTGTTTACAATATTTCTTGAAATGGTTCTCCTAGTCCGCGGCTACGTCTTCTAGACCATCTGAACGACCGGAACGAACTCAAGTTTTCCCTTAAATTTCTATTTTTTTCAGGGAGAACTCGGAGACTGTTGGCTCTTGGCCGCCGCTGCCAACTTGACCCTCAAGGATGAGTTATTCTATCGTGTCGTTCCACCAGATCAATCATTCACTGAAAACTACGCTGGAATCTTCCATTTCCAATTCTGGCAATATGGAAAATGGGTTGATGTTGTCATTGATGATAGACTTCCGACTAGTAATGGAGAGTTGTTGTACATGCATTCAGCCAGTAATAATGAATTCTGGAGTGCTCTTCTCGAGAAGGCTTATGCAAAGTTAGTTTGAAAATTTTGAATTTTTTCAAAAAAAAAAATTCCGAAAATTGCTCAAAATCCGACGATTTTTGACAATTTTCAACCCAAAATTTGAAATCCAAACCAAAAAGTTATCAATAGAGCGCATTTTCAGACTCTTCGGATCGTATGAGGCTCTCAAGGGAGGAACCACTTCGGAGGCTCTTGAAGATATGACTGGTGGACTTACCGAATTCATTGATTTGAAGAATCCACCACGCAATTTGATGCAAATGATGATGAGAGGGTGAGAATATAAGAAAAAATAAGATTTTTTCAATTTTTTTAAAAATCAGAATTCCAGCTGAAAATTCGAAAAAAAGTTCTTAACTTACCTATATCCGAATTCCAAGAAATCTGCAACGAAAAATCACATTCGGAATGAAATTTGAAAAAAAAAGTGCGACCCTCTAATAGAAGGGCACGACACAAAACATGGTGCCTTTCTGTTACAGATTTTCATAGGATTCCAGATCCACAAAAAGAATCCTTGTGAATTTTCTTTGAGAAAAAATAGTAAGTCCTCTTATAGAAGGGCATCCAAAAAAATTCGTTTATATTGGAAGCTTTAGATAGCCTCTTTTTGAAAGCTCACCTGTAATAAAAGGGCACCGAGAAAAAAAACTGGGTGCCCTTCTATTACACGTTTCTCAGCATCCAGCTTATTGTTTACAAATAAAAGTAAATCCTCTAATATAAGGGCACTGCATTTTTTTTCGTAACAGCCTCTTAGAAACTAAATGTCCTTAAATTACAGGTCTTACAGTATCCCGGACCTAAAAAAAAACGCTTTTCTAAAAGTAAAGGGTCACCATTTGCAATACACACCTGTAATAGAAAAGCGCCCAAAAAATAGTTTTTGAAAACATGCCCTTATATTACAGTTTTTGGTGATATTCCACAATAGAACTGCTACAAAATAGAACTCCTTAGTTTGCAGTTCCTGGCTCTATTTCTAAGAAATATTTGCCGAACAACCACTCAAAATGTTCGCCGTCGAAAGACCTACCCAGCCGAATAGGAAAAAAAAATTGAAATTTTCACAAACAGTCTCAGGAGCGGCTTCTGAAGCAACCGCGCTCCACCGAACATGAGTTCTATTTTGTAGCAGTTCTATTCTCCCCAGTTCAATTGTGGAATACCACTCAGTTTTTCTGTCCCCAATACTTAAAACGTTTTTCCAGATTCGAAATGGGATCCCTCTTCGGTTGTTCCATCGAAGCCGACCCCAATGTTTGGGAAGCGAAAATGTCCAACGGACTCGTCAAAGGCCACGCCTACTCAATCACCGGATGCCGTATTGTTGATGGTCCAAATGGTCAAACATGCATTCTCCGTATTCGTAATCCATGGGGAAATGAACAAGAATGGAATGGTCCATGGTCGGATAATTCAAGAGAATGGAGGAATGTTCCAGACTCGGTTAAACAGGATATGGGACTGAAATTCGATCATGACGGAGAGTTTTGGATGTCGTTTGAAGACTATATGAGGAATTTCGAGAAAATGGAAATTTGTAATTTGGGACCCGATGTTATGGATGAAGTCTATCAAATGACCGGAGTGAAAGCGGCTGGAATGGTTTGGGCGGCGAATAATCATGATGGAGCATGGATTAGAAATCAGACAGCTGGAGGATGCAGAAATTATATTAGTGAGTTTTTTTAGAGAAACACCTCTATTAGGAAGGCATCTGATAGTGAAGCAAAAAGACAGATTTCTAAAACCGTCTCGAGAATTGGTTTAAAATTCGTAGATTCAGGAAACCCTCTAATACAGGGGCACCTTGAACAAGCGAGAATCTATATTTGGGGAAACCCTTCAAAATTACGGTGTCAAAAATGAGAGATTGAGAAGGAGATGCCATTCTATTACAGGTTCCATGGAAATTTATTTTTTGAAATTTTGAATTTTCAACAGTACCTCTATTACAAGGGCGTTTCCTAATAGATAGGTGAGCACCTGTAATTGCATCAAACTAGTCTATGGAAGCTAAAAAGAAAAAAATTGGGAGAAAATGCTTTTCTAAAAATTTTTAATTTTCAAGATACCATGAAACTTGTGGCAGGCTTCCACACAATTCAAAACTTGAAAAACCTCTAATATAGGAGCACCCGGATATTTTAAATAGAGAAAACTCAATGAATTGAAGTTATGAGAAGATGCCCTTTTATTACAGGCTTCATGGAAAAGTTTTTGAAAACTTATAATTCTTTCAAGTTCAGCTAATATTAAAGAAATTGAAAAAAAAATTATCTTGAATTTTTGAAAATCTTGAAAAAGATCGCAAAAAAAAGTTTTCGAAAAAATAATCTTACAAAAAATTCAAATTTCCGCCGAAAATTCTAGGCCACACGAAAGCCGGGCGCTATACTAGTTGGAAGGGTCCACTGGGGACGCACCCGATTTTCGAACTTCCGCTGGGCGTTGAAGCTTTTCTGAAGTGCTCTTCGGTCTTCTGAAAGTCCCTAAGCCTCAAAAAAAGGCTAGAAAATAGACTGAAAATGCAAAAAAAAAGTTCAAATTTCGACAAAAATCACTAAAAAAAAAGGGTTGTTTTTTTTACTAAAATTGAATATTTCTTTTTAACTTCAGGCTTAGGAATCTTCGAAAACCATTCCAATACCTAAAAATATCTGCACCCGTCCAGAAAAATTTCATAACACCAGGGTTGCCTCCCTACTTGAAAATCGGGTGGACCCTTCCAACTAGTATAGCGCCGAAAGCCGAATAATTTTTTCGATTCAAAAACATATTCTTAATTACAAAAATTATTATTTTTTCCAGACACCTTCGCCAACAATCCACAATTCCGTGTTCAACTCACCGACTCGGATCCGGATGATGATGATGAGCTGTGCACTGTCATATTTGCCGTTATGCAGAAATACAGGTTTTTTTTTCAAATTTTTGAGAAATTTCAGCTAAAATTTTGATTTTCAGACGTAATCTGAAACAGGACGGACTTGACAATGTGCCAATCGGATTCGCTGTCTATGATGTAAGTTTTGGCGGGAATTCGAAATTTTTTTAGATTTGAAAAAAAAATTTTTTTTGAAAATTTTAATCCAAAAATTTTACAGATGAACAATGTAAGTTTTATCACCAGCTGATAAAAATCGGTAAAATTGTGTCCAGTGTTGTTTTTAAACGCGCTCTATTGAGAATTTTGTTAACCCCAATAGAGGCTTTTTTTTGCCACGTGTCATAATTATCACCCAGCACTTTGTTCAGTGTGTGTGTCTCAATCAGTTTTTTGTGCAAATTTTTTTGAATTTTTTGTTGAAAAAAAATTTTTGTGATCCTAACCACAATATTTTGCGTTGATTACTGTAGAAGCTTCACCACAGCCTTCTGAATCCCTAACGTCTTCTGAAAAATTTGAATTTTTCAGGCCGGCGGAAGTCGTGGACGTCTCAGCAAGCAATTCTTCGCTGCCAACAAGTCGGCGATGCGATCAGCGGCTTTCATTAATTTGAGAGAGGTAATAAACTAAAAAAAAGAAGAAAATTTCCGAATGCAATCGCGCTCCATTGATAAAATTTCAAAAACTTGAGTTTCGAGCTCAAAAAAAGCCGCTTTTTGTGCAATTTTTCATAAAAATGAGATTCGGTTGCCGTGGCCTAAAAAACTCTTTCTCTTCCAGATGACCGGCCGTTTCCGTGTTCCACCAGGCAACTACGTCATCGTCCCATCGACTTTCGAGCCCAACGAGGAGGCCGAATTCATGCTTCGTGTCTACACGAACGGATTCATTGAGTCGGAGTAAGAATAGAGCGCATTAACTGTAGATCAAATAATTGAAATTTTTCAGAGAGCTCTAAACGCCCAACACTTCAATTCCACTGCCGATGTATAAACTTTTTTGATTTTTCCCATTTTCTCTGTCTTTTCTTAATCTTTTTTTTCTTTCCGTCTTGCTCCCTTGTAGATTTTTTTCATTAAAAAATCGCTTTTTTTTTCTTAAGACCCGGCACTTTTTTTTCCATTTTTTCTCGATGTAAAAATTATATTTGTAATGCTTTTAATAAAAAAATCACACAAAAAAATAGGCGGCATCATTTATTACACAGCGAGAGGCGTCACAATCAAGAGCAAAGGAAAAGAAAATTGAAAAAAAAATCAGAGCTTTTAAATAATTCATTTTTTTTAGTTTTTGATTAAAAATAATTTTTTAAAAAATAACTATCTAATTTTATAAGTATAAGCCGAAAGAACATTGCGAAAAACAGCCTTTACGAAAAAAGAGAAAAAAAGGCAAAAAAAGTTTTACCGTGGCGAGACCAAGCTTTGATTTTTTTGATGCGCCTTTAAAACTACGGTTGCCTGCAAAAGCTTTTCCACGTGGTTTTTTTACTCATTTTTTATCGATTTCCGGCTTAAAATCGACGAAATTTTCAGATTTTTCGATGAACAAACTCATTCCCGATAGAAAACTACAAAATATAACATTTTCTCTCATTATTTCTTTTCAAGATCTCACAGCATTGCCAAAAAAAGACGATTTTCCTTCAAATAATTTTTCAGCACTTCCCAAAATCATCATAATAATGTCAAATGCAGTGATAGATCTCGATGATGATTGTGAGTTTTTTGAATGACAAAATTTTTTTAAAAATCGAAAAAAAAATTTCAGCGGATATTGAAATTCTGACGCCGCCGGAGGCAGTGAAGACCGCACCAGACAAGGCTGAACCAGATGATGGTAAGGGGAACTTTTCGAACAAAAAAAGCTTTAAAATTGGCAAAAAATGTTTTAATTATTTCGAAAATCCGCAAAAACTTGCTGGGTTTTTGACCGCGAAAAAAATATTTTCGACAAATTCAAAAAAAATTGTTTTTTATCCGACATTGAAGTTTTGACACCACCAGAGCCAGCAGTGAAACCGACTCCAGCAGTTGTTCAACCAGTGGGTGGTGAGTTCAGAAAATTGTTCCTTAAAAATTCAAAAAAAAAAAAAGTTTTCAGCACCGCCTGGTGTCGTCAAGAGATTCGGAAGACAACCACCACCAGACGATGATTTTTCATCGGCAAATTATTCGAAAACAGGCAGTTTCAGTCGTCAGGGTAGATGGCCAGTAGTTAATGAGATGGAAGAGGATAGTGGTGATGGTAAGCTAGCTTTTTTCAGAAAAAAAAAAGCAAAAGCCTTTAATATAAGGGCACCTCTAATAAAGCTGCACAACTGAACAAAATAGTGGCATGCCCTTGTGCACGGTAGGGGGTAATACGGGCTATGCAAACGCGCTCCTTTGAATGCGTAAACAACCGTTGCCTGAGTATTCAACGTTTGTGGCATTTACTTGGAGGAGACGCAGAGACAATGCGTGTGAACGTTGAATACTCAGGCAACGGTTGTTTACGCTTTCAAAGGAGCGCGTTTGCATAGCCCGTATTACCCCCCACCGTGCTTGTGATAGAGATTTATTAGTAAAAATAACCGGAAAACCTCTTTTACACAAGCACGCCATAGAACATCGATTCCGAACAGTTAGATATAATTATCTTAAACTTTCTGAAAACGTTTTTTTCAGAAAATTTGCTAAAAAGTGTGAAAAATAATTAAAACAAAAAGTGGAACTCAAAAAAGTTTTTTTTTTGAAATTTTGCTCTTTTTTAAAATATAAAACTGATATTCCACTAGAAAAATCACACAAATCGCGCTGAACCACGCGTCGTTCATGGCACGATTTACACTTCATGGCCTAGAAACCTCTGATGGCCGAAATTTTAAAAACACTGTTTTTTCGGACACTCTTGACATTTACCTGCCAATTTTCGGGTTTTGAATTTTCAAAAAAAAAAAATGAAAAGTAACGTTTTTGAGAGTTCGGCCATCAGAGGGTTTCTAGGCCATCAATTAAAAAACATTTTTAATTTCGAAAATTTGTCTCAATTTTCTTTTTTTTCAGATTCTCCACCATCACCGTTCAATCCATTTACACCACCACGTCGACCGACTCAACAGTTGTATGTACCAGGACGTGGAGGGAATCGGAGAAGAAGAAATATGAGAGGAAGAGGTTTGTTTTTTTTGGTGGCCTAGAATTTATGAAATTTTGTATTTTCCGGCTAAACATGGAAATTGGTCGATCATGGCCTAGAAATCCGTGGCCGTGGCCGTGAACTAAAAAATATTTTTGCAGGTCCGCGAGGTCAATATCATCAGGATTATCAGGTCCCGAATCGAGATTCGCATGGAGTTTTTCAAGAAGAGAGACAAAGAGAAGAGGAAAATGATATTGAAATTCATATAGGTTTGTTACCAGTGATAATTTTTTTTTTGATATTTTTGTGTTTTTTAAAAGTTTTTTTTCAGCCTTGATAACCTAAAACACGGTTTAAAAAATGTGCATCAAAACTTGTTGAATTCTGGGCCAATTTTCATCATTTTCAAAAATTCAAAAAAAATATTTTGAAAACCGCGCCGCAAACTTGCAAAAATTCAATTTTTCAGATACACGTCAGGAATCTCCGCCTCCAACGCCACGTCTGAATCGCGATCAAAATTCTTATGGAATCCATCAACAAGGAGAACAGTCTGATAGAAATATAGAGATTCATATAGGTAAATTTTTGAAATTTTTTCCTAAAATTGAAAATGGCTCAAAAATTGTAAAATTTTATCGAAATTCGAGGAGAAATTTGCATTTGGGCGCGATTTTTATTACATTTTTTTCCACAAAAATTCAAATAAAACGACCTTTCCTCCATTTTTTTTCATTTATTTTTCCAGATTCACCACGAAGATCTCCGTCTTATTCGCCACCACGTCATCTGAATCATCAGGATCACGATTACTACGGAATTCAGAGAGAAGAACAAGGGGAAAGAGATATAGAAGTTCATATAGGTATAGATTCTAATAAAACGGCATCTCTAATAGAACGACGCCCCTATTAGACCGGCACACGTACGAGTTCTTCCAAGAATCCAAGGCTGTTCGACGGCCTGACTATAAGTCGGCCGCGGAAAGAGCTGAAGGTCTGAATTTTTTACTATAGGCTTTTCTTCAGATTGTCTACCAGGGCCGCCAGGTCGCCGAAAGATTCCATGGCTGGGGTCCTAATAAAAAAGTGACCACCGCCGGTCTGAACAGCCTTGCAAGAATGGAACGGTCGAACCTCCAACTCTGTATATAGACCAACATTCCCTAATAGAACGGCGCTTTCAATAAGCCGGCACGCCGTCAGCACCGGGATCATGAATTGGCTGATAATCTTTCAAAATGAAGAGAAGAGGGCAGCAATTCAAATTTTAAAAAGTTTTTTCTACTTTCAAAATGTACCGAAAACTCCTAGAAAATCGCAAAAATCGCATCTTCAAGAAGCTTTTTTTGTCTCTAAAACCCGGTTCAAAAGCTTTATTTATCGTCTGTGGAAAAGTCGCCCAAAAAACACCACGAATTTCTGAAATTTTCACATTTTTAGGCACGCAACGAGAATCGTCTCCACCTCCTCCAACATCACGTCATTTGAATCAGAATATGAAGAATCAGAATTTCTATGGAATTCATAAAGGAGAAGAAAAGCGACGTGAAAGAAGTGTAGAGAGATATAGAGGTAAATATTTTTGAAAAAATCTTTCGAGTTTTCAAAGTTTTTGAAACAGAAATCATAAAACTTTAGAAAAAAAAATTATTTTTCAAATTTTCAGATTCCCGCCGAGAATCTCCGCCGCGTCATCGGAATCCTTCACATCAGAATTCGTATGGAATTCATAGAGGTAAGACCTGTGCTATATTCTGAAAATGCGGTCTAATCCGGCTCCGCCCACATTTCAGTGAAATAATCCGCAACTTAAAGAGAGCGGCACATTCTATCTGCGAAAGTGGGCGGGGTCAGAGTAGAGCGCATTTTCATATTCTCAAACGGAATATTTTTAAAATTTCAAAAAAAAAGTCATTTTTTTCCAGGTCCACGCCGAGATTCTCCTCCTCCAACACCACGTAACCTGAGAAATCCACATCAAAATTCATATGGAATTCATCGAGAAGAAGAAGAACGTCGTGAAGATTTTCATAGAGGTTTATTTCAAGTGAAAATTTTTAATTAAAAAAATTTTCGACTTTTCAGAGCCGCCACGTGGCACCAGTTATCGATCTCATCCCTACGGAAATGCATCATCGTTTTATCAACATCGAAAAGTCTCGGTTATGGAAACACCGCCACCATTGATGGGTCATAGAAATGATGGGTCGTGTGAGTAAAATTTTTTTTGATTGGAAAAAAGTTTTTAGACAAATATTTCTGCATAAAAAACATGTTTTTTCCAAAAAAATGTATCCATTTCTACATTATTTTTTTGCTAATTTTCAGTCCAAAAATCCTGGATTTTTCGAACATTTTTTGGTCAAATATTCGATTTTTGAGATTTTCAACAGGTTTTTTCAAGAAAACGATTCTTCAATTTTTATTCGTAAAACTTTTTAAAATTTTAGTTTTTTTTTGTTGGAAATATGCTCAAAATTATGAATCAGAAAGAAATACCAGGGACTAGTTTTGGTGGCCTAGAATTCCAAATTTCTCCCTTTTTTATAGACCATGAAACTCCACATTTTGGCCAGCTCTACCAAGAATCATCTGCTCCATTGCCACGTCTTCCAATGATTGCCATGACCCCGATGAGACAAGGAATGCAGGATTTGTCGTTGAATACACCATCGTGTAAGGAAAATGACACTAATTTTCTTTCGCAGCGACTCAAAACAGACTTTGAACTCGAAAACTGCCAAAAAACCTCAAATATAGCGTCAGGGTGCTCTTCTATTACAGGTTCAGTGTTCTGAAATAGCCTAGGAAATCGTTGCGATGGTAAACAGCCTTTCAGCTCGAAATCTGGCGAAAACCTGTAATAGAGCGTCACCTGTCTCCGGGTGCTCTTCTATTATTGTTTATTTTTGTTCATGAGCAAGCGCGCCCCACTAGACTCAGTACTTCAATTTTTCTTACTTTCGCCGAGTGAAATTTTTTTGAAGAATTTTCCGGTTTTCGCAAGAAAAACACATATTCTAAAGATTTTTTCACCGAAAAAAGTGAATTTTTGAATGGAAAATTTTTCTTTTATTCTAGGTTTTTGACCAGATTTAGGTCGAAGTGAGGGCTGAAAATGTTATTTTCAATCGAGAAATTCATATTTCAGTTAGTAATAGTCGAAAAATGACAGAAATAAGTGTTTTTTCAGCGAAAATCGGAAATATCTCCAAAAAACTCATTTGGCGAAACTGAAAAAAATTTTTCCAAAAAATGAACTGAGTCTAGTGGGGCGCGCTTGCTCATGAACAAAAAAATACAATACAGTTTTTGCAATTTTCGGAATGGCTTAAAAAATTTTGACCGCAGGCCATAATTTCAAACCGCATCTCAGCCTTTTTTTCTCAAATCCTTTCCTTTTTTTGTAATTTGAAATTTCCGATGCGACTCAAAATAGCTTTTTTTGTTTGCTAAGTAGCTCAAAATCTACCAAAAACCTGTAATAGAATGGCATTCCGCACTCTTCTGTCTCTAAGGTGCCGCTCTATTGCAGGTTTTTTATTTTTGACCTTGAAATTCATGCCGTGGACTAGAATTTTCAGCATTCTTTCAAATCTTTAAAAATGCAAATACTTTTTTGCAGGGCGCCATTCTTCAGAGCACCGAAGGGGTTCATTCGATCAAAATCGATTCCAACAACCATCCAATTTCTATAGTAATCAGCTAGAATCAATTCCCGAATACCGTAATCCTCCTCCTTCTTCGGACTACCGTAATCGAGACGAAATGTGGCGAATTGATAATAATGATGCATATTATGAAGTGATGAGAAGACCAATACATGATCGTTTCGGAAATTTGGCTCTTGATAGTCCATGTGAGTTTTTTTTTGGACAAAAACTTGCTCTGAATTTTTTCTATATTTTTCATACTTGCAACGGGCCGGGCCGGGCCGATTTGAAAATTTCCTCCGGCCCGTCCCGGCCCGGCTCGGCCCGGATCCTGCAGGGGTCAAAATTTTTTGCTCTGAAAAAAACTTTTTACCCGTTTTTTCAGTAATTGGGGATATCTCTTTTTGAATGACATTTTCGATTATTTTTAGTAATGAAAAGTCAAAAATTTCGTAAAATTCGTATAGAAAATGCGGAAAAACGACCTCAAAATTTCAAAATTTTTTAACCCGCACGGTGGGGGGTAATACGGGCTATGCAAACGCGCTCTTTTGAAAGCGTAAACAACCGTTGCCTGAGTATCCAACGTTCACACGCATTGTCTCTGCGTCTCCTCCAAGTAAATGCCACTAACGTTGAATACTCAGGCAACGGTTGTTTACGCATTCAAAGGAGCGCGTTTGCATAGCCCGTATTACCCCCTACCGTGAACCCGGACCGGAGAAATTTCTGGCCCGGCCCGGCCCGGAAAATTGCAAGTATGATATTTTTTAATTCTGTATAAAACTTGGTTGGAAAAAATAGATTTTCAGCTCATTTTTGAAAAATTTTTTTCCAGGTAGACCGAACTACGGAGGGTACGGAGCGATTCAGTCACAAAGTTTTTATGACTGTAAGTTTCAGTTTTTTAAAAATCAGAAAACTTTAGGCTTATCGTAAAAACTGTATTAGTACTGCCCCTTTAATAGAACCCTCTAATAGTGGTGCCCTCCTGACGAGCAGTTTGCGACCTTTCTGACTTGTCAAGGGCCGGGTCGGCCCGCTGGAAAAATGTCTACTGGCCCGACCCGGGGTTCAGGGCAAAACATGTTTTTTTTCAATTTTTTTTATTTGAAAAATTTTTTTAGCGATTTTTTTCTAGTTTTTCGGCCTATGTTTTCAGGGAATGAATTCTGATCTATTTTTGAGTAAAAAGGCCCAGGAAAAGTTTCGAAATAAAGCTGAAAATCGGAAAAAAACGTGATTCAAAGTTCAAAAGTTTTCAAACCCGGGCCGAATTTTGAAAAGTCTGAAAATAATGTGGTGCCCCTTCAATAGTGGCGCCCCATTTTCAAAATGATTTCTCTCTCAAATTTTTGACCAGATCAAATTGCTTAAAAATTTCGAAAAAAGTGCCCCTCTAATAGTAGTGCTCTCCTGATGAAGAGATTGAAAAATAGGGGTGCATGCACAACTAATTCAGTTTTTACGGTACTTTACAAAAGAAAATTTTGTTGAAAATTTTTGAAAAAAAAAATCAATGAAATGTTCACTACGTTTAGAAAAGAGCCCTATTGAAAAATTGAAAAAAATTATATTCCAAAAAAAAAAGTTTTTTTGGATTTTTCGAATACTAAACTTTTTCAGCACTGTTCTGAAAATAGTGAAAATTTTACCATTTCAGTCAACCCTCAAATCGCTGATTATGCCCGAAAAAGAGAAAAGTTGCTAGCTGCTGAAGCCGCAATGATGGATCACATAAAGCGACTGGAAAGTGCAGTTGACGACGTCACAGAAGCCTCAGCACGTCTTCAAAGACCAGAAAATCGATATGGAATCGTTTCGGATTCAGAACCCTCTCGACGTCAACAATCCACGTCATCTGCTTTCAATTTTCCGCCTTTTTCGGAATTTTCAATGGGAGATCGACCATTTTTGCAAAGAGAAATTGAAGACGTTAGACCAGCACAACGTCATCAGGAATCCAGAAGATATGAGCCGTATCCAAAAAGGCCTTCTGAATCACGCCATAGGTCTCCTGAACGCCAAAGAGACAGGAAAATGTGTAGAAGTCCGTCGCCGAGGAGAAGAGAAGAGAAGACGTCGGGTGAGTTTTAAAAAAAATTTTTCATAGCTACCGGAAAAGCTGTAATAAAGCGGCCCCCTCTATTAAAACGGCTCCGGGACATTTCGCACCCAGACATTTCGCACCCAGACATTTCGCACCAAAGACATTTCGCACCCAAAAAACGCGTGTTTAGCGGAAACAAGTCATTTTTCGAGCTTTTTTTCGATAAATGATATTATTTTTGTAGGAATTCGAATATTCCATCAGTTTATTGATATTTTATCGCTATCGCCACAATAACAGTGATTTACAACATGATTGCCTGCAATCTCAAAAATCGACGATTTTTCGTCGCAATAGCGATAAAATAACAATAAACTAATGGAATATTCGAATTCTTTCAAAAATAATATCACTTATCAAAAAAAAAGCTCGAAAAATGACTTGTTTCCGCTGAAAACGTGCTTTTTTGGGTGCGAAACGTCCGGGTGCGAAATGTCCCGGAGCCATTATTAGGTTGGCTAAATTGAAATGCGCGTTTTTATTCTTTACTGATTTCATTATAAAAACAGAAGTTGACAAGCTCAATTCAAATGGTATTTTACATTAATATTGGGCCAACACGAGCAAGATTTGAGCCAAGTTTCAGTGTCTTTAATAAAGAACTAAGCCAACTGTTGTTGGATGAAAATGAGTCGTCAAATTCTGGCATTCCAAAGATTCTTGAGCTTTTCACGGCCTGGGAGGGCGGCACCAGTCGTAACAAATGCGCGTTACATAGCTCGAAGACTAGGCTGTGAGGCGGCAAAACCTCAACTTCTGAGCTAGCTCCTTCGCTTTTCAGCAACTCATCAAGTTAGTGCTGTAGGACTATTGAAAGCTCTAAAAATCACGAAAATTTCGCCTCATGCCGATTTTCAGTGTTAAACGACTTTTTCTTTCATTTTAAAATAAGCTCATCACACTTCTAACATACTTTCAAGTAGTTTAGAACGGAAACTGAAATAATATCACTTCTCGTTACATCGTTATCGGGAGCTGAAAGCAAATTTGGAAGAAATTCTCTTTAAACCAACATGACTATTTTCAAAAGAGCTGGAGTCAATATCAAAAATTATTATTGGATAGAACAATGTCCCCATTTACTAACCATGAAACAACGAAAGTTCGGAAAACCGTTTGGATTCCCAGAAACTCTCATGATGATCAAGCTGGAAGGCGAGATTTTCTACCAAAGTTTTTTGAACTCATTTTTCTCGATGAAGTTATTAGTCAACATGGACACAATTTATATCAAAATGATCGTCAGAAACCCCCTTTTCTGATAGAAAAATCAGATAAAAAAATATCTCGATTTGCGAAATCCGTATTCGAGCAAACATAGCGCGCATTTCAATTTAGCCAACCTAATAAAACGGCCTCCCTCAAATAGAACGGCCTCTTACCAGCAATGAAGTTCATGAAATGTTCTTGTTGTCATGTGAAAAGATAATAAATAGGTTGTTTTTTTAAAAGAAAAATCTGTAAGCTCATTCCACATTTTTACAATGAAAGGCTTTCAATTTCTCAATTTTCGGCTAATTTTCAGCGAGAAATTTAACTTTTTTGAATATCAAAAATCGTCTCCAATGTTGAATCGGGTATTTAAATATAGAGCCGCCCTCCAATATAATTAAAGTTTACAAAGTTTCGAGGACAGTGAAGGATTTTAAAAAGCTGTCTGAAAATTTTTCAGATTTTTTCAAAAGCCATTTTTTCAGGAGGAATGTTCAGAAGTCCGTCGCCGAAAAGAAGAGAGGAGAAGACGTCGGGTGGGTTTTAGAAAAAATACCAAAATTTTTTTTTAGATGGAATCGCTTTAAAAAAAATGTCAATTTTTCCGAAAAAAAAGTTTTTCAAAATAAAAATTTTTCACAACATTTTGACTCCACTTTTTCATCACATTGGCAAATCTTCAAAAATTTGTCAAATTTTTTATAAAAAGAATTTTTTTCGCTTTTTTTCAGTTTTTATTTTCTGAAAATTCCGTTTAAAACTGTTTCCGAGTTTTTTTCCAAATATTTCTGAAAATTTTCAAAACTTCAGTCCTCAGATTTCGACATTTTTTGGCTAAAAATTAACCAAAAATCCAAAAAAAATCACAAAACGTCAAAACGAACTTTTTTTTCAGCCCAAATCCGTCCACGTCGCTACAATACACCAGAACAGGAGGCGCTCCTTCACGAGAATTATATTCCCAGAGATCATTGTAATCTACCTTTTGTTAAACAAAAATCTTTATTTTTTTTCCGATTTTAGATGCCTCAACCAGTGCATCCTGGAACGAAAAGCAAAAACAAGAGGATCGTCGTCTAAAAGCAGAAATGAAAGAAGAGGAGAGAAAGAAACAAGTTCATCCGCTCTCAAAGGATTGTTTCTATAGTTGTGAGTGTTTTTCTGATAAACTTCTAATAAAAGGGAATACCAAAAAAAACCGGATACTGAAGCAGCAATAGAGGGCTTATGAATGATAAGTTTTCGTCAGAATAGAAGGCCGCAGCCGGAATACCTCTATTATTCCTCTAAGTACCTTTATATAGGGACACTCAAAAAAGTAATAGAGGGTTTTTAAATAAAAACTTGTTGTCCGGTTGGATAACTCAAGCATCCAAAAGCCTCTTTTATAGAAGCACCTTTAATAGAAGGGCATTTCAAAGTTACTCCAAACAGTAATAAGTCTGTTAAGATAGAATGTTCTGGAACTATTAGAAGGGACAAAGCTCAATCAAATGGCCTGCCCTTAGCTTAGATAGAATGCTCTGGAACTAGTAAAAGGGATGAAGCTCAATCAAATGGCCTGCCCTTAGCTTAGATAGACTGCTCTGGAACTAGTAGAAGGGATGAAGCTCAATCAAATGGCCTGCCCTTAGCTTAGATGGAATGCTCTGGAACTAGTAGAAGGGATGAAGCTCAATCAAATGGCCTGCCCTTAGCTTAGATAGACTGCTCTGGAACTAGTAGAAGGGATGAAGCTCAATCAAATGGCCTGCCCTTAGCTTAGATAGACTGCTCTGGAACTAGTAGAAGGGATGAAGCTCAATCAAATGGCCTGCCCTTTGCTTAGATAGACTGCTCTGGAACTAGTAGAAGGGATGAAGCTCAATCAAATGGCCTGCCCTTTGCTTAGATAGACTGCTCTGGAACTAGTAGAAGGGATGAAGCTCAATCAAATGGCCTGCCCTTTGCTTAGATAGACTGCTCTGGAACTAGTAGAAGGGATGAAGCTCAATCAAATGGCCTGCCCTTAGCTTAGATGGAATGCTCTGGAACTAGTAGAAGGGATGAAGCTCAATCAAATGGCCTGCCCTTAGCTTAGATAGACTGCTCTGGAACTAGTAGAAGGGATGAAGCTCAATCAAATGGCCTGCCCTTTGCTTAGATAGACTGCTCTGGAACTAGTAGAAGGGATGAAGCTCAATCAAATGGCCTGCCCTTAGCTTAGATGGAATGCTCTGGAACTAGTAGAAGGGATGAAGCTCAATCAAATGGCCTGCCCTTAGCTTAGATAGACTGCTCTGGAACTAGTAGAAGGGATGAAGCTCAATCAAATGGCCTGCCCTTTGCTTAGATAGACTGCTCTGGAACTAGTAGAAGGGATGAAGCTCAATCAAATGGCCTGCCCTTAGCTTAGATGGAATGCTCTGGAACTAGTAGAAGGGATGAAGCTCAATCAAATGGCCTGCCCTTAGCTTAGATAGACTGCTCTGGAACTAGTAGAAGGGATGAAGCTCAATCAAATGGCCTGCCCTTAGCTTAGATAGACTGCTCTGGAACTAGTAAAAGGGATGAAGCTCAATCAAATGGCCTGCCCTTTGCTTAGATAGACTGCTCTGGAACTAGTAGAAGGGATGAAGCTCAATCAAATGGCCTGCCCTTAGCTTAGATGGAATGCTCTGGAACTAGTAGAAGGGATGAAGCTCAATCAAATGGCCTGCCCTTTGCTTAGATAGACTGCTCTGGAACTAGTAGAAGGGATGAAGCTCAATCAAATGGCCTGCCCTTTGCTTAGATAGACTGCTCTGGAACTAGTAGAAGGGATGAAGCTCAATCAAATGGCCTGCCCTTTGCTTAGATAGACTGCTCTGGAACTAGTAGAAGGGATGAAGCTCAATCAAATGGCCTGCCCTTAGCTTAGATAGACTGCTCTGGAACTAGTAGAAGGGATGAAGCTCAATCAAATGGCCTGCCCTTAGCTTAGATAGACTGCTCTGGAACTAGTAGAAGGGATGAAGCTCAATCAAATGGCCTGCCCTTTGCTTAGATAGACTGCTCTGGAACTAGTAGAAGGGATGAAGCTCAATCAAATGGCCTGCCCTTTGCTTAGATAGACTGCTCTGGAACTAGTAGAAGGGATGAAGCTCAATCAAATGGCCTGCCCTTAGCTTAGATGGAATGCTCTGGAACTAGTAGAAGGGATGAAGCTCAATCAAATGGCCTGCCCTTAGCTTAGATAGACTGCTCTGGAACTAGTAGAAGGGATGAAGCTCAATCAAATGGCCTGCCCTTTGCTTAGATAGACTGCTCTGGAACTAGTAGAAGGGATGAAGCTCAATCAAATGGCCTGCCCTTAGCTTAGATAGACTGCTCTGGAACTAGTAGAAGGGATGAAGCTCAATCAAATGGCCTGCCCTTAGCTTAGATAGACTGCTCTGGAACTAGTAGAAGGGATGAAGCTCAATCAAATGGCCTGCCCTTTGCTTAGATAGACTGCTCTGGAACTAGTAGAAGGGATGAAGCTCAATCAAATGGCCTGCCCTTTGCTTAGATAGACTGCTCTGGAACTAGTAGAAGGGATGAAGCTCAATCAAATGGCCTGCCCTTAGCTTAGATAGACTGCTCTGGAACTAGTAGAAGGGATGAAGCTCAATCAAATGGCCTGCCCTTAGCTTAGGTGGGATGCTTCGCGACGAGAATAATGCTCTGGCCTGCCCTTCCTAAAGTTATTCTAATATGTCTCGAAAATCACGCAAAGGCATATAATTTCTTTTCGGGAACATGCGCTCGGATCGTACCTTCAGGAGGTTCGTAGCATCCTCTTTCCCACATCATCTTCATAGTTGCTTTCCTTCATTCTTTCCAAACGATTCCATAGTGTCGTTGAACTATCAAAGCAGCTGCCGGGCCAAGTGTGGAGTGATTGTAAAACTGAGCTTTTTTTCCGAGAAGCGAGGGTTATATATGGGCAAAATCGAGGTTAATAGAGCAACACACGCCGAAATCCAGGGGGCTGATGTGCTTATTGTTCATTTTTTCCAAAAAACTGGAAATGAAAATAAAATTCATTCTCAGAAGGGGTTACGCGTTTCAGTCAGAATATCCAAAACTTTCATTTCTTCTAAACAATTCAAACTATGCTTTTCTGTTCGCATTCCGAAGATTCCGAAGATGTTCGCATTACGAAAAATTACGAAGACACGAAAAAGTGGCGGTTCTGTTTAAAGGCGCAGAAGCGAATGTACACGATATCTCGCCGCGTTTACCGTATTTTCAATTCGCTACTGTCTGTGTGTCTGTCCGCTCTCTTCATAATGAGAACTATTTTGACAACGGTGGGCGGGGTTGACATTAGAGCAGGTATACATAAGCTTCCGTTAACTATAATGTACTGAAATTACTGTAAACGTGGTGAGATATCGCGGACATTTGACTCTGCGCCTTTGAACAGAACTTTCACTTTTTCGTGTCTTCGTAATAGTTAAACTGACAGAAGCTAACAGATGGCCATTCCTAAGTATTATAACACTTTACAACTCTTTTTAGATGATATTTTTAATCAATTCTAGGCTTAGGCTCCGATAGTTTCCTATCATTTCTAGTGTATTGGGAATCATAAAAACAGCTTTTAAAAAAACAAAAAATTCGAAATCTATCGGCTTGAAAGTTGTAAAAACCGTACAAAAATTGAACTTCTGGAGCATTTCTATGAGAGCTGGGCGGATGTGAAATTTTTCAAAGCGCAAGTCGGAAGACGGAAACCGAGAGCAAAACTTGGTCTAATTTCTCGGAAATGAGCGAAAATTCAGAAAATGTATTCACTTTTGGTGGCCTAAAAACCTCTGATGGCCTAGCATTTGAAAGTTCCGTTTTTTGCTCTTTGCTGTATTTTTTTAACGTATCTCGGTTCGAAAACGTCAAGGAAGAGCCAAAAAAAAGCGTTTTCGGGAATCCGGCCACCGGAGGTCTAGGCCATCAAATGTAAACCGTATTTTGGGGTTATGGTAAGCTGTCTTCCGAAATCCTGTAAAATAAAAGCACCCAGAAACCTCTAATAGAGCAGCACTCTTCAATAGAGAGGCACCCAACGTCTTTGTTTTCAAATTTTTCAATTAAAAAAATTTCAAATTTCAGAATTTCCCCAAAATTTCCCTCTAAACTTTCTTCTTTTTTTCTAATTTTTTTCTAACTAGGGAAGTGTTTGAGGAGACCATTTTGGAAAAGGCTGAAACGTTGACTGTAGGGTATATCGACCCTCCTGATTTCATTTCTGGAGTCAGTTTGGTCCGATCGGCATTTTGAAGCATACTTTACTAGACACCTGCCTGATTCTTATGACTTCAAATCCGATTTTGAGTGTTTCTATGCACCCAGAGTGTTTTGAAACAAAGTTGAAACTCTGTTTTGATCATCCCGAACCACTTCTGGCAAGTTAGGAGACATTTTTCGAAAAAAAAATTTTCGGTTCAAAATTTTTTTACAAGTCCATGATCGTTCACTAGGCCAAACAATTGGCGATTTTTTTGAAAAAAAATTTTTATAGAAAACATCATTCTTGTTCGAGTCAAGATAACTGATATGATTGAAACCCAAAAATTGACTTTTCTGAAAACGTTACGTCTTCTGAAATTTTGTGAAAAAAAATCTAAAAAAATTTCGCATTGGGCGGGATCGAACCCACACCCTTATTTTCGATCAGCAAGGCCGTTGCCACTGCGCCAATTTGCCACACTTTTCTGCTCCGCCGGAGGGAATATATAAACCTAGTGAAACGTGAAACTGCGAAGGCCTGAGAAAGCCCGAAAAATCCGAAAAAATGAAAAGGCCGATCGGACCAAATTGACTTCAGAAATGGATTCAGCAGGGTCGATATAGTCTGTCCCCAATTTTTCAGCCCTTTCCAAAATGGTCTCCTCAAACACTTCCCTAGTAAAGAATTTCCAGTTTTTTTAACTTTCAAAAATTCCATTTTTTGTTGCAGTCCGTCGAAATGAGGAAGCGATTCGTGCACAAATACAATGTGAAATGACACTCGAAACGGATATTCTCTACTCTGGATGTTACTATCATATTAATCTCAAATCCGAAGATCCGAATCAAATTGAAGATGCTCGAAAAATCATTGATACTACCATTTTTAATGATTTATTCAATGAATTTGACCCCGAGACGAAGCGAATCACTTTTGCAAATTATGTCACACCACAAATGAAGACGGTTTTCTCGCATAAATGGCATGAAATTCGAAATATTGGAGTGAGTTTGGGAGAGTGAAAGTGGCCTAGAAAGTCGGGGCCGTGGTGTAGAATTGGTTTGACAAGAGTTTGAATTCTTTTAAATTTTAAATTTTAACTGTTTTCTTTTTTTTATCTGGAATTTTCCAGCTGAGTTTCTAGAAAAATTTGGAAAATACCGAAAAAAAACTAAAAATTACGTCAAGTGCTGGAAAATAAAAAAAGAAAACTGAAACTTCAAAAAGTTTCAAAAAAAAAAAGTTTTTCAAAAATTGTTTTCCTATAAAAAGTTTTTGAAAATCCCAAAAATGGGCTTGAAAAACTTCACAAAAACCTCTAATAGATCGGCACCTCTAATGAAACGCGGCACCTCTTGTATACCAGCAACCGCCGTAACTGCGTTTTTAGAAGAATTTTCCGGAAAAATATGTCTGAAATTTTTAATTTTCTTAAAAAAAAGTTTTATTTTCTGAAAAATTTGACTTTATGAGTTCCAGAATTAGGGCAACATGCCTTTCTAGTGAAGTTATAAAACCTAGAATTTCAAACCCCCGCCAAATCGAGTCCACGGCCACGGCCAAGGGTTTCTAGGCCATCTTCCAGAAAACAAACTTTATCCCGAAAATTCAATTTTTACAGGCCCGTTACGGTGTGCTCGTCGAATTCGGCCTTCGCAAAGGTGGTGGTGGTGATTATTATGCTCCAATGATTCTAAAAGGAACACTTCATGGAATTGAAAGTTTCCGTGGAAAAATATCGAAATATTTGGATGAAGCAGTGATAAGAATAATCACTCGTGAATACGATTTCCCGAAAGAGTGTATGGGTGCATTTGTGGGAGTCGGAGGTCATAAAATTCGAAATTTGGAAAATTCGACAAAAACCCGAATTAGTGTCCTAAAAGAAGAAGGACGTATTCGAATCACCGGAGAAGACGAAGACGGAATTCAGGAAGTGATGAAAAAAGTGAAAGAGCTCGATGAGGAGCTCACCGCGGCATGCTCCCGCCACCCCGTCGTCTATTTTGTTCCAGTTGCCCGCGAAAAAATGGCGGGAAAAAAAGGCAATTTGAATCGAATTCAACGAGAGACTGGTGCCACTTTAACACTCGATTCGAATGGAACACGTGTCATTTGTGGAGGAAATTATCGACAAGCTCAACAGGCACATCATGCAATTAATCAATGGATGGGAATGACGCCCGGAAGTCAGGATTATGAGCCCATTTTTGCAGGTATTTTTCTGGAAATTTCGATTTTTGAACCTCAAACTCAATTTATAGAGAATTTTTATAACTGAAACTGCGTTTTCATTTTTTAAAAACTATTCGAAAAATCCAAAATGGCGTCTTTCAATGTCCGATTCACATTTTTTGGCCTAGGAAACTCTGATGGCCGAACTCTCGAAAACGCGAAAAAAAACGAAGGAAAAAACTCCGAATTCGATTCATTTTTCCATCTAAGATTGATATTAAATTGAAAAAATCAAAAAAACTGCGTCCTCCAAGGCCCGGTCCGGTCCGTATTTGGTGGCCTAGAAAACTCTAATGGCCGAACTCCCAAAAAAGCGAAAAAAACTAAGGAAACAACTTCGAATTGTGTTCATTCTTCGAACTGAAATTGATAACTTGAAGAAGAAAAAAAATCACAAGAGTTGCGTTGTTTGAGACATAATTTACATTTTGATGGCCTAGAAACCTCTGGGGACCGAGCGAGCTGTTTTTCGCAGTTTATTCGTTTTCTTGACCTTTTTTTTAACCGAAAAGCGACAGAAAAAGGAAAAATAAAAAAGAGAAAAAGCAGCTTTTTCAAGAATTCGGTCACCGGTGGTTTCTAGGCCATCAAATGCATGACTTTGAGCCCATTTTTGCAGGTTTAGACATGTTTTTTCGACTGAACATTCCGGAAGACTGTCAGAATATGAAAATTTTAATGATTACTTAGATTGGAACCACTCCGAAGTGGCTTGGGCCCTTAGGCCCAATTCACTTTTGGTGGCCTAGAAACCTCTGATGGCCTAACTTCCCAAAGTTCCGTTTTTTGTTTTTTTCTACATCTTTTAACGTATTTCGGTGAAAAAATGTCAAAAAAAGCAAAAACAGCGTTTTCGGAAGTTCGGCCACCGGAGATTTCTAGGCCGAAAAATTTTGGGAAATTTGAAGAAAATTTCCAAATTTTTTGGAAAAAAATAAACTTGAAACTAATAAGATTTCTAGGCCACGAATATCTAGGCATTCAAAAAGCCAAAAAAACACGAATTCGAAGGAGTTTTTTTTTAAATTTTTATTATAAATACTCTCCGTAACTTCTGTCGGGAAAATTTTTCAAAAAATTAGCCTTAAACTGATATCAAATCAAATTTCTTTCCAGAAAACCACAGCCGACTCAAGACTCAAGATGACCAACAATAAGGGTGCACCCTCAAAACCGTGTTTC
Source organism: Caenorhabditis doughertyi (assembly GCA_963572265.1). Lineage (NCBI taxonomy): Eukaryota > Metazoa > Nematoda > Chromadorea > Rhabditida > Rhabditidae > Caenorhabditis > Caenorhabditis doughertyi. The sequence continues at coordinate 729,811 of OY751555.1, forward strand.
TAAAGAATAATTTTCTACTCGTTATCCTTTTTTTTATCAATCTCAATTTTTCACGGTTCTTTTTCATTATTTTCCACCCCGTCTTTCTTAATAAATCCAGCAGCAAACGCGCTCTAGTGATAATATTTATTGTATTTCAATATTTTCAGCGATTTCAGAGAAGAGAAGGACCAGATGACAAGCAATCACGAGGAAAAAAATTTTTTGGGAAAATTTACAAAAAAATGATGAAAACGAAATGCTAAGAATCTACAAGCGAGATTTTTGGACCCGAGAAAAAAATGCATTTGCGCTCTACTGATAAAAAGAATTAAAGAAAAGTGGGATTATGAGTGCTTAGAAGTCTGACGTCTACAACGTCCATTGCCACTTCATCATCTCCTGTAGACGTGGCAACCATTACTTCATTATTATTTCCATTCACTAAACTTGACGGGGGAGCGATTGCGGCGATTGATGTCATTGAGCCGTTTACCTGGAAATTTGAAACTTGCGAAATTAAAAAATTTTGAAAATTTTATCTATGCAAATGCGCCCTAATGACAACCTTCTTCTCGAGGTCAAAACTTCTTGTTTTATTTGTACAATTTTCTAGTTTCTGGTGCCTTTTTCAAAATGTAAATTTTCGACTTTTTTCCCTTGACACTTCAATCGGGAAATAGTATGTCGTTTAGAGCAAGTTTTGCTATTGGTGGCCTAGAAAAAACTGATGGCCGAATTCCGGGAAGTGTTGTTTCATCGCTGATTTTGCTTCTTCTACCTGACGGTTGTCGGTAATTTTTTGAAAATAATTTTTTCAAGACTAAGATTTGACGAAAAAGAGTGAAATCAGCGAAAAGATTGCGTTTCCACAGGTTCGGCCAGTAGAGGTTTCTAGGCCACCAGTAATTGAATATTGGGAATTTATAATTATACGTGTTTCTGTTTAAAAAAAAACTGTTTTATTGTTATGCTCCATGCCATTTTGTAGGGGGAAAATGTATTGCCCGAAATCATTTTTCCTTCTGAATCCCATGAATGTATTAGAGCGGCAGTGGCCTGCCGCTCTAATACAGTTTTCATGAAAACTGCGAGGGTATAACTACATGTCAAAACTGCCGTAAAAAGTGCAAAATTTTATTTTACAAATAATTCTAGCAATGTCATTCCAGAATTACTGTTGCTGTAGCCAAGCAAGGATGTTTAGATCATATAATTCTCTGAAAATCCTTCAGAAAAAGCTAAGGATTAGAAGATTCCAAGCAGAACTGAATTCTTCCGACTTCCGACTTCCGGCCGTTTTTCCACTTCCGTCTTCCGACTTCCGCCTAAGAAATTTTTCTTCCGACTTCCGACTTCCGACTTCCGTTTTGAAACCGAAATTTAGACGGAAGTCGGAAATGTGGAATAGGGAAAATATTGAGAAAATTCGCGAGATTTCGGGTGAAATGAAGCTCAGAAATTCGTTGGAAGTAGTCAAAAACATGGGAAAATCGATACATTTTTCGAATTTTCGCTCATTTTCGACAAATTAGACCAATTTTTTGCTCTCGAATTCCGACTTCCGACTTCCGACTTTCGTTCAAAAAATTTTCACTTCCGCCCAGCTCTGATTCCAAGCCTGTACCAACCAAATCTTTACTTTAATAAAACAATTGAAAGGAAACATTGGCTTCCCACAATACTTATTGTTTTTGCCTTATAGGTTGACCGATGTGGGTTCACCTGTCACAGTATAACAACGTTTACAACCTTTAATTGTTCGCTCATCTTCACATCTTCCATTGTATCTAACCTGGTAGATGTTCACTTTCCTTCAGATTCAATTATTGACTCGCTGTGCACGAACGGGGATAACGCTAGACTCCACCCCTTTCCATACCCGTAAAAAACTATAAAAGGGGGCACTGTGCGCACAGAAATCCTCATTTTGTTGTTTTAGACAACGTCTCTCATCTGTTCCACCCCCAACCACCGTCTCTAAAAATGGCATTCTCAAAGGTTGACCAAAAATTCTTCAATTCTATGAGAGGATTTGTTGAGAACCTTCAAGCCGAGAAGGAGGTTATCAGAAGCCTTAAATGCATTATTTTGATGCAGCGTGTGCCTAAGATGATCTGGGATCTTTTAAAAGTCCGCGAGACCGTTTTGAAGTTTTCCGGCTACCCAGAGGCTAAGCACTTGGTGGAGGCGGTAATGTTAAAGCTTGACAACCTGGAAAGAGGTGTCAAGCGAGCTGCTGAGGATTCCGATGACGAGCCAACTCAGAAGAGAGTTGCTCTAGAAGTCGAGCCGGTAGTGATGAAGCTGGCAAACATGGAGAAGGGTGTCAAGAGACGCGCATTGGATTCTGATTCGGATTCAGATGATGAGCCGGTGCCAAGGAGAAGAAGAATTTTTTCGGCAGTTCGATTTGAGGCACGGAAGAAGTCTGCTCCAGCTGCCGCTACACTGTCGGAGGATTATTTGTCATCGAAACGGACCGCTCCAATGAAGATTGCTCTGAAACCGAAGACTGCACATGGGTTTCCGGAGACCAATGCGACAGCCTCAACCACATCTATCAGCGCTGAAATCACTGGACCAACTGCCACCAACAAATCTGCCATCGCTATCACTGTCCCGACGTTCAATCCAGATCAAAGACGACAGGAACGAAACAAAGAAAATATTGGAGGAAAACAGCAGAAAAAGAACAATAAGAAGGCACTAATGATTCATCCATTTTATTAACTTTTTGTATTTGTTTAATAGTTTTTTTCATTAATTTTTATCAATAAACCTGTATAACCCATATCCAAATGTGTTCTTTTCAGCTCAATTTGCCGATTTTTTGGCGATTTTGACGGTTTTTTCCGTTTTTTTTTTTTCAAATTTCAGGTCAGGGTTTCTCATGATGATTCCGTTTTTCTTTCAGAAAAACACTCATAAAACCTCTCTAAAGTGCACAAATTGCGCTCGAAACCGCTAAGTGGAGACTGATGACCGCGGCCGAGAATCCGACAGCGGGCCATTTTCTCTAAAATTTTTAGCTTTTTTTGCCGTTCATTTCACATGTTTTCAATGCAAATGTTGAGTTTTTCACCAGTTTTGCACATGAAGTGTATGAATAAATTGATAAATAAAAAAGCCTCGCATTGTCGGATCCTCGGCCACGGCTATCAGTATATAACTTGCGATTTTGAACGCCAATTGTGGGCTTTAGAGTAATTTTTAGGTAATTTATTTTCGAAAAACAGACTTGGGTTCTGATTCTCGGTCACCAAATTAAAATTTTTTTTTAATTATCAAAGAAATGCTTCGAAATTCATAATAATTAAAAAAAACTCTGACTGACTCCAATTTTTTGAAATTAAAAAAAAGTTCAATATAGCCTAATCAACCGTTGTTTTTCAACATACCTGATTGTTAGAATTCGTATGCAATGTGTTCAACTTCTTATCTAACAATGTTGTGGAAACCCCCGTTGTTGTCGTCTTTTTTGTAGAATTTGACCGATTTGATCGATACCTTTGCTGCAGTTGTCCATTCAATGCACCTGCAAATCTTCCCTTAACTCCGCCCATTTTTCCAAAAAAAAACTCACCATAAAGAATCCAATTAATAGCTGAGTTCGTGAATGGTAGAGCATGAATAAAGTACATAATATAGACAAAAACCGGTGGAACACTCGCGGAATTTGCAGAATTTTCGAGATAAACTGCAAAGAGGGTGGCCATCCAGAAGGGTGTCCAACAGAGAAAATAGAAACAAGCAACTGCCAGAGTATAGAGAGAAATATGGAGGAATGGGATTTGGGAACTCTGAAAAATGGAAAGATATAGAGTTTTAAAAAGGGAATTTCAGAGAATCTTGTTGATTATTTTTCAGAGCATGAACTCGTGAGTTTACAAAAAAGTCGAAAACTTCAAAAATAGTTTTTGAAAACCGACGAACTATTTGATTTGCTATCGGGTTGTGGGTTGCTATTGACTAGATTCACAGATGTTATTTGAATGAAATTTGCCTACTCAGCCTTTATACAATCAAAAATAGCTTACCTTAAACGTTCTCGTATGTTCTCTCAGTTTGCTGAGCAATTTTGTGTAGAAGTAGGCGATGAGAACCAGTGGTGTACAGTAGCACAGGATGAACTGAAATAAATAGATTGGTGATTGTAATCCATATGAGAAAATGCTTAATTGAAGCTGGTTTTGAAAACAAAAATTGAAAGTGTGTGTATTAAAAAGACAGTCAAAGGATACGATTTCTCGTCATTCCACGCGATCAACTGGGTTTCAAAACTGGGGAAAACCGGCATATATTGTTCGACAAAAAAACAATTTGTGCGAGTAGTTTGAATTTTTTGTCTTCGCGCGCAGTTTGCCCCTTTTCGGTAAAAACTGTAAAAGCAAGGAAGCTGTTTGGACCGCTCGCAAACATAGAAGTTTGAACTCTTCGAAAAAATTGCAAAAAAACTTACAAGTTCATGTGTCAGAAAAAGTCCATTTCACTTTTTTTTGAGCATGTACAATTAACACCTGTTCCCCCTCCCCCCTTTCAGTTGTAAACATACCTGATAAATAGTAAAAGCTGTAAACATTGACGAATCGATATCTACAGTGCATTTCTCGATTTTCATTCGGGTCAGAACACCGGGTCCTGAAAAAATATTCGATTTTTGTTCTTAAAAATTTAAATTTCACAGGTTTTTTGCTACTTTTTTTGCGAATTTCTCCCTGCATTCAAGCTCCTCTTTTCCCGTTTTCTAACCCAATTCTCAGGCTTTTCTCCATTTTTTTCCATCTCCATTGGCTTCTATAGAGCAGAGCATTCAATTAATCCCGAAAGTATTAGTGGAAAACTAATTGAAACACATCCATTGACGAGCTCCGAGGAGGAAATGGAGCGAAAAAAGGAGAAAATTGAAATGAAATGGAGTCAGAAATGGTGGAGAAAAGCTTCGGAAGGATCAAAAATTAGATAGAAATTTCGAAAAATTTTCAAAAAAAAAATCAGGATTATTCACGATTTGGACAAAGATTCTGATGGAACTTTCCAGTAATCCAAATTTTATTTTTTAAAAACTTTAAAAATTTTTAATTTTTTGGATTACTGTACCTGTCTCCTTGGCATACAGTATAATTTCGCGAGCCGTGAATGACCAAAGCAATGGGCACAACGAGATAAACGCGTAGACAGCCAAACCTGAAAAATTTTTCTCTGCGTCTCTCACCTGCACACACCCTCTCCGAATAAATTTACCCAACAAAATAGTGATGGCAAATTTCCTTGATCTTAGGTACTTTTTCTGTGGATGGCACACCCCTGCGTATCGATCGAAGCTCATTGCAGTGAGGATTAGGGCACTCAGGATTTTACCGAAATTTTCAAAAACGGCATGAAGTTTACATGGGATTTTTCCGAACATCCAGAAGCCAAGAATCTAAAAATGTCTATTAGCGGTCCGAAAATTTCAAAAAATTTGTTTTACGGTACTAAAATCTGACACAGATGAAGCTAATTTTAAAAAGGACCCACCTGATCAATAACCGTAATCGGAAGTGATAAGCAAACACCGAAATCCACACATGATAGTACTATCACATAGATTAATGTGTTATCCAGAGTGGCACGCGATGACCGAATGACGTGATAGATTGTAGTGAGGACAGCTACGTTGCCGCAGGTACCTAAACTCAAAAAAGTGGGTTGGAAATTGACTTTTTTTTTTGAACTTTTCAAAAATCTGCATTAAAATTTCAAAAAAGCAACGCTACCATTTTGCAGTTTCACATCGATTTCATATATTTTAACCGCAAAAAAACTTTAATTCCGGGAAGAAACCTGTTTGAAACGATTTCAGGCTAACGATGGCTGGCGGGAGAGGTTTGCGAACAGCACCAGACAGTGTACTTTGCAACTTCGACTCACAATTTTTCAAGTTTTTTTTTGTTTTAAAAATCGAAACCCTCGAAACTCCATAAACTTACCTAACAAAAACAGTAGAAGATATGAGACTGCCATTATCATCACATGTAAATCCTCATGATTCGGTGGGGGTAAAACATCGTTCACTATGTTGTATTTTTTCTGAAAAAAAAAGGGTTTATTGAGGTGTGTGTTTCAAGGTTTTTTTTTAAAGCTGACTGAAATTTCAGACTATAGGACATTCTCGATATTGCTGCCTGACAATATTTTTTGTTGTTGTAGTGAACGGCGGACAGCAGTCGCCGGAAGATCCGGTCTTTTTTGCCCGATCAAACATATATTCGATTCAGTGGTTTTTAGTGATAATTTAAGCGAAGTAATTTATTATTTAGAGCATTTTGAAAAATGAGGCTCATTGAAAGACAATCTAACGGTAACACACGACCGGCTTAAGCTCAAACCGTCGCCCGTTAGTTGATACGTGCAAAAATGTTCAAATTTTTCTGTGTAACGCAATGGTGAAATTTTTTTTCGTGTTATAATTACCGGAAAATCCCCAAAATGATCCGTTAAGTAAACGGAGAGCAAAAAAGAAACAGTTCGTCTTCTTAAGTAAATGATGCGAGTAAATTTGACGGCTTTACGTTCGGAAATGCTTTTTTTTCAAGGAGTTTTTGTGTGAATGATACAAGTCAATCAGTTTTCGGTCCAAAATTTGGAAATTTTACAAAAAAATCGTCAGCGGAAACCAGTACAGATTACTGCAAAAACATTTTTTGATCAGCGAGTGGTACGACAAGTTTTCCGTGAATTTACCGGTGAACTATCGGTAAAGTTTTCACATATTCACTGAAAGATCGATCCAAGACGAATAGTTTCCAATTTCAAATCTTCTTCCTAATCCCTACCACGTTCCCTTATTCTAAAAATGGCCCAGACTATAGTCTCTGTTAATTTTGACTCATTTGCATTATCCCCCTTTCTATTTCCTTCCTCTTCAGTCCAAAAACGAACAAAAGGCACTTTGCGTTTTCTTCTTCCAAAAACATGTGATTTAATCTCCAATTCTTCTCCCCTTTTCTCCTCTCCTTTTTTGCTCTAAAACCAAATTATTCCCTCCTTGTTTCTTTCTCTCCGTGTCCTCTTCTCCTTTTTATACTCCCAAATCGGGAATCGCATCAATTATGCGAATTGAAACCCCCTTCGCTCGCCTCATATGTGCATTTTCACTCTATGTTTTGAAAAAAAACGTGCCACGTCATGTTTCTGGGAATTGGCGAAAATTTGAATTTCGTGAAAAAAAAAATGGCGGAAAATTCAAAAATTTGATAAAAATCCGTGACTCTGGACACATAATTTAACGAAAACTCCGAGAAATCGGGGGAGAATTTGGCGCGAAATTCAAAAAAAAAGACTTTTAAAAAATGCCGAGTTTTCAGAAACTGACCAAAACTTGAAAAATCGAAAAATTTCAAAAATTGGAAAAAACGTGATATGGGTTACAATTAGAAGGAATTTGAAAAATAAAATAAAAGAGAAAAAATTGGCGTTAAATTCAAAAATTTTTGTGAGAAATGAGCCAATTCATGAAAATTTTTTTAAAAAATGAGATAATTTTTCGAAAAATTATCTGAAAATCAAAAAATTGCTTGAAATTGCCCGAGTCTTTTTTTTTCAGAATTTTGAAAAAAATTTGATAAAAACATGTTTTTGAAAGTTTTGTAAAAGACCAACGATTCGAAAAAACCGTAAAATTCAGTAAAAAATCGCCAAAAAAGTTTCATGAAATTCCGGTTCGCATTCAGTTATTTTTCTGTTTCCACGTGCCAAAATCGAAAATTCGTGACAAAAAACCAAAAAAAAATTCCGGGAAATCCGATTGTTTCAAAATATTCTAGTAGATGAGGTGGTGACTAAGGGGTGAAGCTCAAGACTATGTGTGCTTTGGCCATTTTTCGGCCCATTTTGGTACGTTTTGAGCCTATTTTTAACCTCAGGCCTGAACTGCCAGAGTTCCCAAGCTTTAATTCCAATAAAACCAACTCTAACCGTAAAAATTCCCTCACAACTTTCAAACAAAAAAAAATTCCAAAAAAAAAAGATCACTTACCATATCATACATGATTTGGGTAACCAGCTCAACTCCATTTGCATCCATTGTTCGATTATTTTCAAAAGATTCTTCAACATAATCAATTAAATCTGATGACGTCATCCCTTCAGAAGACGTCGTCGTGGTGCAAAAAACAGGAGTCTGAGTCTTCGGAAGTGAAGTAGGGGGGCAATGAAGGAAGGGGGCGGAGCTTTGAGCCTAAAAGGGCGTAAGTGGATTACGGTAGTGGGAAAGGAAAGAAGAAAAAAACAAGAAGACGATGAAGACGTCCTCAACGACGACGACCGACGCCTGACATTGAATTAATTAGAACAGAATGCAAATGAGAATGATGAAATAGGCAGAGAAAAGAGGGAAAAGAGGAAAGACACCTTGCTCTCTTTTCCATAGCTCAGAATGAATCGTTTTTGATTAATTTAGTTGGAGAAGACGATGATGATGAGGATGAAGGAAGGGAGTAAGAAGGAAATGGAAGGAAACGGAAGAATATTGATGACGTTGAAGGAGGTGTAGGGGACTTTTAAAGAAGAATACGTGCAGGTTGTTACCTGAGACCAGGATGCTTGCGGTTTACCTGAGCATTGAAACTTAATAAAAGTAGACGAGATTGTGATTTCAAGGAAACCAAGACTATAAATATACATAAAATACATTTTCATACTAGTTTTTCCATGGAAGCACCCAGGTCAGGTCCTTCGTGGTCGCTTCCGTTTTGTACTCATCAGGTGTTTCGTGCGTAACGGATCCGCTACGGATGTTTCCCGAGCATTACTCTTGGACCCGTTACACATCAAGAAATCTTCTGAAAACAAAACGGATAATTTCGCGAAGGACCTGCGCTATTTTATTTACAAGTTGAACGATTGGTTCCGGTGTAGTCAGCGGGCTCTTGCCATACTGATAAGTTTCATTTCTATCAAAGTTAAAAATTTTTTAGAGGCTTAGTTTTTGAAATTGGTCGAAATATAAACTAAATCAAGTTGAGCGCCCTGTCTAAAGTTGAAGATAGTTTGTAGTTCTGGGCCGGAAGGAGGAGTAACAAAGTTTCATCTTTTCAAAAGAGTGATACTTTGCTCAAGTTCAAAGGTAAGAATAGAAAAAAGTCAAGCCTAGAGTCGAACCCGGATCTTCTGATTGTATGTCTGACGCACTAAATTTTTTGAGTAGTCTACTGCCAAGTAAAGGATTCTATGCATTACATTACATTACATAACTATGCATGAAAGGCACTTATTTGCAGAATCATGTGACATGGATGGAGTATTTCTGACCTCTTGTTATGAACCGATATATATTTTTTTCTGATAATATATTTAAGCGGAAAACATGTTCAAATGAGTAGCAAAACGACCTGGAAACGATGGAAAGAAAATGAAAATTTCCAATTAATTCTTCCTCTCTACAAATCTTTGATGTCCACTTCTCTACTCTCGCCCACTGGTTAGTTTTTTGATTGGAAATAAAAGAGAGAAGTATCAAATGGAAGTGAAAGAATTAATGAGGAAGAGATGACGTGAATGACGAATTGAAAATTGCAAATAATTTGAGATTTTTGAACGTTCAATATTCAGATGGATTCCTAGTTAGGATTCAGTAATCGCGATGTCGGATTCTCGGCCTCACGGGCGCGATTGTGCGCTACAGAGCAATTTTAGAGCATTTTCTGTGTGAAAAACGGTATCAGCAGAAAAAATGGATCGAAAATAATCATTTGAAAATGCGACCTCAGTCTTCCTTTAGTTTGTTGGTAGTTCAAAAAGTAACTAAAGAAAACAAAGTGATTTGAAAGCTCTCCGGTGGGACTCCGGTGGTGTAAAGTGTTTCAAAGAGGTAGAAGGGGGACCATTAAGATGAGTGAGAAATGAATGAGGCGGTTTTGTTTTTTATGAGAGGTTAGTGGTTTTTGTTTGGTAAGATTTTGAGCAAAACCGATGGCATCTAGAAGACGAGATATGAGCAGGGATTGCAAAAAATGGGCGTGGTTTAAATAGATTTCGATGGATTTGGAAGTTGAATGAAGATTTCCAAAATTTGACGCAGGTTTTTTGAGTTTCTCGAAATTTTTGCTCAGAATTTTTCGTGCAAATTAACTCAGAAAATCAGAACGCTCAGATTACAGTGAATTTTATTGAAGGTGATTTTGAATTCTTTTTTTTGCGTTCTATTTTTGTAGTGAACGCAAACATTTCAATTTGCTGAGTAGCGACTCAATTTATCATACAGATCAAGGCCACGTACATATCGGCTTGAAAACCAGAATGCTCATTTGCTTTTGACTGAAAAGTCCAAGTTCATTAAGAATATATATTATCACGAAATCAGTTAAAGAACCAAACATTAAAGCACTATTTGACAAGGATGGAAATTTGAAACTGAGTCAGGAATTCAAATTAATTAATAACTTTGTACTTTTATTTGCTAACGTGAATCAGAAGATTATATCAGTACGCCGACGTGCAAACTTCAACAATTCTATCGAAAACTTGGAAATTTTTGAAAAAAGCTAATTTTTTTTGTTTTTCCTAAAACTTTGCCAAAAAAAAAACGAAAAATTAGTGTAACAAACTAGGGTTGTTAACGGTAACCATTTTCAAAAACTGGTACCATTGTTTTTCACGTAAAATGGTCCGGTCAACCAGTATTAAAAAAAAAATGGTTTCTGTCGCCAGTTTTTCGCAGAAAATGGTTTCCGAAACCAGTCTAATTTTCAAATATTCACGTTCAGAAAATGAAAACTGGCGAAGGAAAACCATTAAAAAAATGGTGAATGGTCGCCAAAACCATTTTTAAAATGGCGATGGTAACCATTACCAGAAATGAAAATGGTAATGGTCGCCGTGAAATGCCTTTTTGGCCAGCCTATAACAAACTTTAGCTCTCTCAAAGCATCAAAAAAGGGGCGGAGCCTGAGCCTTGGACTTTATACCCTCTGAGCATCTATAAATCAAAACCCCAAAACTTTCTCAGAAATTTTTCATATTTTTTTGCAATAAGCAAAACAAAACTCAAGATTTTTAGTTTCCAGGCACATTCCATCGGAAATTTGAACATTTTTGAATAAAAAATCATCTGCGATTTTTCCTAAAAATTTATCACAAAGTTGAAAAGTCGCCTAACAATCAACTTCAAAATTTTCATACTATCAAAGAGGGGAGGGGGGGGGGGGGGGGGGGGGCGGAGCCTGAGTTTCGGACTTTATACCCTCTCAAAACCACCCCCCCCCCCCCCCCCAACTTTTCCAGAAATTTTTCATTTTTTTTTGCAAAAATAAATTATGATGACATTTCTCAGAAACCTCCAGGAAAAGATTTATCGTTTTTGCAACAAAAAAAAATCCCATAAAATTCTCTATTCTTGGTTCTTTTTCTCTTTTCTTCTACATATATAGTGGAAAAGTGACAATGGAAAGAAATAAAAAGGGAAGGAAATATACGAATGATGAGAGAACATTAGACGTTACCGTGGTGAGAACGGAAATTGGAAAAAAAAAGAAGAAAGGAGAAAGAATTGATGAACTCTATTTCCTTTATTCTTAGAATGACAGGGGGGGGGGGGGGGGGGGAAGAAGGCGGGATTATACGAGGGGTGAAATATTGAAAATAACAAGAGAAAACAATCAATTTCAGAGTTATCAGTTCATTTTGATTGACAGTTCATGGGTTTGAAACTGAACTTTTAATCTTTATAATAGGTTTAAAGGAAAGTTCAATATCTAGTAACCATAAAAAGTACCAGACGGTTACCGAAAAATCGAGTTTCACGAAAATGTAAAATTTTTGGCGTTCTGAATTTTTTATGTTCTGGGAACATACGAACAACACTAGGGTTTCCATTTCGGGCGGGGAAAAAACGGGAGCCCGCCGCCCGCCCGTTGCATCGTGTTTTTTTCACGCCAATTAAATAAACACGGGGGGGGGGGGGCACGGGCGGGCGGTCAAAACGCCTAAACAGCACAATTTATTGGAAAAACGAAAGACAGAACGACTTACCGGCCTTTTCTCAACACTATTACGAAGCGTGCGGCAGAAAACTGTCTGATATGATTGAATCAAGCATCCGACAAGATTCAGCTTTGCGTTGCGTGCCGACGCTCAGGCGCTTAGGCCGGGAGCTCAGAGTACAAGGATCTTCACAGAGTTGGTACTAAATAAACGCTTTTAAAAAACGGGCAAAACGCGGTGAAACCGGTAAAAGTCCCATCAAAATCAGACTTTCAGGGAAAAGCTTCAGGATTTTCTTTTCGACTGAACGAAAGGTTAGCGGCTTATCATTTTTTGAAAATTTTTTTAGGCATTCATCAATGAATATTTTTTTCTAAGAAATTTTCCAGAACAACTATAATTTAAAAACTACCTGCCGGTCTATCGAGCAGGAAAGCTTCATTCATCATGTAGCTAGGCTCCTTACGATAAAAGACTATTTTGAAAAGATGAAAGTTAAAAAAATAAGAATAGTTCACCCCCCTGAAGGCTACGGGTAAATGATATGGGGAAAAAGAACCTTACGAAACGAACGTGTAAATGGAGTCAACAAAGTTGAGCCGGCTCTTGAATCAAATATTGTCAAATTAATAATTGTTGTGCGATGAATTAAACATTTTATTTTGCGGGCGGTCCACCTTTTCAAACCTCCGAGCTATTTTTGATTTTGCGCGGTGCGAAGTGATAGTGGGCGGACCACCCGCAAAAAAAAAAATTTAATTTCTTGCAAAACTATTATTAATTTGACAGTATGAACACATTTTTATTCTTATTGGTACTGTAGTATTATTTAAACCTGAGTGAAATTCTACCTCATAAACATTTTTCACTGAAAGCAAGTCCTCTTTTAAAGAAACAAAAACTCATTTGAAGTTAGTAATATTTGAGAAAAATAACATTCCAGAAAGGAAAATTCCAGACCAAAATCCATAAAAGAACGTCGAGGAGATGAAGTTTTTTTTCTGCTATATTTTCTAAATGACGTTTCCCCTCTCTCCAGAGAAAGAGAGAGCCATAATTAAAATTAAATTTTTTTTCTTCTTCATCCTTATTTTCCTCCCCATCGTCTATTGTTAGTCACCGACTACTTCCTTTACGAACGGAAAATCGTAATAAATGTTTCAAAAAAGTCAGAATATGAAAATTAAAACATTCCATATTCATCCATTAACTATGTCCAGACAAAAAAAAAGAGATGGCAGTATGAAAAAAAGTTCAATTTTGGAAAGGAGGCGCCCTCTCTTCAGCCATGGAGCCTTTAATTAATGAATTGCGAGGAGGATAGACGGGCGGGTAAAAAAGAAAAGATGAGAGAAAATTATGAATTCATTTTTTTTCTATTTTTTTGCTTTTCATTACATTTAATTATAGAGATATAGACAGGAAAAATAGGGAAGATGAGAAATCACGATGTTTGTTTTATTCAAAAAATTTTTTTTTCCAATTTTTGATTTTTTGGAAAAAATTGGCGAAAAAAGGTTTGAAATTGTTGAATTAGTCTGGAAATGAAATTTGAAAAAAATTGGATCATTTCGAGCAAAGTTAGAAAATTCGACTGACCGCGACGCGACCGCGCCGCGCCATTAACAGTAACTCGGCTAGCTGTTCAGATAATGACCTCCAAATGCAAGAAACATTAAATTGTTTTTGATTGACCAAAATAACAATATAATTTTGAAAATTTTGAAAAAAAAATGCGATTTTTTGGAAAAATATCTGATTTGAGAAATTATTTTGGAATTTAAAAAATTTTCCGAGCTTTTATACGATTTTTTTTGCTCCAAATCACAAAAACAACCTAGAAATCATTTTTGATAGCGATCAAACAATTCAGAACAAAGTTATAAAAACTAGCCAACCGCATCGCATGCCCCAATTTTCAAAAGACTGCATTTTCGCCGGAAATTGGTGCACCGTTCTGAAATTTTTTCAGCGAATCGACACAAGAATTTTAAAAAATCGGCTAAAAAATTGGACTACCTTCAGTTTCTCAAAATTTTTGTTTTTTCTAAAAAGTGTTTTCTTGAACCATCAGCCAAATATACTTTCAAAAAAGTGGTCAGCTCACCAGACTAGAAACTATTTTCTCCGCCTAAAAAACCAAAAACCCACGTAAATATGATAAAAATAGAAGGTGAAAAGCCGTAAATAAGTTTTGAGCGGGGGCTGTATTAGTTGCTATAGGTGACAAAAAACATTAGGTCAGAATTAGTTTAATATGATTTTTTTTTGGGTTTAGCTTCTGATTTTTTTTAAAAATAAGGTCAGAGTTTTTTCAATGAAAATTTGAATTCCCGCCCTAATTTGAAAAAAATCGGAAAAAAGCAGCTTCTGAATGAGAAAAAAATTTAAGAAAAAAAATAGAAAAAATTACAGCCAACCCCTACTTTTATTAATTATTCATACCTACTTAAAAGTACTCTTATAAAAAATAACTTTTTTCTATTTTCGAAATTTTTTGTTTTTCGTAACAATAATAAACTTTCATGACGTAGAGCTCAAAATGGGGTGGGGTAAGCAAACGCGCTCCACCGCATTAATCAGATAAAATGATAAGAAAGTGCAATAGAGCGCACTCTTTTATTGAAAATTCCCACATTTTAAAACTCGAATAAAACAAAAAATCCGAGAATAAAACATGAAAAAATGAAACCCAAGTACATTATAAATAATTTAATAACCGGCCGGCGGGAGACCTGAAGAACTTCCTCGGAAGTAATCTACAGAGTACAATTGATGAGTAATTCTCGTGATCTTTGAAAATATTGAAACATTTTTTTAAAAAAAATTTGAAAGATGAAAATGCGCTCTATTGATAACTTTTTAAATTGAAGAAATCAGTATAAGCGCTTGAATTGACAAAAATTTCCAAGTTTAGTTTTTTTTTTAATTTTTAACTTTTTAGTTTTTTGGGAGTTCGAAATTGTAATAAATTTGTCTGATTTCGAAAAATTTAAAATGTGGTAATGCGCTCTATTGATAGAAGACTAAACAAATAATAACTGAATTTGAAACTGCTAAGAAAAATAGGCAAAATATCGAAAAAAAAAGAAGTTGCGGTGGTTTTTTTTTAATTTCACAGAACGGAAAAAATCAAAAAAAAACTTTTGAGTTCTTGGGAGTTTTGGGAGCTCAAGACGAAATCAAAATTTTGGTTTTCAAAAAATTTTAAAATTGGAAACGCGCTCTGCTGATAAAATACTGGAATATGATGGACTATTGGAAAAATGGTGAGAAAAAATGCCTCGAATTGACACAAAAATCTTCCAGAAAAAAAACTCGACAAAAGTTCTGAAAATAGCTTAAAAAAGCGGTGGCGAACAGGTAATAAATATTTTAAAAGTTAGAATTTTTAAAACTTTTTTTTCAGCCGAGACTAAAAAAGTGTTTTTTCTGAAAAATTGTTCTTTAGAGATTTCGCGGTTTTTTTTTCAATTTTCAAATTTTTCTACATTTCCAGGACTTTTTTTTGCTATTGGAAGCAATAATATTGTGAAATTAAAAAAAAAGAGTAAAAGCGCTCCAATGACACTTTTGGCGGTAAAATTGCGCTTTTGAATTTCAAAAATCAAAAACGTATATTTTTTATGATTTTGGAACATGTCGACATTGATTCGGCATAGAAGAAAAATAATAGTCACAAAAACATCAAAAAAATTTTTGGCGGGAAAACTGCGCTTTTGAATTTTTTAAACTCCTTTTTTGTGGTCGAAAAAAACCGAACATTTTACTGGTTTTTGGTTCAAAAAAGTTCACAAAAAGTGATCGAATAATCTCTTCCAAGAATTTAAAAAAAACCCAAACTTTTTTATTCACAAAATTTTCAAAAATAGCACGTTTTACATTAATCTCATTAAAAGAAGCAAGAGGGTTATAATATATAGGATGAGCCATAAAAAAGTGAACTAATCTACATTTAATCTCAAGTTTTTTCCAACCTGTTTGTCATATGAGATCTATATAGATAAAAATGGAAGAAAAAAAGGAACAAAAAGAAAATAAGATTAGGGAAAAAACTGAAGTCGTGTCTATGAGAAAAATGGGGAAATTATGGGAAAAAATAAGAAGAATAGAAAGGAAATGAGGTGGGTTGGCCAAAGTAGATATTGTTAGTTGTTTTAAATAAAAAAAACTTTTTCGATAAGAAAAAACTGGTTTTTTTATCATTTAAGATGAGAAATATTAGGACGGTGTTCTTGTTAGTCACACCTTTGTTCCTTCGAAAAATTGAAAAAAAAAACGCGAATTGAACTCATTAGAGAAGGTTAGACAGAGTTTGGGTTTGGTTGATCAAAGTCTATTTTTTTGACGTTTTGAACTAAAAAATCATTTTTGACCAATTTAAAAATATAGAGTTTTTATGAATGAAAATGATTGGAAAACAGGTAAATCGTCTATGTTTGAAATTTGAGAGCAGTCGAACCGTTTTGAACAAAAGCTAGCCGCGACGCGACCGCGCCGCGCGATCTCTCTTGTGAACCGTTGTGGTTCTGCTCAGGACAGAGTGATTGGTGTAAAATTCCGGAAAACTAGTGTTTATTATATTTAAAATGAAATCTGACGGCAATTTTATGAAAAATCATAATTTGAAATTTTCGTTTTTTTTTAAATTCTTTGCTTTCTAATTTCTGAATTTTCAAAAAAATGATGGCAAGCCGCGACGCGACCGCGCCGCAAATAAAAAACTCGAAAATTAAAAATTGGTGATCGGCAAATTTTTTTAATATTGGTTTTTTCAGAAATTTATGATTTTTTTGATATCCCAATTATCCAATAAAAAAAGTGGTAAATGACTGAAACAAACGTTCTTCTGGAGACAGAAAGAAAGCTTCCGACAAACTGAGAAAAACTGAGAATTTCAAGCCGCGACGCGACCGCCCCGCACTGTTGAAACTTTCAAATCGCGGCTCAAAATGAATAAGAGCACGCCATTTTTTTGCGCGTTTTATTTAGTAATGGACGCATGTTCACTGCGTAACGAGTCAGCTTTACGTGCTTAAAGCGATACGTAGCCATGATTTGCATGATAAACTGAGTCGCTACTCAGCGAATTAAAAAATTTGCGACTACTACAAAATTAAAACGCGGGAAGAAAACTTCAACATCACGTTCAATAAAATTCGCTATGACTTGAATGGCAACCGGGGAAAATTTCTTTAAAAAATTGAAACATTTTAGATTTTTTTCGTTGAAAGTTTTTAGGAGACATGCCTAACAATGGATTTAATACCGATGGGGTAAATTTGAGAACTGAAAATTTTTCGGAATTCCGCCAGTTTTTTTCAGGGCCAAGTTTTTCCATTCAACCATCCTCTATTCAAAATTTAGAGTCCGGCCCACAAAAAGGTCGTTAGTTCTCTTACCCCCTGTCAGATCATCTCTAATTTTTCATTTTCCTAATATATCATCAATTTTGAATATATCATTGAAATATATATATGAAGAAGAGGAGGTGGGTGGAGAAGGCTCTTCTCTTCCCTATCCCGCATTATTTATCATGTAAATGTAAATATTCTCCTCTCATTTTCTTCTAAAATATTTTCTTCTGAATATTCGATGAAATGCAAATTGGATATTATAGGGAAGAAGAAGGTGAACACGGTGATTGATTATATAATTAGGAATTTGGGAATGAAAAGATAATAAGAAAGGGGGTGGCTAAGGACCAAGAAGAAAGAAGGAAAAGGGACCAGACTATTTGTTTATGTTTTTTCTATTCTTTTGCTATACAAACATTCGGATTCTTTTTCTCCTTTGGGCCAAAGATTCCTTAGGACTAGAGATCTCTCAGCTGATTTTATGTCGAAGTGGCCTGAAGTGTTTTTCTGATGCGTGGAAATAAAGTGTAGGACATCGAGGACTAAATCAAAATGAAATAGGTTTTCCGAAGCATTTCTTATATGAAAAAACGATATTATTGGAAAAATAAAAAGAATAAGGGAAAAGCCATACGCCGATTTCTCTCTTTTTTGTCATTTTTCAGAATTCTTCGAACAAAAAAACCGTAAATCCTCAGATAAATTTCAAAAAAGGCGAAAAAAATCGTTTTCTACGATTTTGGTGGTCAGAAGTTCCTAGGCCATCAAATCACGCCATGAACGACGCGGTTCTTTGTGGTCCAGCGCAATTTTTGTAATTTTTATTATGAAATACCAGGTAAAAACCTTGTTTTAAAGAATAGTGGAAAACCGAATTCAGTATTCCTTCATTAGAAATCTTACTTACGCTGGATAAGGCGTCTCCGTTGCCGGAATTGCAAAAATAATATTTTGCGCAAATTTTTCAAAACGACTTTTCTCATCAAATCGAAAAATTCTATTCCTTTTTCCCCAAAAAATAAATCAAAAACCTTGCTTGTTTCGACCAGAAAAAACAAGCGATGGGAAGTCACACGTTCAACGACGTGGTCTCGTTTGAACAGAATTCTAAAAAGAGATCATAGTTTTTGGGATCTTACTGAGAAAATTTCGATTAAAAAAATTAGGTCAACATTTTTTTCTTAACGACATCTGGAATGCGAAAAATTGCTTATTCTGGGTTTTTTTCCATCGCTTCATGGTAATTTTTTGAAGTTTCAATGACAAAGAAGTTTTGAAATGTGCGACAGACTACAGTCTGTTGAACTCACATATATATGAACCGGGTTATTTTCTAAATGCATTACGATGGCCGGAAGCTAAAAATGATAAAATCAAGGCTAAGAAGGATCAATTTTTATAAAAATATCAGATAAACATCTTTTTAAACCTTTTTCTCGGCGACACTGTGATCATTATGAGCGGAGCAAAGGATCAACCACGAAGGATCAACCATAAGTTTTATGAGATTCTAGAAAATCTTCGAAAAAAAGTATATGAAAAATGTTCAGGGATAAGCAAACACTGAATAAACGCTGTGAAAAATCTCTCACTCAAAAATGAGCAAAACTCAATATACGCAACTCACTCCTCAAACAAGTGTGTCATCTTCGAGGAGCTCATCGTCTTGTGAACGAAATGAAATGAGAAAAATTTTAATTGCCATGTTTTTAAGTAAAAATTCAAGAAGACTGGACTAATTGGAAGGGGAATGAGAAGGGGGAGGAGGGGAATATGACGACGTGGAAAAATTCAGAATTCGTTCGGAAGTGAGGGTACGAAGGGAGGAGGCGGTGGGGAAAGGAAGAATCATCTGGCGGAGACAACATTTTTGAGATTTTGATTTTCAAGTTGAATGTAGTTAGCTTCATGGATCGTCCAGCTGTCGGATTCTAGGCCAACCGATTCTAGGCCATCAGTCTCCTTTTCATATTTGTGTTTTCACAGTGGGAATGAGAATACTCCTGGAAAAATAAATGGGAACCAAAAAACTACGTATCGCGAAGACATTCCTACACAGTGCGAAAACTGCAAAAGTGGGCGGAGCCTATTGAAAAAACAAAATGTTTTTGTTAACTCAAACATTTTGGTTCATGTCAGTTTTATAACTGTTTTTTTTTCGCTAAGTCTTTACTTCCATTTTTTTGATTGCGCAGCAGTTCACTCGATTAAGAGTACTCGCGCCGCTGTGAAACTGCAAAAGTGGGCGGAGCCTATATATAAAAAAAAACAGAAAAATAAGTTTAAAAGTTTATTTATAAAGTTTTTAATAAGGCGATTTAACAATAAAATATCTTTGAGATAGTCCCGTTTTTTGCGGTGAAATTTCCGGTCCCAATTTCCAGTTTTGGCTTGAAGAATCTGAAAATTTATATTTTATATTTTTTCTGTGAACTCAAATATTTTTATTGAATGCGGTTAAATTCAGCGTTCTTTGTTCATTTTTAGGTGGTTATTCGTGTCTGCAAAGAAATAGTGTCACCTGGTACAAAGGGTGTAAACGTGCTCTAACGGACAGTGTTCTCCCAGCGGGAGACTGTTTTGAACGGAACACGATTAGGCCTAAAAACCATCTGCCTTGTATTTGTCTCTGTGCATTATTGATTGACTTTGTCTTTTCAGTTTTTTTTTAATTTTCAGATTTTCAGAGTAATCTACAAGGCTCCAAAAGGTTCTATTTGGATAATCGAAATGGCAATAAAAACGAGATCCCAAGCGAGAAAAAGGGACAAAGGATTTCCAATTTTTTCACTCCCAGAGAAGGCATTCAAAGAAATTCTCAACGAAATGGATTCGTTGACTTTGTAAGTTGATAATGATGAAAAATTAAAATAAAATTCGAATCTTTTCAGATTGGAACTGTCTCTCCTTTCAAAACGGTGCTTTAAAGCCGTCAAAGATTGTTCTATCAAAGGGCGTCAGCTAGTTTTCCGATCCAATCCCAACTCTGATTGTATTTTGCTTTTCGGCGACAATCGTGATACCTTGAAATTCCAATTCAAAAAACATAATTCCAACGGCTCCAGCTTCAGAAAAGTTAACGGAGTTTTAGTAAAAAATTGGAAAATTGAATATCATGAGAGAGGCCTTGAAAGGCAAACGATAGTAGTCAAATGTTATTTGGGATCGGAAGCGGCTTGTGCCATTTTTAATCATTTGAGCGATCTATTCGAAATTGAAAACTTGGAATATACAGTGGCCTCGGAAAAGTTGAAAATGTTTCATAAAAATGTGATGAACAAGCTGCCGAGAACATTGGACACACTGAAAATTGGAAGTCAGAATTCGATCGGCAGAGCAACAACATGGAACGTTTTGATGAATTTGAACATCAAGAAAAGCTTAGTGATTATGTGCAGTGTGAGACGGTTACTGAAAGAGGTGGGTGATTAGATATCAACTTTTTACTATTTTGAGCCAATTGCCCTGCTGATTAAACGATTTTTGCACCTTGAAATGTTCAGATCAGAATTGCACAGAAACGGAATTTTTATTTTTGTTTTTCGGAATACTGTGATAATTTTTGTATTTTGTGAAACGTGCTTCGGAAATACCAAAAGTATTGCGAGTTTCGGAAACCGTGTTTCGTGTTCCGTGTTCCGGAAAAAAGTTCTCGTATATCAATGGGGTTTGGCTGAAAACGGTTGTTTTGCTCAATTTCTGAACCGAAACTGTCAAATTTACCATAGCGTCAGTCGATTTTCGAAGTTTCGTGTTCAAAAAGCGAGGACCAAGTTATCACGAATTCTACGGGAATTTTTTGTTTCCCCGTGTTTCGGGAGTCGTGTTTCCGAAATTTCCAAAAGTTTACCGGTTTCGGAAAACGCGTTTCGGAACGGAAAAAAAAACCGCCTGCGTTTTCGAACAATTTTGGCCAATTCTTGCGAAAAATGAAAAGATCTCCAATCGAAGAACCCAGAAATGGTCTCGGTAAAAATCCCTATCGATCTGTCAAAGTTCTGATCTTATTTTCTGTTGAGAATTAGGGATTAGCGACGCAAAAACACACTGACAAACGGACGGGATCTTATGTTACAACAAAAAGATGTTTCAGATTCGCGACATTGAAATCATTCACATAAACAAAGCAGAGAAGATCCCACTGGTGGATTTCCTCCAACTCAATTGCAAGGAACTTATCATCACACATCATCAGCTTACATGTGAAGCTATCAAAGTTTTTATTCGAAAATGGTTGAACAGCGAGACCAAGTTGGAAGTATTAAAAGTGAATTATCATCATTCAAAAAATGATTTGAATGTCTATCTAATTCTGGAAGGATTCAACCCACAACCATGGGATCGTAAGAAGAGAAATCGATTTTATCACGGTATCGATTGTGCAGAATACATGGATATTCAAAGAGAAAGTGACGGAGCAATGGCATCATTGGGATATGATGAAAAAAGATATGAATTGGTATTCATTTCTTGGGAAAATCAGCCATACAAAATTAAACCAAAAGGGCAAACATTCCCTTTGTATTCACTTCCTCACGTGGCACTGAAAATGGTGATGGAGAGAATGGAAACTGTTGATGTGTAAGTTTTTTTTTTTACTTTTGAGAAAGTATCGTGTATCCAAAACTCTTTGCGCGGTCGCGGGCATTTTCCTCATGGCCGAGTTTTAAAAAGGGTCGGCCACCTTCGAAATTCTTATATTGAGGCCCGTTGCGGGCGACATCGTTTTCCACTGATTTCTTTGTCTCCTGCAATGGGCCTCAATTTGAGAATTTTGAGAAAAGGTGGCCGACCCTTTTTCAAAACTCGGTCATGAGGAAAATGCCCACGGCCGCGCAAAGACTTTTGGATACACCATAGACGAAAAAAAAATTGATTCCAGATTCGAAGTCTCTCTGCTCTCCAAGAAATCAAAAGCATGTATCAAAAGTTGCTCGATCCCAATGGAGAAACTTGAATTCAATCCGGATTCTATCTACATTACTTCCCGCCCAGATTGTTATAACTTGATTCTAAATTTAAACGCCTGGCAAAGGAAAACTAGTAGTTCAAGAACAGTCAACGACTGCAGGTTCAATATGTGGTGAGTGTTTTCAAAGTTTTTTTTTTATCCAATCGGTCTGGCGTGTCACGTACGTATACTATGGGGTGTTCTATATTGAAAAAAAAATTTTTTGGTCTGGCCCCGCCCCTTTCATCTAAAGAAAATTCTTCAAGTTTTCATTGAAATTAATTTTTGGCCACATTTTGACAAAGTTCGAATTTTTGAATCTCAAATCTTCAGTTAAGAGGAACTTTCCCTAAGATCGAGACTTCCACATGCACAAAAACAAAAACTTTTCCGATCCGAATGATTGGTTGATAGTATGTACCCATAGGTAAAGTATTTCCAAAAAAAAAGGTACCATCAAGTCCATGTGTCGTCATCACCCTGAGATGAAGCTTAGATTTGTATTTTCAGTGCAAAAAATGGATTTTTTTCAACTTTGAGATAGGCTTCTGAAATTTCTAGGGTAAAAACACATAAGGGTCCCCTCTTATGAAAATTTATTGTTGGAAAAAAATGAAAATTTTTTTTCTTCGAAAAGTTTATTTTCTTGAAGAATTAAAAATAAAAAACTGTGAATACCGGAATATTTCATTGAATACCGGAATATTTCTAAATTATTCTCCATAATTCTGCTATTTTTCTTGACTTGAAAATTTTGAGTTGTAACGGAATGAAATTTCATTTTGCGGAATCCGGAAAACGGAATCCGAAATGAAATCCAATTTTTCGGAATTCGGAATTCGGAATACGGAATGAAAAAAAAACCCGGAATACAGAATTCGGAATCCGGAATCCGGAATTCCGAACAACTCTGGTATAGACGAGCCTGATGATGCGCCGCAGGCGCAGTACTCAGACTGTTTATAAACAAATAAAAAACCAGACTTGTCGCGGGCCGGGCCGGGCCGATGGAGAAATTTCCTCCGGCCCGGGTTGAGGAGGACCAAAATAATTTTCACACCCCAAAAATAATTTTTTCGTTTTTTGATCCCTTTTTTTTTGGTGTATGCTATCAGAAGAAAATTTTGACAACTTTTCGAGAAAAAAACACAGAAAAAGTGCTGAAATTGAGCTAAAAATCGGGAAAAGTGTGCTCAAAAATTCAAAATTTTCAAATCCGGGCCGAGCGGGCCGGGCCGGGCCGGCAGAATTGTCCATCGGCCCGGCCCGGCCCGCATCGGCCCGCCGGGCCGGCCCGCGTTTGGACAAGTCTGTAAAAAACAAAAATAAATAAATACAATTTTCAGGACAAAAAAAAATTTCGATGAATACTATATAAACTGCAATCCTAGCCACCCGGATGGAATATTCATTGCTTTTCAACACCTCCACGACCTGTTTCGATATGAAAAAATCAAGTATCAGTGTGATACGGAAGATCACAAGTTTATAAATGAAGCGATGCGAAAGTTGCCAAGAGATGTAACCGATTTGGAAATCGAGGAATCAGAACGTGATAAAGCTTCATATGGAGATCAAGTGGATACTATTTTAGACTATTATGGCGCAGTAAACAGCCTTGAATTAGGAGACTTTTTGCCTTCCTTTTCGGATAGAGTGAGTTATTAGCTTTCCGACACGCGGAGCAACTGCACCCTATTGAACTCACTAGAGAGTGCCCAAAATCGTCCGTGGGGTTTTGGAATGAGAAGTGTAATAATATAAAAACGAATACTACGCGAGATTTTTTTCACCGAATATCAAAAATTTTGATTTGCTTTCAAAGTTTTTTTTTTTGTAAACTGGAAATATCGCAAAAAGTCTTAAAAACTAGTTTTCAGAGAAAACAATTAACGAAAAACTTTTATCTCTCTTTTTTTTTTGCAGATTCAAAATATGGACTCTATTCATCTTGAAAAAACTGAGGGACTACCATTTGAAAGTTTATTTTCTCTCAATTGCAAAACGATTTACATTGGAGGATCGAAACACGAACTAACAAACGAAAATATAATAGATTGGATTAAGAAATGGCAAAAAGGGGAATTGAGGCTGGAGCAATTAATAATAAGTTACAGTTTAACGGCAGAAGAGGAAAATAAAGTAGAAGATGGATTCGATTTGAAGAAAATTCGAGAAGGATTGAATGGAAAAATGTGTAAAACTCTGTTACCTTTTGGGGGTAGAGTTCGAGATTATGTAGTCGTGAAAAGAGATCAGGATGGGTTGCGAGCATCCATTCAGAATGATCATGAAGAAGAACTGGAATTCAATGTTTGGACTGAAAAATTTATGAAAGACAATAAGAAAATGAGAAACGGATACGGATACGATTTCCGTCAAGATTCATAAATTTAATTTTTTTTGAGAATTTCATTTCTGTCGGTTTTTTTTCCGGCTCTAGTCGGGAGGAATGGACCCAAGCAAAAAAAAATGGACCGAAAAAAAAAGAATTGACCCAGGTAAAAACCAGAGGCACGATATTCAACTGGGTTTTAGGTGCTACTGAAATCGGTCATGAGTCCTTTTTTTGGATCCATTCTTTTATTTTCTGGGGGCCATTTTTTTGTCGAGTCAATTTTTTCTTGGGTCCATTCTTTTTCACCCGGGTCCATTCTTTTATTTTCTGGGGTCCTTTTTTTTTCTCGGGTCAATTTTTTTCTGGGGCCCATTCTTTTCTCGGGTCAATTTTCTTCTTGGGTACATTTTTTTTTGGGTCCATTCTTTTCTCCGGTCAATTGTTTTCTTGGGTACATTTTTTCTCGGGTCAATTTTTTTTTGTGTCCATTCTTTTTTTTGGGTCCATTCATTTTTTTTGGTTCATTCTTTTTTTTGGGTCCATTCTTTTTTTTCTTTGGGTCCATTCTTTTTTTCTTGGGTCCATTTTTTTCTCGGGTCAATTTTTTTCTTGGGTCCATTCATTTTTTTTGGGTCCATTCATTTTTTTTTTGGGTCCATTCTTTTTTAGGGTCTTTTTTTTTGTTGGATTCTTTATTTTTTTTTGCTAGGGTCCATTCTTCCCGGCTAAAGCCTTTTTTTCTTCTTATTCTCTTAAAAATTTTAGACATAATCTTTTTGCCATCTTATTTTGTGTGTTGCGTCTCCCCGCACACTGAATTTTTTTGTTTTTATTTGATAAAATGGTTCTTAACGTTTTTTTAAAGTGTTTATTTAATTCTTGTTATAAGCTCAATTTGATACTTTTTTTAGCTTCGCTTAAGCGCAACTGTATTCTCATTGAATTCGGTTGAAACTCAACGTTCTCTGTTCATTTTTTAGGTCGTTTTTTGTGTCTGCAAAGAAATAGTGTCACCTGGTACAAAAAGGGTGTAAACGCGCTCTAACGCGCTCTAAGTGTTCTCGCAGCGGGACACTTTTTCGAACGGAACACGATTTGGCCCAAAAGCCATCAGTCTTGTAGCCGTTTTGTATTGGTCTCTGTGCATTATTGATTGATTTTTTATCAATAATTTTCACTTAGATTGCCGAAATGGTAAGAAACAATATTTTCAAACAAAAAAAAAACACAACTTATTTTTCTTTAAGCCCCGCGACATCTCTAAACAAATGGGTTCGAAAAAAGAAACGATTCCGTTGTATTCACTTCCACACGTGGCTCTAAAAATGGTAATGGAGACAATGGAAACTGTTGATGTGTACGATTTTTTTTATTTGACAAATTAAAAATAATAATTTTCATTCCAGATTCGAAGTCTCCCTGCTCTCCAAGAAGTCTAAAGCATACATCAAAAGTTGTTCCATCAAAAAGAGAACACTTGAGTTCTATTCGGGAAAATTTCTCTGCATTACTTCCGGCCCAGATCGCTACAGCTTGAATCTAGAGTTAGGAGCGTGGCAAAAGAGTACTTCGCGAACGCGAAGTAATTCGCGAAAAATAAACAACTGCAGGTTCAATATGTGGTAAGTTTTGGAAAGATTCCGATTTATGAAAAAGTTTTCTGGTGAAACTGCGCTCTAGCGCAATTTCGGAGCCCCGATACTAAATATTTCTTAGCCAAAAAAGTTTCTTTGGAAAATTTCGGAAAGCGGCCCGGCCCGGCCCGTGACAAATCTGACTATGAGGTGCCCACATTGAGAAAAAATCAAGTTTTGGTCTGGCCCCGCCTCTTTCATCTGAAGAATTGTTTTCAAGTTTTCATTGGAATAATTTTTGACCACATTTTGAAAAAGTTCAAATTTTTGAATTTCAAATCTTCACTGTAAAGAAGGCGGAGCTAGACAGAGAAACAAAAAAAAACAAAAAAAAAAGTTTCAGGACAATGGGTTACGGATTTTACAATAACCACTCCATACACTGTCGTCCTAGCCACCCGGATGGAATATTCATTGCCTTTCAATATCTTCACGATCTCTTTCGATTTGAAAAAATCAAATATTTTTGTGATACGGTAGATCACAAGTTTATAAATGAAGCGATGCAAAAGCTGCCAAGGGATGTGACCGATTTGGAAATCGAGGAATCAGAAAGTGATAAAGTTTCATATGGAGATCAAGTGGATACTATTTTAGACTATTATAGAGCTGTGAACACCCTTAAATTAGGAGATTTTGTGCCTTCATTTTCAGACAGAGTGAGTCATTATCATTCCGGAACGCGAGGCAACCGCGCCCTATGGGACTCAATAGATTTTTTTTTTCAAAATTAATTCTCCGTTAAAGTTTTACGAGGCGATATATTGTCAAAAAGTGTAGTTCTGGCGGTACTGTTCTAAAATCACGGTCCCATCCGAATAATCACGGTCCCAGAAAAAATCACGGTCCCAAAAATAAAATCACGGTCCGAAAAAATACTTTCCACTAGAAGTCTCAGTGATTTTATTTTTGGGACCGTCATTTTAAAATTGGGGCCGTGATTTTTTTCTGGGACCGTGATTTCTTGGATGGGACCGTGATTTTAGAACAGTACCGTTTTGGCCCCGCTAATTTAATTAGATGTAAACAATTGTGGTCACTATGCCCCGCCCATCGTGTGCAAAGTTGCCGCACGTAGTTTCTATCCCTGTAGGGCTTTTCTTGAAACCAATGATTACAAAAACAGTGCGCGGCAGTCTTGCACACGATGGGCGGGGCCTAGCGACTTTTATGCTTTTTGAAACTAGGCAATCTATTTTTACTGAAAAAAACCCCAATTTACGCCGATTCAAAAACGGAAAAAATTAGAGACGTTTTTCCGGTGAAAAAAAAGTTTTTCAAGTTTCATCGAATGAAATTGAAAAAATGCTTCAGAAAATAATTTCCAACATCGCAGGAAAAGCGAATACTACTCAAGATTTTTGGCAAGAAAAAAATCAAAATGTGTTTTCAGAAAAAAGCAATTGACAGACTAATATTCATTTTTTTTTGCAGATTCAAAATATGGACTATCTTCATCTCGAAAAAGCTGAGGGACTAGCATTTGGAATGTTCATTTCTCTTAATTGCAAATCGATTACCATTGAGGACCATAGTCTATCGCATGAAAACATAATGAATTTGATTAGAGAATGGAAAAATGGGGATTCAAGGCTGGAATATTTAAATATAAGTAAGCCGAAAGTTGAAAATGAGAATGGAGCTAAATCTGGATTCGATTTGGAAAAAGTTCGAGAAGAATTGAACGGAAAACTGTGTCAACGAACAATATGTCAACGTGGAACTGGACCTTGTGTTTTAAGAACTCATGATTATGTATTCTTGAAAAGAGAAAAGGATGGACAACGAGCATCCATTCAGAATGATTATAAAAAAGATCTGGAGTTCAATATTTGGACTGAAAAATTCATGGAAGAATCAAGGCGCAAGGAATGGAAACACGAACGCGGATACGATTTTTGTCAATAATCATAATTTAAAACTTTTTCCCTCGTTTTTCTCGTTTTTTCTTATGCTTCAAAATGTGGTAGGGATAATCATTTTGCCATTTTGTTGTGTTTGTTGCGCCCAGGGTTGGTCGGAGTCGCAAAACGGAAACTCAGAATTTTCCGATTTTCCGACTTTTTTTCGGAACACTTGTCCGACGGAAAATTTTCTGAAAAAATAAATCGGATTTTTTCTGTCGAACCTTATTTTTCGGAACGTCGGATAAGAAAATTGACAAATTTCATTTTAGCTACTGCTTTCGTAATACGTTTTTATTAATTAGACGTCTTTTCAGCTCAAAATATTGTGTATCCATAATTCTTTGCGCGGTCGCGGGCATTTTACTCATGGCCGAGTTTTGAAATTGTTCGGCCACCTCCGAATTTCTCAAATTGAGGCCCGTTGGGGGAGACATCGTTTATCACTGATTTCTTTCATTTTTCGACTTTTTTTTCTGTATTTTTTTGCTTTAGAAATATTTAAATATGAATTTATTAAGACGAAAAATAAAAAAGTACTTAATTCTTTGTGTTTTTCCGATTTTCTTGCAATCAAGGAAAAAGGAAAAAACAATTTTGTAGTGATTTTGCGATGGAACCGAGTTCTTTTTTATTTTTCGTCCTAATAAATTCATATTTGAATATTTCTAAAGCAAAAAAATACAGAAAAAAGGTCTAAAAATGAAAAAAATCAGTGATAAACAATGTCTCCCCCAACGGGCCTCAATTTGAGAAATTCGGAGGTGGCCGAGCGATTTCAAAACTCGGCCATGAGTAAAATGCCCGCGACCGCGCAAAGAATTATGGATACACAATACATCTTTCCGTCTAGGATATCCGATTTTTCTAAATTATTTTTCGGAAAATGATTTCATTTTCCGATTTTTCAAAAACGTTTTTGCGACCAAGCTTGGTTGCTCCTGCCCCGCACACTCTGAATTTTTCGAACTTTTTTGTTTTTCTTTGATAAAAAAAATTTGAAATGTGTTTTTTTGTGTTTATTCGATTCTTGTTATCACCTCAATTTGATACTTTTCTTAGCTTTGCTTAATCGCAACTGTATTCTCATTGAATTCGGTCGAAATCAACGTCATCTGTTCATTTTTTAGGTCGTTTTTTGTGCCTCCAAAAAATAGTGTCACCTGGTAAAAAGGGTGTAAGCGCGCTCTAACGGACAGTGTTCTCGCAGCGGGACACTTTTTCGAACGGAACACGATTTGGCCCAAAAGCCATCAGTCTTGTAGCCGTTTTGTATTGGTCTCTGTGAATTATTGATTGATTTTTTATCAATAATTTTCACTTAGATTGCCGAAATGGTAAGAAACAATATTTTCGAACAAAAAAACACAACTTATTTTTCTTTAAGCCCCGCGACATCTCTAAACAAATGGGTTCGAAAAAAGAAACGATTCCGTTGTATTCACTTCCACACGTGGCTCTGAAAATGGTAATGGAGTCAATGAAAACTGTTGATGTGTACGATTTTTTTTATTTGACAAATTAAAAGTAATAATTTTCATTCCAGATTCGAAGTCTCCCTGCTCTCCAAGAAGTCTAAAGCATACATCAAAAGTTGCTCGATCCCAATGAAAAAACTCACATTCCGTCCGGATTCTATTAACATTTTCCCCGCTCAGATGATAAACACTTGGCGCTATATTTCGAAGCGAATCGACTGGAAAGAGCAAGAAGTTCGAGGATAATAAACAATTGCACGTTCAACGTGTGGTAAGTTATAAGCATCGGGTCCAGAGACGAGCGGCAAAGGCATTGCCCCGTTGCCGGAATCGCCAAACTTTTTATTCGGCAATGCTTAAAGGAGGCCGGACATGAGAAAATTAAATTCATTTAAACTTTTCATATTACTCATTTGCGAAAAAGTGGCGGTTCCGTTTAAAGGCGCAACGGCAAATGTCCACGATATCTCGCCACGCTTACAGTTATTTTACACTGAAAGTTACTGTAAGCGCGACGAGATATCGTGGACATTTGCCGTTGCGCCTTTAAACGGAACCGTCACTTTTTCGCAAATGAGTAATACTTATTGAAGGAGCTGCTATGAACCCATATTTGAAAACCCAAACATCACAACTTTTTCGGTACCAAAGTTATGACGCTCTCTAGATTATAGACGAGAGAAGCAAGTTTACATAGGCCCTCAGAGGGCCACCGCGCTTTCGTCCCTGTGGCTCAACGGGTAACACGTTTGGCGCCCAATCCAGCCGGTGTGCTAGTTCGAACCCCTGACTAGTTTTGCTTTTTGTTTTTTTTGAAATATTGAAAATTGACAAATCAGTGTATACACCACATCTTACGACAGAATGCACACTATTTCCCCAAAATTTTCCCCGAAAATCTCCTGTCCCCCCTCCTTCAATGAAGAACTTTGATAAAAGTTTAGAGTTTTGAGCACTCATTAGCGCAACTTTTTAAACAAAAATAAACAAGTTTCAGGACAAAAAGGGATGATTACTCTCCATACTCAATTTTCTGCATTCCAAATCACCCGGATGGTATATTCATTGCCTTTCAGTATCTTCACGATCTCTTTCAATTTGAAAGAATCAAATATAAATGTATTACAAAAGACCACAAGTTTATAAATGAGGCAATGCAAAAGTTGCCAAGGGATGTAACTCACTTGGACATTGGGGAATTCGATCATATGGAAGTTCCTGATTTGGAAATCGAAAGATCAGAAAGCGTTGAATTTGGAAATCAAGTGGATACTATTCTGGATCATTATGGTTCTGTGAAAAATCTTAAATTAAGGTGCTGTGTACCTCATTTTTCGGAGAGAGTGAGTTGTTAGCATTCCGACTTGCGGAGCGACCGCGCCCTATTGGACTCAAAATAGCCGCCTTCTTGGTGATAAATTCCGCGCCCGCTTGTGCTAATCCGGGTACTAATGCGGGGCCAGTGCTAATCAGGTTTGCTCGGAAAAAAAGCTTTTCGGAAAGTCGGACCCAAGAAAAAAGGAATGGACCAAAAAAAAAAAAAGAATGGGCCCGGGTAAAAATTCTCAAAAGAGTGGACCCAAAATACAAAAAGAATGGACGAATGACCATAATCAGTAGTACCTAAAATTCATTTATTTGAAGCCTTAGACATTCTCGAAGCGCTTACGTGATCGAAAATCTCATACCAGAGGTATAACAAAGATATACCATTCGGAAAAGCGTCTAGGAATTGCCAAGTCTTGAGAATAATGCTATTTTGGTTTTTATCTGGGTCCATTCGTTTCTTATTTTGGGTCCATTCTTCCCGACTAGATCCCGAATTTTTTTTCCAAGCAAGAAAAATCGGAAAATTGAAAAAATTTCATAAAAACTTTAGTTCGAGTGAAAGTTTGGTTAAAAATTTATCAAATTGGTAACTTTTTTTAATTATTTTTGCGACTTTTGGTCTTGAAAACTGATGAAATCGCTGATAATTTGTTCAATTTGAACACGAATAAATTAAAAATTCATCAATTTCTTCTCCGATTTTCCGAAGGAAAATTTTTTCCGAGAAATCAAGTCGAAAAATTTTCTGACGAAAAATATTTCCGATAACACACGCATTGGAAGTGTGAGCTATGCATACGCGCTCCTTTGAATATGTAAACAACCGTTGCCTGAGTATTCAACGTTTACACGCATCATCTCTGCGTTTCTTCCAAAGAAATGCAACATACGTTGAATACTCAGGCAACGGTTGTTTACGCATTCATAGGAGCGCGTTTGCATAGCTCACTTTTTAATGCGTGTGCGATAAGTCAGTTCGGAAAATAACCCGACTGAAAATTTTTCCGAAAAAAGTCGGAAAAATCGGAAAATCTGATTATCCGTTGAGCAAGCTAGTGCTGAAAATATCGGAAGAATTAGATTCGCTGAAAATCAGTTTTTGACAAATCAATTGAGTCCAATGGTGCGTCGCTACCGCAGATTACTTTTACACTACTTTTTTTGCAGATTCGAAACATGGACTATCTTCATCTCGAAGAGGAAATACCAATTGAAAGTTTACTTTCTCTTAATTGCAATTCGTTTATCATTTGGGGGTTTCTCAACCTAACAAACAAAAATATAGTAACTTGGATTAAGAAATGGCAAAAAGGGGATTTAAGGATGGAGCATTTCTCTGTACCTGGAGGAGAAGAATAATGGGATTTAGAAGAAATCCAAGAAAAATTGAATGGAAAAATGAAACGACAAGAAGTAGCGTGTTTTATGGCGGAAGAATTCGGAAATTATGTCATCTTGAAGAGAGATCATGATGGATTAAGAGCATCCATTGAACATGATGACGAAGAAAGATTGAAATTCAATGTTTGGACTGAAAAATTTATGGAGGATAAAGAGAGAAATAATCACGATTTTAGTCAAGATGCATGATTTTTCTATAGTTTTAACTGTTTTTTTTGTGTTTTTGTGCTTTTTCGCCAATAATTTTATCATCATTCTCTTCTTTTATTTGTCTTTATTAGTTCTTAAAGCTTCTTTATTGGTTTTTCTTTGTCGCATTGGAAGTGTGCAGTAATTTTTTCAAAAAAAGAGTCTTTCATCTTTTTTTAAAATGTTAGTTTTAAATTAATTGTCGATTTTTCTGTGCTTTTCATTAAACATTTTTGTGCCCCATTGAAAAAAAAATTCAAATAATACTCGTTTTGTTGACTTGTTTCTTGTTATAAGCTCAATTTGATACTTTTCTTAGCTTTGCTTAAGCTAAGTTGGCCTGAAGCGCCATCTGATACAGAGTGTAAACGCGCTCTAACGGACAGTGTTCTCCCAGCGGGAGACTTTTTTGAACGGAACACGATTAGGCCCAAAATCCATCTGTCTTGTAGACGCTTTGTCTCTGTACATTCTTAACCGATTTTTCTTTTAAGTTTTTTTCTTTATTTTCAGAGTACAAGACCTTCGAAAGTTCTATTTCGGCAGTCGAAATGACAAGAAAAAAGAAATTCCAAGAGAGCGAAAAACGGGAAGGATTTCCAATATTTTCTCTTCCAGACAAGGCGTTGAAGGAACTTCTTGACGAGATGGATTCGCTGACGTTGTAAGTTGATATTCAGAACTGAAATGACTCAA
The DNA here is from genome assembly GCA_963572265.1 of Caenorhabditis doughertyi. Classification (NCBI taxonomy): domain Eukaryota; kingdom Metazoa; phylum Nematoda; class Chromadorea; order Rhabditida; family Rhabditidae; genus Caenorhabditis; species Caenorhabditis doughertyi. The sequence goes on from OY751555.1 coordinate 763,031, forward strand.
AAAAGAGCCCCTCGACAGACTTTTCCGACGAGACTTTTCAAAAATGCGACATTTCGCAACTCATGTCGATTTCGCTACTGTGACGTTTTGCAACCACCATTCGTAGGTGTCGCAACTAGACTTTTCGCAACTTGTTTATCTCGTTGGAGGAAACTCGAATCTAGGTCAGTCCTACCACAACAGCCTAGACGCTAGTCTATCGTTTTCAGCCAACTAAGGTGAGTTTCCTAAGCAAGGCACAAGCTTTTTGTGCAGTGGCGAAAAGTCTAGTTGCGATACCTACGAGTAGTATTATGTCTGGTTGCGAAACGTCACGATCAGGCTTGCTCGGAAAAACTTTTCGGAGATTCGGGTATCCGATATTTTTTCCGAATTTTTTTTTCGGAAAATCGGGTATCCGAATTTTTTTCGTAGCAAAAAAGTTCGGAAAATTCGAAAAATCTGCCCTCCTCTCTCTTGAAAAATAGAAAGTATGGCTCACGGGCAAATGTTACCGTAACCCGTGAAAATGTCCCAAAAATTTGTCCCAAAAATTTTCTCGGCTCGGAGAAGAGCTTTTTCCATGGTCTTTTTTTTGTTTGACAGGAAATCTTCTCGAGATAAGGCGGAAAAATTTTTAAAGAAATCTGACGTCCAGAAGCCGAGTTAAAGGGGTTATTCTGAAGCCACTTCTGGAAATCACCGTTTTCGCGTTTTTCTCACTTTTAATAGGCTAACATATACGCAGGCGTCTTCTAGCTTTAACGGACCGGAGGTCCGGAAAAGCTAGTCGAGAAAATTCACTAAAAACCGGTAGTTCTAGTAAAAATTTGGTTCAAAAGTTGTCAATTTGGTAATTTTAAAGGGTTTTTGCAATTTTTGGACTTGAAAAATGACGAAATTGCTGATAGTTCGTTCAATTTGAACACAAATAAATTCAAAAATTGTCAATTTTTTCTCCGATTTTCCGAGATAAAAAATCGGAAAATTATCCGACGGAAAATTTTTCCCAAAAAAGTCGGAAAAATCGGAAAATCGGATTATTCGTTTTCCGATTTTGAGCAAGCCTGGTCACGATAGCGAAATCGACGTGAGTTGCGAAATGTCAAATTTTCGAAAAGTCTTGTTGCGAATTGTTGAGAACTTCCTTCAAAAAAAACCTGAGATTGAAATTTAAAAATTTTCAGATTGGAACTGTCTCTTCTCTCAAAACGATGTCTTAAGGCTATACAGGACTGCTCGATCAAAGGAGCTTGGCTCTATTTTGAACCAAATTGCATCCGTCTAACAGCTCACAAACGGGATCAATTGCAAATACAATTTAAAGAAGCGAAGCCCAACGATTCAAGTTCAAGAATCATCAATGGAGTGAATGCGAAAAATTGGAGCGTAATTTACAGGGATGACAGATGGCGAGAGATAATAGTGAAATGCAGCCTTGAAAAGGGATTGGAAGATGCTTGTCAAATTTATAATTATTTAAACAATCTGTTTGAAATCGGACATCTGATGTATGAGGTGGAGAAGAAATTGGATGAGTTTTATAAGAAAACTATGAAAAAGTTGCCGAGGACCGTGGAAAGTGTTATTATCGGGAGATTGAGAGAAAAAGGAAATGAAAGAAAAGTGTCGAGAATGATTCGATATTTTAATATTGAAAATTGTTTGAATATTCGATGCCATATGAGACGTTTGCCGGAAGAGGTGAGTGATAAGAATAGTAACAACGTGAAAATGAAAGGGAAAAACGAGAAATAAATCTAGGAAGAAATGCTCGCGTTGTCCTATTCTCGGCCCTGTAACCCATTTTTCGAACGGATCGATTTTCGAGTGCTTTGTTAGAATAAAAACAATGATTAAAGTTATTTTCAAAAATTTTGATATAACTTTCAGAATCCGTTTCATCTTAGCACCGAACATAGCCCTGCAAAATAATAAGCAATCGCGCCCAGGTCTGGTATTTTACGTTTACGGATTTTCCGGATTTTTTTCACAGTGAAAAAGTTCCATTCTTACTGCAGGAAAGAAACCAAACCAGGGTTGGGATTTTACGTTTACGGATTTTACGGTTTTTTGAGCGTCCGTAATATTTTACGGGGACCGTAAAAATTTAATCCGTAAAATCCGTAAAAAAATTTTTGGCTAATTCTTAGCATTCCGAGCCGAATTTTGATGTTTTTGGACTGATTTATTGTTGAAAATCAGTTTCGGAAGTTGCAGTGCTTATTTTTTGAATGAAAAAAGCTCAAAAAGATGGAGTTTAGAAAAATCCCAATCGAAAATTTTGAAAGCGAAAAAAAGTTGGATGGGAAATAAAGTATAAATTTAAAATGTTCAATTTTCAGCCATTTTTTTCATGATATGCGCCTGAAATGGCTAACGAAACGCCTAAAACAGTGGTTTTACCCTTAACCACATGCTCCGCAGCTTCTAAATCAAATTTTACGTTTTTTACGGATTTTACGGATTTTTACGGATTTTCAATCCGTTAATTTTACGTTTTACATATTCCGTAAAAAAAAAAAATTTACGCCCAGCCCTGATGCCGCTCCACTGGGCTGAGCACTCGAATTTCACCGAGAAAAATGCATTTGTCAGATAATTAAAGTTAAAAAATGACAGAAATAGGCATTTTTTCACTGAAAATCTCCAAGATATCCGAATACCTCCAAGAAAATTACTGAAAAAAAAACGATTTGAAATATCTGAGTTTAGTGGAGCGCGGTCGCTCGTTATTTGTTTATTTTGCAAGACAAAAACCGTACGTTTTTTCCAGCTAACCTGCAAGAAACTATCCCTTTGCTCTCATAGCCTCACGAACGAAGATATCATAACTTTTATTCAAAAATGGCTAAACAACGAAACTCAATTGGAAGAGCTAAGAGTCAGTTATGAAAATTCCGATCACGATTTGAACGCTTATTTAATTATGGAAGGATTCAATACGAAAAAATGGGATCGAAAGAAGAGAAGCCGCGACTATTATGATATCAATTGTGCAGAATTTCTGGATATTGAGAGAGAAAGTGATGGAGCATTGGCATCATTGGGATATGACCCTGACGAGAAGGAGTTGATATTTTTCGATTGGAAAAATTGGCAGAAAGAGCTAGAGGAGGAGCAAACATTCCCGTTGTATTCCCTTCCACACTTGGCTCTGAAACTGGTATTGGAGACAATGGAAACTGTTGATGTGTAAGATTATTCAAGATTATTTTTCAATAAAAAAGTGTTTCTTTCAGATTCGAAGTTTCTCTGCTCTCCAAAAGATCCAAAGCATACATCAAAAGTTGTTCGATTCCAATGAAAACCCTCACATTCTCTTCCCACTCGCTCAGAATTGGCGAATTCGACGCGCCTTTTACCGAGTTGGAGCTATTTTTTTATTCGAACAACAATCGTAAAAGTACAAGTTCCAGAATTATCAAAAACTGCCAATACGATATGTGGTAGGTGTTGATTAGTAAAGATGGTAAAGGGGGTCTAAGCTATTAGGTCGTCCCAAAAGAAATCCATATTTTCACTGACTTCGTTCACTTGAATTTTAAAAAGTTGTTAGGAAATTTCAATAAGTGTTTTATTGTGTATTACAGTCCCATATGTTATGTCAACATCATAGAGAAAAGTACGAATGATTCGTTTAAAACTGCGTTAGTTATCACACCAAATCCGAGGCAGTTTGCGTTTTGAGGGAGTCACAACTACCGAATCTCTTTCCAGCTGGGGGATATGAAATGCTCTAATCTTTTCATATTTTTAGAGTTCCATCATGGGATGATACATTAGAAAAAAGACGCGTAGGATTCGACAGTTATTTAATCTTTTATTGACTTGCAAAAAATTTTTAGTTTTTTTAGTACTGGGATTTTTGCTCAAAAACAGGGGGTTTTTGTGGTTTCTCACATTTTCGCGACTTTTTCGTTCTGTCTCAACCTAGGAACTTTAAAGTTACATAATATTAAGTGACCCATGTCTCAGTGTAAGACAGTCCAGACAGCTTCTCGGCCCCTCACCGTCTTGCTGTAGATTAAGTTCCTCGAACGAGGCTCACTACTTTTTCTTAAGAATATTATAACTTCCGTGAAATGACAGACCAAACTAAACTCAAAAAGTATGTTATACTAGAGTTGGTAGATGTCAAAAAAGACATAGATAAAGTTTGTTTTGGAAACCAGAACAATATTTTAAACTAACCTGAAAAAAACAGCAAAAAATACACTTCTCTCTATGCTTGATAACAAACCATTCTGATAGACTTTTGGCTTGTATTTTGCAGTGTTTGTAGCCCTATAGTGGATGCATCTTTAAAAAAAAACAAAACAAAAAACTATAGAAAATGATTGATTTACAGTGAAGTCAAAAAATATGGATTTCTTTCGGGACGACCTGATAAAATCAACTTTTGCTCAAAATACTCTTTAGATATGGGAAAATACGCCCCTAAAATATGTAATAGTAAGCTCAAAACCAGAAGAAAAATTGTTTGTAGTCGTTTGAAAAAGAATAACATATTTTTTGTACTCCACGTGGACAATTTTTTTTTCGAAAATCGTTTTTTCTGGTTTATCTCAAAAATTTTTGTCGGAAACATACTTTTGTGTTATTCAAAACGGTTTCTGACCGAAAATTTCAAGACAAACCAGAGAAAAACGATTTCCAAAAAAAAAAAAAATTTTGTCCACGTAGAGTACAAAAAATATTTTATTTTATTTTCGAACGACTACAAAAAATTTAGTTCTTTTCGTTTCGAGCTTACATATTTTAAGGGTGTATTTTCCCACCTCTAAAGAGTATTTTGAGCAAAAGTTGATTTTATCAGGTCGTCCCGAAAGAAATCCATATTTTTTGACTTCACTGTAAATCAATCATTTTCTATAGTTTTTTGTTTTGTTTTTTTTAAAGATGCATCCACTATAGGGCTACAAACACTGCAAAATACAAGCCAAAAGTCTATCAGAATGGTTTGTTATCAAGCATAGAGAGAAGTGTATTTTTTGCTGTTTTTTTCAGGTTAGTTTAAAATATTGTTCTGGTTTCCAAAACAAACTTTATCTATGTCTTTTTTGACATCTACCAACTCTAGTATAACATACTTTTTGAGTTTAGTTTGGTCTGTCATTTCACGGAAGTTATAATATTCTTAAGAAAAAGTAGTGAGCCTCGTTCGAGGAACTTAATCTACAGCAAGACGGTGAGGGGCCGAGAAGCTGTCTGGACTGTCTTACACTGAGACATGGGTCACTTAATATTATGTAACTTTAAAGTTCCTAGGTCGAGACAGAACGAAAAAGTCGCGAAAATGTGAGAAACCACAAAAACCCCCTGTTTTTGAGCAAAAATCCCAGTACTAAAAAAACTAAAAATTTTTTTGAAAGTCAATAAAAGATTAAATAACTGTCGAATCCTACCCGTCTTTTTTCTAATGTATCATCCCATGATGGAACTCTAAAAATATGAAAAAATGATTTTGGCAAAAGTTGATTTTAGCTCGGACCCCCCCCCCCCCTTTAAAATAATATTATTTCAGGTCAAAAGGGAACCCGGAGCGTTTTCGAGAACACGTAATTCATTGCACTCCAAGCCATCCGGATGGTAATACCATTGTAGTTCAACATCTTCACGACCTTTTCCGATATGAAAATATCAAATATTATTGTGAAACAAGAGATCATTTGTTCATCAATCAAAAAATGCGAAAATTGCCAAGAAATGCAACTCATTTGGAGATTGGAGATCGATATTATCAGGACGTTCCGATTGAAGATCAAATTGAGACTATTTTGGACTATTGTGATGCTGCGAATGCACTCGAATTAAGCTCTGTGGTGTCAACTTTTTCTGAAAGGGTGAGTTTATCTTGGGGAAAACGAGGTGCATGGGTTTATGATCATGATGAAACTTCAAGTAGCTTGTGCGCATTAATTACGACCGCGCTTTAAAGTAGGACTGTAGTCACTCTTTTATTTTTTCGTATATTGTTTATTTTTTTTCCTGCCAATTTCATTGTGGACAAAGAAATTACCGAAAAATCGCTCTGAAGCGCACAAAATGCGGTCGCGGCCGTCTGGCCGAGTATCCGACAACGCGGGGCCGTTTGCTTTATATTTTTCGCTTTTTTAATACGTTTTACATGCCAAAATAGAAGTAGATTGATTTTTCTTCACAAAAACATGTAAACTGAACGACATGAATGCGAAAAATAAGAAGCAAACGGCCCCGCGAATACTCGAGGAGACGGCCACGATCACCAATCTGTACCGCGCGAATTTTTGCGCATTTTGTGCGCTTCAGAGCGTTTTTTCGAAGAAAAGCTCTGAAAACTGTAAGCAAAAAGGTCCAAAAAAGAAATGTATACTTTATGGCCGAGTGCTGATGGCCTAGGAGCCCAAATTCGTGTCAAGAAACGCTAGCGTTTTATCAATGTTTTTTTTTAAGAAAACCATACTTGCGCCGGACCGGCCCAAATATCTCTTTTTGAATAAAATTTTTGCCTGATTTCAGTTGTGAAAAATCAAATATTTCGACGAATTTGAAAGTTTTCCGAAAACGGGCCGAACCAAATATGAATAAAAAAACAACTATGCCTTGTCGACAAAATTTTATAATTTTTCAAACGTAAATAATGTGGAAAAAATAAGGCGAAATAGGGTTTTCCGTAGTGTTCTCTAAAAATAAGTAAGTGAAATATGGCGTAAATCGACCCCGTATTTCGAAACCAATTTCAGCTCCTAGGCCGTCAGCACTTGGTTGGAAAATGTAAATCTCGTGTTTGTTTGGTTTGAAAAGTTTGTCGGATCAAAACTTTTTTCTATTTCTATTTCCATGTTCGGAAACGCTCAACCCTGCCTAGGAAAGTGCGCTCTAATGCCAAGTTGATAATTTCGCTGCGTACTTCAATTTGTGGCCGAATTTTTTCAACCGAATGTTTTAGGCAACGGTACATTACTGAGTATTTTTTTAGCATTAAGACGCGGTTTCCTACCTCTGCAGGGAACCGGCGTGAAACCCCAAAACTTATCCGTGTTCTCATTTTTACAGGTTCGAAATATCAACTGCCTTGCTATCGTGTTTGCCCAAGAAATACCATTTGAGACGTTGCTGACTCTCAATTGCAAATCAATCCGAATTTGGAATCACAAATTAACTAATGAAAACGTGATCACTTGGATTCAAAAATGGCAAAAAGGCAATACGAGACTCAAAAGTTTATATATTCGAATCCAGGAATTAGATTTTAAAGTTCTTCAAAAAGGATTAAATGGAGAAGTTCGCAGCCGCGAAGTTCGGGGTGATTATTACAGAAGTAATGAATACATCGTCTTGAAAAATGATCAAGATGGGTCGCAAGCAACATTGAACGAGGGTGACCGATTCTTTGATTTCAATGTTTTGGCATAACGGATTTTTTATGATGTTCGACATCGGTTTCTGAAATTTTTTTTTTGAAAAACTGCTTCAATTTTTCTTCTCATTTCTTCACTGTGATTTTTAAAGATTTTTTGTAAGTGCGCCCTGTTTACAAATGTTCGGTTTGGCGGGAATTTGAAAACTTTTTCCAATTTTTTCTTTCATTTTGTGATTTTTTTGTGACTTTCTAACATTTTTCACATTCTTTGAAAAAAGCGCTCATTTCGAAATAAAATCTAGGCCACGGCCACTAAAACTAGTCCATCATATTTTCGTTTCTTTGATATTAGCTTCTCGAAATGATGAGCAACCGCGCCTCACTGGACTCAGTGCTTGAATTTTTTTTTCCACTTTCGAAAAAAATGAAATGCGCTCGTTCAAAAAATCACGGTTCTCAGCGAGAGTAGAAAAGCGCGCTCTAATGATAAATTGATAATTTCGCTGCGTACCTCAGTTTTTTTATAGGCGAATTTTTTCAACCGAATTTTTGGGGAAATGGAGCGAAACTGTCTATTGAACGTTTTTATCATTAGAGCGCGCTTTCCTACCATCGCTGGGTACTCGTGTGACTGAGTGTAGTGGGGCGCAGTTGCACATCTTTTCGAAAAGTCAATTGAAAATTTTTTGATATTCAGAGTGAAAATTTTCAATTTTTTCTCTGTGTCTTCCCATTCTCCACACTCTTTAATTTATTCAAAAACACTTCATTCAATTTATACTAAAAAACAAAAAATAAACTTTTTTCTTCACTTCTTCCTCTATTATCTCTCCAATCAAACACTCTTCTTTCCAGTAAACGGACATTTTCCCATCGCTCCTCCAATTTTCGATTTTTTGACACTAAAATAGACGAGAACACCGGTAAGAACAATACTGGCCACCAATGGATATTTGTAGTCGTTGGCGAATTCACAAATCGATTGCCACGTGGCAGCAGAAGGCTTAGGCTTCGAAGAGGAGGGAACAATTTCATTAAGCCATTCGGATTGAGATGATTCATTTCCTGATTTCATTGACACTTTTTCAACTGTTTCACACTGCGGAATGTCTTCTTTACGCGATTTCGATGCCGCTTTCGAGGACTGAAAAGTATTCGTTTTTTTTTGAAAGAAGAGATTGTCAATGGAGCGCGATTGCACCTTTTTTTTTTGAATTTTGCTAAAATTTAACGATAAATTTAGCGATTTTTTCACTTGAAAGCACCCAAAATGGAGTAAATTTGAATTAAAAAACAAAGTTTTGAAATATTGTCCGAGAGGAGTACAACGAAAACCAAGTTTTTCTTCCAAATTTTTTCACAAAAGTGCATCTGGTGCATTTTTCGATTTCGGTGCCAAAATTAAAAAATTTTGACCTACAAGTTTTTTCTGCCAAAGAAATAGTGCGCAAAAGAGAAATAGTGCGTCGAGAGACCCAGAAAAAAAACTATTTTTCTCTGCTTCTCTCTTTCAAGCACACTCTCTCAATGTATAAAATTTTTCTGCGTCTCCTACTGTTCCACGCTATCTCTTCCTCAGAAACCGAAAATAAACAGCGTGCCCTAACGAGAGACGCAGACAACATTTTTCTCTCTGCGTCTCTCCCTCGCACACACTCTTTCAAGGGCTGAACTTTCTCTGCGTCTCTTCACCGACCGACCACACTAGCTTTCTCCGGTAAGCTCTCTAGACAGTGTGTCCTAAAACGAGACGCAGAATACACAATTTTTTGTCTGCGTCTCTCCTCTGCACACCCTCTCTCCAGAGCAAGCCGAAAATAGACAGAGTGCTTTACCGAGAGACGCAGAAAACTATTCTCCTCTGCGTCTCTCCCTCGCCCACACACTCTCTCTCCCTTACCTTTCTCGGTCTCTTCTTCGATTTTCTCTGTTTGATGCGAACACCGGCTCCAGTGGCTCCTTCCAACTCATCCCGGCCACTTGAAGATGCTCCTCCTTCACTCGAAACAACACTTTTCTTCGACGATTCCTCTGCCATTTTTCGTTAAGGGAAATAAATTTTAATTATTGATTTTCTTTAAAAATTTGAATTTTTTGGTACACGTGGAGTAAAAAAAAAATTAAACCGGAGCAATCTTTGGGGAAAAAATGACGACGTGGAAAAATTTGATAAAATTTAGTTTCGAAAAATTTTGAATTTCCCGCCAGAGAAATGTTCGTGCCAAAGTTTGCCTTGTTAGCAATATTATACGTGGTCGTGTGCACTTCAAATGCTAAAGTGAGTTTGTGGAAAGTACGCTCTACTGCTAAAGTTTCGATTTGGCGCCAAATTTGAAATTTTGAGGGAAAAAGTGAGAACGGCTCGGTAGAAAAATCCGAACATTTTGAAAACAAAAAGAAAATGGGAGAAAAACACAAAAACAAAAAAAAATTTCAAATTCCCGCCAAACCAAAAAATTAGCAATGGAGCGCACTTTCAAAAATTTTTCAGAAACAATCAGCAAGAAAAAGTTTCGGGGCGTCGCCTCCGTCAACGTCTACATTGCTGGAGACGTCAACTGCAGAATCCACCACGTCTTCTGATTTGACGCCTTCTGAATCCACGACGTCATCTGATGCTTTAACGTCATCTGAACCCACATCGTCTTCTGATTCCACAACGTCTCCCGAATCAACGACGTCTCCTGATTCGACAACGTCATCTGAATCCTCAACGTCTTCTGATAATTCGACGTCTTCTGATTTTCCCACGCCTCCACCATTCATTTTTCTGTCGCCTCGCCCCGTTCACCCACAGTCTTTTATTCATTGCTTCATCGACGAAAATTTCAGGAGTGAAGTTGAGGTAAGCTCCGCCCCTTTTTTCTGTGCCGCAATTTGGCAAAAATTGGGCGGAGCTTAAAATTCAAAATTTTCAGATTCTTCACATCATCGGAGTTCGAAATCGCGACTCTAAAATGATAATCACCGGGCCTGGCGCGAATTTCAATTTTCTTTTTTTCGAAAAACCAAAAATTGTCCCCGTGACGTCATCACCCTTCGTGACGCCTTCTGATGATACAACGACTTTTGAAGCCCTCACGACGACTATGATGACGTCATCGTCTTCTGAATCCACGACGTCTTCTGAATCCACGACGTATTCTGAACCCACAACGTCTTCTGATTGGGATTCGACGACTTTAGATGACGTGGCGATGAACACGACGTCTTTTGTGAATACTCCGAAGCCTAAGCCGGTTCCGAGAAATTATAATTCACCGTTGAATGAGGTATGAGTTACTGTAGGTTTCGGAAAAATGGGCGGAGCTTAAAATTTCTTTTCGAAATTTTTTGAAATTTTTTAGCTCAGCCACTTCAGACTCCCACTATCATAAAAATTCAAGAAAAAAATTGAAAAAAGTGGGCGGAGCTTAAAACTCAAATTTTCAGACATTTGTCAACAACATCACTGTGGCCCACGACTCTGAAAAAGATATATTCCACTTCATAATCCCCGATAAAGCGTACAGACATTACCCGTAAGTTGACTCCGCCCACTTTTCCCTCCAAAAAAGAGGCGTGGCCTAATTTTCAGAATTCCCTACGCCATGTATACAAACTACACGAGTACGGAAGACCCAGTATTTGAATTTTCGGAATTCAGGCCAATTGCTAGATCCCATTTTTTGAAGGACCCTTACAAGTGCCATTTTAATGTTAGAAATGTGAGTTTTTTTTTTGAAAAATGAAAAAAAAAAACAGAAAAACAGCCGAAAAAATTTTAGCCAGAAATTCCAGGAAAATTTTTTCAAAAAATGTTTCAGCCAAAAATTTTTTCAGAAATACGCAGTATGCGTTTCCATCGACGATCGTCTCGTTACTCTCACCATTTTCGGTAGATCAAAAAGTGACCCGCCAAGGTTTGTTTTTTTTTGAAAAAAAATCACTTGCACGGCATGCTAGGTAACTTGCCCGGCAAACTGAGTTACTTGCCCGGCAAGCTAAGTATTTTGCCCGACATGCTAAATAACTTGCCCGGCATGCTAAGTAACTTGTCCGGCAAGATAAGTAACTTGCCCGGCAAACTGAGTTACTTGCCCGGCAAGCTAAATAACGCATTTTCTCCAACCCACTTTTTTTCAGAATCAACACATTTTCCCTTCCAAACTATTTGAGTTTCGACAAATTTTTCTCGTATTCTGATAGCCAGGGCACTGATTTTATACTGATTCATCACAAGGCTCAATGGATTTATCGAATTAATTATCAGAATTATTTGTTGGATCGAAATATGTTTTTTAAAGTTTTTCATTTGTTGACTGTAAGTTTTACAGGAAGCTCCACCTCCTTTCTTCCCGCCAAAAATTCAAAATTTTCAGCCCGATAGCTTCTATCAATTCGATGATTTTGTGCATGCCGATGAGTTTGGTCTCGTCACGAAATATCAAGATTTTGATGGTCACTATCGTTACTATTATTCGTTGTTTAGTGAGGTTTGTGCGGTGGAGCGCATTTGCAATTTAGCGAAAATTTGAATTTTTAGGTCTCCGGATTAGTCACGTATTGCGTGCATGATAAGCTGATCGATGGAACACTGATGATTTTGGGAAAGAAGAAACATGTCGAGGTGCAGACTATTGGTGAGTTTTGGACAAAAAAACTTACGTGACTTGCCCGGCAAGCTATGCAACTTGCCCGGCAAACGGAGTAAGTTGTCCGGCAATCTGAGTGACATGCCCGGCCAACTGATCAGCTTGCCCGGCAAATTTAGTAACTGGGCCGGCGTGCTGTGTAACCTACCCGGCAAGCTAAGTAGCTTGCCCGGCAAAATGAGTAACATGCCCGGCAAGGTGAGTGACATGTCCGGCAAGCTGAGTAACTTGCCCGGCAAACTAAGTGGGGTTTTTTCACAAATTTCGGGCCAAAATAGCTCACGTTTTTATTGTTATTCCGAAGTATAAAAAAAACTCAAACTCCCGCCAAACCTAAAAAATTCTCAATAGAGCGCACTTGCATTTTTCAGCCGAAGCCCTTCTTGGCATCCCGCCCACCTATTACCAAATCGATGACTTCGAATTCCCCACTATGCTCCGTGTGCTCTTCTACTGTTCGGCTGTCTATCTATCCATTTTCCTCTTCACCCAAATGATTCCCACTCGAAAGCCGCTGATTTTTAAGGATTTGGTGAGATTGGAGCGCATTTGCATTCTCGAAAATTAATTTTTCTTTTTAGCGCCACGCGGATCGAGAAATTCAGAGATTGGCACCGGTGATCGAGACGATTATGAGTAGAGTTCACGCATTTTTGGAGGCCACAAAGCAGAATGGAGGGATGAAAAAGAAGAAGAAATAGTGGATTTTTTTAGGGTTTTAATAAAATGTTTGGTTAGAAAATTTGAGTTTTTTTTTGGGAAATACAGCTTTTTGGAAATTCTTTGAAAGTTTTGCTGCAGAAATTGCTCAGAGTTCTGTATGAATCGCCGAATAACCGTCTTTTTTCATGCTTGAAGTTTCATAGTAGAATTAACTCCGTATCCTGTTAACCATGGGCTTAGCCGCTAAGCAGCCAATTTTGATACTGCAAAATAAAAAACAACGTTTTTGCTGCTTTATCCAATTTTTTCGAGTTGTAAAAAACAGTTTCCGGCTTAAATAAAATTTTTAAAATTTTCGTTTTTATTTTTGATAAATCTTCGAATGAAGTTGGAAAGTATTTCAAACAGTGTTCTAACCTATTCTGAGCCAAATTCGAACCACGTTTTTCCGGTTTGTGCTCTGTTTTGCAGAATTCTCTGATTTCAATTTTTCGAGAAATCCCTATTTTTCTCATTGAAAATGGATTGTGGCGCCCAAAAAGCTTCCTGAAATTTTGCTCATCTTTCACTTTTTCAGCCCATCAACATGGTACATCTTCCACAAAAACAAAATTGTTTTCATCTGAAACCTGTCCAAAATATCAGTTAAGCTTGAAGCACATGAGATCCTCCGCCTTCAGTTTCGCTTTTCTAATGTCAAAATGTGCTCGAAAAGCTCCGAATCCTTATTTGGGCTCATTTCTGGAAAAAAAAAGCGAAAAAAAACGTGAAACTGGGCTTTGAATGTTTTAAATGATTTGCTTCAATGTTGCAAAATTCGACAGTTCTGTGGGGACCGCCGACAAACAATAATTGTTTCAGGGTTTAAGATAGAATCAAATCAACTCCGTATCCTGTTAAACATGGCTGCGCAGCCAATCGCTTTGGGGCTGTTTTTTGCTGCAATCTCCACTCTCAAAACTCGTAAAACTTCAAACTTTTCCTCTATCATAACCATTGAGATTCTCTCATCCATATACTTTTTTCCTTTTATCCCGGAACCAAATCTATTCCTATAAAACCCCTTTCCCTATCACTATCCCCATCATTGTCCAATCCCCAAATCAACAATGCAATTCTTCAATTTGTCTCTTCTTCTCCTTTCTACTCTCTTCATCTTTTCATTCATTTCATCTCCAATTGAATGTGCTCCAGCAGGAGGACACAGTGAACAAGATATCGAGGCTTTGATGGGTCTTCAGGATCATGTCAATGAATATTTGGGAAGTTCCAATTTGAATCCAGCTGAGAAGAAGAAAATCGAGGATATGATGGCACAGAAACAGGCTGCTATTGAGAATAGCTTTGGAAAGAAATAATTGTATTTTAAAGTTTTTGTGTGGTTCAATAAAGTTTTCATTGCATCTTTTGTGTTTTTCTGAAATTTCATAAAAAGAATTTCCAGATTGTGAAATTAAGTTTCCTATTATAGGGTCTCCCTTACTTACTTACAGTCAAAAAGATCCCATTTTTTCCTTATTTTGAGTAAGTAAAAAAAGTTTGTCTCAATGGGAAATTGAACCCCTGACCTGGTTTCAAGAGGGTTTCAAGGGTTTCCGAGGTTTTCAAACCAATTTTTCAATCGTTTAGAGTCATGTTTACGAAAGAAAAAAATATTTGCCTCGACGAGGATTCGAACCCTGACCTTGTGATCAGTAGATTTAACCTGGAAAACCACTGAGCCATTTTTGCACTTATTTGGTTATTATAAAGGGTTGTTCGGAGTTTCCAAGGTTCCCGTTTAATTTTTCTATCGTTCAGATGCTATTTTATAAAGGTGAAGAAAATTGCTCTCGATCCTGGGACCTCTTGATTAAGCTGAAGTGCTGATAATTTTTTCGATTCTCATCAGTAGTTTTTTCCCTATTCAGAATACTCTGATTTCCTGGATTTATTTTCAAATTTCGTTCGGTGATAGTTAGATTCAACATTTTCTTTCTTTTTCGGTCTCAGTTTCTATAACTACGCATAAACGCAAAAACACATGTTTTTGCCTGCCAACCCTTCTTTCCACCCCTCTATTTCCCTCTCTTCTTCTCCCCATTTCTATGTTTGTCTATCTCTCTTTCACACTCTTCCACACCCTTTTCCTTCATTTCCTTTTCACTCCCCTTTCATTTCTCCGTGTTTCTCTTCTGAAAATGGATGCTGTCGAATTCTTATTTCCACTTCTTCAACTGCCAAAGAAAGTTCTGTTGATTGTGCTTCGAAAATTGGAAATTATCGATCAGTGAGTTTATAAGAAATGAGTCTAACAATCAGTTTTTCGCGCGTTTTGAAATGAACACGTGGCAAACTGCGTCGTAGAATGTAAACAAAATCAGTTAGCCAACATTGTTGACTTGAATTAGATTGATAGTTTTGAGACTGCAGTTTTCCGCCGTCACGGCTTTTTTCAACGGAGAAGAGAATGATTAGCTCACTCAAAATACTTTGCTGGAAATCTAGAGCCCGTATACCAACATGCGTTGCACAAAACAAATCCAGCCGGGTGAGGCTGCAGTGCACAAAAGTGAAAATCACATTGTGACGGCGTTGTGTACACTCTGAGAGAACTCGTGAATAGGTTTTTCATTAGTGGTTTTGGTTTTGCTTGATATTCAAAATTAACAACCCCAATAGAATTGAAGTGCAATAGATCATTTTTAATTGAGATTGTTTTTTAAGTTTTCTGAAAATCGCTAAATTTTCCATTGAAAACAGCTTATTTCACGATTAGGAATAATGCCAGAAATGTATTTTTGTGAGATTAGAAAAATTATTCAACTTTTTTCATCTGTAAGGGATGCTCCGAAAACAATCAATAAATCTCTTATTTTGAGTTTTTCAATTCTAAAAACTTTGATGAATTGATTTTATTTTTCGAAAAACAGAACCTATCAGAAGCTGTGAAAATTTGGAAAGCTTGAAAAAACACGAATTTCTGCAAAAAGTAGCTTTTGAAAATGCAATAAAAGTTATTTCTTTTTTTCCGATTAAAGCGGCACTAAAACCGAAAACCTTAATTTCCCGAAAATTAAAAAAAAATCATGAACGAAATATCGGCAGTAGTATACAGTGATTTTTAGAAGTAGTTTTATAACACAGGGGGCGGGGCTTAGGCCCCCGCCCCCTGTGTTATAAAACTACTTCTAAAAATCACTGTGAAAGTTAATTATGATGAGTTAGTTATGAAACATTTTGATCTTATCAATTGCATTGATTGACTATTTCGGTAATTGTTTTTCATTATGATTAATTAGTTCGTTTTTTTTGTTTTTATTTGTTTTTTATAATATTACACCCTCATGATCCATGTTACCAACAATTCTGAAAAATCTAATTCAAGAAGCTGTTACTTGCAAAAACTCAAAAACTGGGTATTGTACCTCAATCAAAAAAAAACAGAGATTAAAAAAAGGTCACCTACCTGGACGACGACAAAAAGGACAAATGACACTAAATTCATTTTCACCACTCATAAGTACATTTAAATTACTCTATTAGAACCGGCTTTTCGGTCAAATAATGAAGTGTTAAGTGATAAGTGATAAGTGATAAGTGATAAGTGATAAGTGATAAGGTGATAAGGTGATAAGGTGATAAGGTGATAAGGTGATAAGGTGATAAGGTGATAAGGTGATAAGGTAATAATTGATGAGTGATAAGATGGTTGGTGATATGGGAGATGAAGCGAAAAAATGATAAGTTCTCCATGAGAGCTTTGTTATGATCATTGAGCTGTTAAAAAAGCTGAAGTGATTTTCCATGAAGGCTATAGGAGATAGAACTTCTGGAACCTAGTTATAGAATCAGTTCGACTAGTTGAGGACTAATATCTGCACAACATGCCCTACAAGTTCTAGTTCTCGGAAAGACATTTTGTTTCATTGAAAATAGAATACTGGTTATTTGATAGTGACAAATTAGTAGGCCATGAGAATGATGTCATTTACCCGTTTTCATGTTGCGAAATCTCGAAGTACGTTGCCGAAAAACGTGAAAAAACTAGACTATTCGCCTTTAAAAAGACGAAAATTTTCTACTGATTCCAACATGTGAAAATGGAACAACCTTGAAGGTGGTTTTCAACACATAATACTTTATTTCACCGGTTGCAGTCAGCTAAACAAATAGGACGTACAATATGAGAATAATGAAAATTTCGTTTTCATTTTTGGTAAGTGTTCAATGTAAAAAATATTAGATTGTTAAAATATCCGATTCATTTATCCAAGAGTCAAACTCTGCAGGATGTCCTTCCCAACGAACTTTTACTTGCTTTTTCCCTCTGTGTACTCTATTTCCCACAACTTTTTCGATTCTAAACACTTGATCTTTTTCATAAAAAACCCGTGCCATCTCAAAATAATAAAACTTTCCATCAATTTCTTCACCATTTTGATCGACAATAATATAAGTTACTGGGTTTGTAGGTAGAATTTGAGCAATAACAAAAACTTCCTGTGTCCAGCGTTCCTCATAACCTTTGTCAAACGTTCCTTGTTTTGCATAGATCCTCACATGGTCTCCCACTTTGAATTTCCGTCTCAACGGCCTTGATTCACTCAAAACAGTGAAGTCTCCGTTTCTAACATCGACTGGCGCCTTTTTGATTGATCGGTTGACCGAATTGTTTATACCGTTCACAACATCTTCCAATACGTCTATATACCTCCAGTTATATTGAGACGTCATGTATTTTGCAAGTCTTGATTTCAGCGTCCGATTAGCCCTCTCGGCCATTGCACATTTGATTTCACTTTTTGGAGTGCAGTGACGAAT
Organism: Caenorhabditis doughertyi; assembly: GCA_963572265.1. Classification (NCBI taxonomy): domain Eukaryota; kingdom Metazoa; phylum Nematoda; class Chromadorea; order Rhabditida; family Rhabditidae; genus Caenorhabditis; species Caenorhabditis doughertyi. The sequence goes on from OY751555.1 coordinate 780,455, forward strand.
AGAAAGTGAATCAAAATAATTTTTAACGTGTTTATTGTGAAATTCTTTTCCAAAATCACTATAGACATAAATAGGTGGTGATTTGAATTTTGTAAAGATATTTTTTAAGGCTTTAGCCACTTCTTCTCCTTGTTTTGATTTCAGAGGTTCAATATAAAACTTTCTAGAATAAACATCGACACAAACCAAAAGAAATGTGACATTGTCGTTTTGTTTTTTATGGCGAGAAACGTCGGCTAAGTCTATTTGAATTGCGTTTTCAATTCCAGAAGCAGTCGTTTTCAATCTAGGAAATTTAGAACGGGTAGGAAAATGTTTTGTGTAAGCCTCTATATTTTCTAAAACCTGCTCTACTTCACGCCTTTTGATTTTTTCAGGTCTTAAAAATTTATGAACTGCATTGATTGAAGCAAATGCAGATGAATTCTTGGTGTTCAAATAAGCATCTCTGATTAATTGTTCTGACATCACGACCACAAACGAATAATCATCCTATTTGTACCTTTTCCTTTTGTGAATTTTGGGATTGGTGGTAAACGTGATTGCTTGATCCTTCCTTTTACTGGAATATTTGGCGTTCGGTGCACAGCTGTCTGTCTGGTTTGAGGTCTCGAATTTCGTGGTGGAGAAAGAGTAGTATCTGTAGACGGTTGTTCTGGAGTTGAGATTGCTGGCGACAGGGTAAAATCTTCGTCATCTTGTTCTTCGTCGTCTTCTTGGGTGAAATCTTCTTCTGTCACTATGTTTCTGCCAATATGTTCACCTATATCCGTGTGAGTATCTGGGCTGTAAACAACGCTGTCGGAAATTTTTGGTTCTATTTTAGTTTCTTTTGATATTGGATTTTTTTCAGTTGCCTCATTTTTCTTAACGATGTCGGTCAATGTTTTTAGAACATTTCGGTCGATAATTCGTAGATGAGGTAATGATTTGACACGAAACAACAAATCTTGATAAAATTTTTGTTTTGATTCAACGTCCAACGTATTATCGTTCAAAATTGAATCTAGAAGTCTTCTAGGTGGATCTAGTGGATCGTGCCCGTCAATTTCAATAAGTCGGTATTTTCTTATCATCTCAGTTTTGTTGCAATCAATGCTGGTATGATAATGCACTTTAGAGCGGTTTTTTTCAACTTAAATAGTAGGCTTCTTGCCAACTCAACGTTTCTGCACTTCGAGATTTGAATCAATAGATTCAAATTTGGCTTCAAAGTGTCTATTTCGATTTTTCCTAAAGGTACTTGCTTTGTTTTCAACAAGTTCGCCACAATTTCGACTAAGATTGTAATCTCTTTTTCTGTTGCTGTATTGATATAGCTTTTTTTCTTCAATACTTTATTTAAAAAATCAATGTGAATAATTAGTCGTTCAGCCATTTCGCTATGAATCGATAGTAATTTCTACTTATATACTATCGGGAACTCGTGTAAGAACTTCTCCATAATTCGAAAATCAGGGTCTGCATTCGGATCATTATTAATAAGCATTGCATTATATGGTTGACTCATAACTTCTTGATAAGCTTTTAATGCCCCTCTCCATTCATCTCCAAACTGTTGCATTAGCAAATGTTTTATTTGTGAAGCGTCCGAAAGATTCCTCATCAAAATTAAGTAAGTAGAGTTGTTTCGAGTAGTTGGAGGCAAGACAAAGGCTGATTGAACCAAATTGAATATAGCACAGTTATAATGATGGGCATAGACACAGAATAAGTCGTTGAGAAGTTGAAGAGATTTTCTATCTCTGGCAAAAAAATTCATCAAGTCATCTAGTACAACGATATTGTTTTCAGAACGATGCTTTCTTAAAAATTCAACATCCGGCACTCCTTCAAAGCAAGTTATTTGCGGTAAGTGTTTTGGAATACTATCGTTGTCAACACCATAAAACCAAAAAGTGTTGTCAATCTGCGATTTAAAGCTAGTTTCCAAGTTTTCCAGAATCTCTCGAACTAGACTTGTCTTGCCAGATTGTGTGGCTCCAATAATGGTAGTTTGAGATGGTATCCGAAATTGAAAGGGCGTATTTTTAATTTTTTTAACAAACATGGGCAAATGATTATGAAAATTGTAATAGTAATGAAGATATTTATAGTGAAACTAGTTGGAGTGGTTCCTTGATGGTCTGAAGGCGAATTGTAGTCTTTTTCTTCGGAGGGCGTAAATGAATTCCACATATTTGAATCAATAAAGTGATTAATGAACCGATTAAAACAAGAGTTAGGTATTTTATAGTCCAATCTTGGGCTGGAAATTCATACTCAGGAGCTGCATAAATCGGTAGCCTTGTATAATGCGCAGGATCCACTCGTGCTAAAACGGTGCCATTATGATTTATGGTTCCATTCGTTAAAAGCGTTGTCAATAGTCCACCAACAACGTTGAAATCTCGCAAGTTTTCCACTTTCCAGTGAGGTTTCGAAATGTCATTTCCTAGCTTATAAATATATGGATCCCTCCAGAGATAAACTTCCTTGCTGACATGGTCAAACGTGAACATGTCAGAATAAATGTCCAATAAAACTGACACTTTTTTGGATATTTTCAACAGTCGGCCATAACAATGCATAAGAAGCTCGTTATCGTCTGTCACATCAAAAGTGCAATTTTTATTGACTTTGTAAGTCTGGGCCCTACTATCGATAAGTGTATCTTCAAACTGACGGAAATACGCAAGTTGAGGCTTACCAGAATGACTGTAACCTTTAAAGTGTCCAAAAAAGTTTGTCTCTACTGGTACATTAAACATGTCAAACTCTATAGATGGTTCTGTTTTGGTGAAAATTGAGACGCAGTTTGCAAAAGGTATGAAAAATATGAGAAACATTATCGCTCTCAACACCATTCTTGTCGGCTTTTATACCGTATAAAAGACTGAGCGAACATTAAAAAGTTTGTCATGAAAGACTTTTATTTGACTTTACCCTCTTCCACTGAAAGTTCAATTTCAAAAAACACTCTTTCTGCTTTCACGACAAGACTCCCGCAAGTCTTAAATTTGGAAAAAGATAAATGGGTTGTAGGCACGACTGATATAATCTATCCCTACTCTTTTAAGAATGTCAATAAAATTTTGAAATTTTATATTCATTTCAAAGATGGCCGACAACCCCTTTGCTTCAACCTTCCTGCTAACCAATACAACACCGCAGAACAGGTTTTGACGGTTTTGAATGGAAATTCTCGAAAACGAAGAAATTTACAAGAAGCTGTTGATCGTAATATAGCCCAACAGCTAGCTAACAGTATGGGGGCTAGCGGTGATGCAGGGGAGAACGAAGTGAAACCCCTAGATACCACAGTTGAATTACTGGGAAATGTTGACGAAGAAGTAGGAAATTTTGATGGTAATAGTGGAAACCAGGATGGAATCGGTAGAAACATGGATATTCTAAAAGAAAATCCGAATGGAAACACGGAAACTCCCGGTATCATCATTAGAGACCAACCGGAGAACGTTGGAAAGACGATTAATATCGTGAAAGGCCCTGTTGATGATGAAAACGAAACGGTTTCCGACTTTGAGAATCAAGTTGACCCTGTGGAAACTAATGATGGTACTGTGGAGAATCCAGTGGGTGATGGAACACTCAGTGTTCATCCGGAAAATGTAGGTGATGAAAACAGCAACTTGAAAGAGACTCTAGAACTACTTGCCTTGCTGATCACTTTCGCTTTATCGAGTTTCCCTCCACAACAAGAAGAGATGAGTGATCAAGAAGTCAAAGAAAAAACGGCTAATCATTCAATAGCAATCGCACAAAGTTTGGAACATCCTGACAAAGAATCACTATCGTTAGCTATCCAGAAGGCTCTAAATGAGTCGTTCAGTAAACATTTCAACGAATTGGTAAATTTGAAAAGTCTGGAATCAGATGCTCTTCAAAAAACATTCAGTGAAATGGCTGTCAAGCAGTCGGAATTTCTAGATACATTCCAACGTATCAATAACCCAGAAACGTTGAATGCTGTTTTCGAACGATTATCTGACAATCAAACAAGTTTTCTGAAAACATGGTCAGAAAAAGAAAAACAAGCTAGTTCTATTACGGAGTCCATTGAAAATGAATTGAGAAATAAACTAGCCAACAGTTTGAATACTGATTACAAAAGATTAATATTGAATGCAGACGACTCGATGTTGGACGAATTATCAAGTTTAAGAAAAGCCATGAATCCTAGAAATGTCACAACAATTAGTTCTTTGGTTAATTTCAGTTTGGAAAACGACATTTTACATGTAAACTTCATCGATCGTGATATATTGTTTGTGGAATTTGATAAGGAATGTGCCTACTTTTTGGGCTTCCACAACTGCATTGTCAAAAATAACACATGGGCGTCAAGTGGAATTGACTTTTTTGGTAATATCAGTACTTTGTATATCTATTGCGATGTTGTAGATCAAACTATAGTTGGTAATTCCAAAAGTTCCCTTTTAACAGTAGTCCCTTGTAAAGGTAGATATGGAGAAATGATACAACACACATTTCCCGTTCCCAGGTATTTACCATTGATGAATGGAACAATCGATTCAATTCGAGTTCAAATTCTTAGTGAGTTTGGCGACAGAATAAATTTCAACTGGGGTAGTACTATTATAACTCTTCATTTCAAAAAGATTGCATGAATAAACATTTAAAATAAATAATTGTGAGCGTCTTGCAAATAGTTAATGATGAATTGGTCGTCGTTGGACATCTTGTTAAAAATCTCGCACAGTGTTTCGAAGCGAATTCCTCGAGACTGCATGGCTTGGATGAAAATACAGTAACCGCCACAAGTAACGGCTGATAGGTCTTGATGGCGGATCGGGTTCTGAACTACCCGCTTGAAAAGTCGTAAGAACTTTTGGATGTATTGATTCGGAGGCTCAGCAAGCGAACAGAAGAAAAAACATGTGTTTCCATTGACGAAAATGCTTTGCCAATGCCTTCCAGGTTTGTTCGAGGGATCGGTATTCACAACAAAACCATACTTTTTCCATTTTGGTTTCCTTTTAGGTAATTTGTCTGCCATGACAGTTCCTTTGAACCATTTTTTACTGTATCGGTCATTAGAGAGAATATCATCAATATCGTAGCTCATCATTTTGCTATAAAAAGAGAGAAATCAAATCATTTTATACATGGCGCCTGTACCTGTAGATTTGTCTAAAATTGATTACAAACGGCTACTTCAAAAAAATATTCCGGGAAACGGGCCTTTCATGGGTGTTCGCTATCAGAGAGGTGGTCATAGAGGCTCGGGCCTCGGTGGAATATTGACAGGGGCCATTAGTGCCCTACCTACCTTCCTAAATTCTTTCTTGGGTCAACAACTAGTGCATGCGGGGACCCAAGTTATCAACGACATTGCTTCTGGAGAGTCACCAATCACCAGCGTAAAAAAACGTGGTAGAGCTGTTGTTAAAAAAGTAACTGGACTTGGTCCACGGAAGCGTATAAAAGAAGAGGTCAAAGTTTTGAAACCCCACTTTGTCAAGAGAAGACGAACTAAGTTTCTAAATGCTCTCTAGACTCGACGCTAAATCTCAAGATGTAATCATTAACGATCTTGATTTCACCACAATGCCTGCTACTCAAGCAGCTGTTTTGTCCAGCCGCAACAGAGTTATTCGTGAGTTGATATGCGATTTTTGACAGTTTAATATACATTAGTTTTCAGCATTGCATAACGCTTTTTTGAAAAACGGACCGTGGGAGTTCATTCTAACGGCGAACTCTCGCAGCTATCTTAATTTGAAAAAAACTTGGCTCGTTTTCACATTCAAAATTACGGATGAAAATGGGAATCCTGTGCCAACAACTGATAAAAAGCTTTATGCTCCAATAAATAACATTTCTCACTCTATTGTGAAAAATTTCTCGCTTCACATTAATTCCGTACTAGTGTATCACGATTCTATGAACTACGCTTACAAGAGTTATTTTGAAAATTTGTTGATGTATAGCGATGAACAGAAGAATTCTACTCTATCACTTTCGGGATATGCCCCTGACAACACTATTGATCATGTTAATGGATCGGGATTCAAAACTCGGGCAAATTGGGTTGCTGGAGGCAAGTCGATGCAAGTTGCAGCTAACATTTCAATCGATATGACTAATCAACCACGTGTTTTGCTCAATAATTGTAACATGAAGCTCACAGCTTATCCAAACTCAGATGCGTTTTTGATTGATAACTATGAGTCCTCAGGAATCAAATACAAATTTGAAATAGAGGACATTTATTGTATTGTAAATGAAATGGATCTTGCTGACGGCCTAGCCAATGAAATGGAACTGGCTCTTATGGAGCACAAACTCTTCCAGTATCCACTTATCAGCTCAAAAATTCGAGCATTCTATATTGATCCAAACCGACTCGATGCTCCTGCAAACACACTATTCACTAGCAAAATGCCTCGTCGATTATTCATGGGTCTAGTCACTGCAGATGCTTATACTGGCAATTATGGAAAATCTCCTTTCAATTTCCAACCTCACGGAATCCGGGATGTTCACATTGACTATTGTGGAGTAACACTTCCTGGGAGACCAATGAATCTAGACTTCGATAATGGAAAATGCGTGGAACCTTACTTGATGTTGCAGGAAGCTCTAGGTCATACTAGAAACAACACTACTTGTAATTCTATAAGCTTGGACCAATTCAAGAGCAAGGGTTTCACAATATTTGGCTTTGAATTGAGCCCGGTAGCTCAAGATACTACTCTTTTTGAGCTTGTAAGACCAACCAATGTGTCTATTCGTTTGAATTTCAACAAACCCACACCTGCTGGGGGTCTGTATTGTGTCATTTATGCTGAATTCGACCAGATTGTCGCTCTAGATTATCAGAGAAACCCAATAGTTGACACTGAAGTTTGAATGTATTTATTTAATGAAAAAAAAAATGAAAATATTTATTGAAAAATATGCTTGCAAAAAAAAAACATGATACATGTTAGGAATTGAGAGTTATTTGAATCAGACGTCGCGCTAATTTCTCAATTTGCTTTTCAACTTGTTTTTCAAAGCTTCCACGGCTCTGTCCTAGAACAGCAATTCGATTGGCTGTAGAAACCAAAGCATTCCGTCTCTCAATTTTTTCAATTGATAGTCGATTTTTAGTTTCTTCTTCAGTCTCCCATTCAAGATTATGTACCAAATCGATAGGGTACAAACTCCCAGGGTCATTTTTAATATAAACAAAAGGGCCATCAGGATTCTTTGCTTGAACTGCCCATTCCCTTGATATATGAGATGCTATGTTTGTCAAATGTCCTTCTGAGAACCAGAATTCATTCTTCAATCTGAAATGTTTGAAAAAGTTTAGAAAAACTGTAAGAAAAACTTACGAAAATGTAACTTGAGCAATTCCAAATACAGTGCATCGTCTATGTCGAATCCGCAAATGTATGGCCCCTATGACTTCTTCCAACTCTTTATTCAAAGCTTGAATAGGAAATTGTCGCCAATTTGGAAACATGTGGTCCAAGAAAGTTTCGAAAGAAGATAAATTAGAAGGGAACATTGCACACTTTTATATATTGTTCAGTTTATATACAGAGAATTAGGCTCCGCCCATAGAAATATTGAACACAAAAGCTAATGATTGTCTGGCTGTGATAATTGAAGTCGAATCGCACATACTTCTATTGGGTGATAGCGCCCAAGTACATCACCAATTAATGGAGAAAACGGATAGGTTACTTTGTATCCATAGTTCTCTTTGTATACTTCCTCTACAGTCATCCTCGTGTTTGGCATCCTTGTAGTTGTCACAAAATAATCTCTGTAGTTTTCAATTAATGCCTTTTCCCGGAATAGAACTTACGATATAATCATCGGTAATGGTATTGTCGTGCTGGTGACCGTGTTCCACAAGTACAAAATTTCAGGCTGGTTCAAAAATGAGGTGTACTTCTCAGTGATGTCTGGCGCCAAATTTTCCATGAAGTGGCCATTATGTCTCAAAACATCTCTCAAATAAAAATCAACTGCCTAAAATTAATGAAAAGACTGGAGCCGAAACTGAAAAACTTACGTCGGTTCCAGGAGAGAAAAGCCAATAGGGTGGACGAGGAACACGGAAACGGGTCATAATGATATTGAATTAAAGTTTCCGAAGTTTATATATTAACCATAAACGTAATTGATTCCAGAAATAGTTCAAGCTGATTTCGCAACTTCGAGAACCGGTTACATGAAAAAAATGTCGTAAAACCGGTTCTAATAGAGTAATTTAAATGTACTTATGAGTGGTGAAAATGAATTTAGTGTCATTTGTCCTTTTTGTCATCGTCCAGGTAGGTGACCTTTTTTTAATCTCTGTTTTTTTTTTGATTGAGGTACAATACCCAGTTTTTGAGTTTTTGCAAGTAACAGCTTCTTGAATTAGATTTTTCAGAATTGTTGGTAACATGGATCATGAGGGTGTAATATTATAAAAAACAAATAAAAACAAAAAAAACGAACTAATTAATCATAATGAAAAACAATTACCGAAATAGTCAATCAATGCAATTGATAAGATCAAAATGTTTCATAACTAACTCATCATAATTAACTTTCACAGTGATTTTTAGAAGTAGTTTTATAACACAGGGGGCGGGGGCCTAAGCCCCGCCCCCTGTGTTATAAAACTACTTCTAAAAATCACTGTATACTACTATCGGCAATACCCAACAGCGAACTTACAAAAGTACGAGGTTGATTACACGATTCCCTAAGCCTATGCAATAATTAGGACAAAAAGTTTTGAAACGAGACAAAAAAAATCCCCATTTCAGACTATCTCTTTCCCTTGTCTCCCCACAAACCAAAAAGCTCGTCGAATCTCTGGATCACAAGGCTTCCAACCTTCGTGTACTTCTCACAAACACAATCAATATCAAAGCGGATCTCCCGAATCATCCTTCAATTGACTGTGAGCTCTATATTGTGGAATCAATGATGTTAGACAACAAAAAGCCACTCCCGATTCCAAAAATGGTGGAATTTCGTCAATATTTTGGAAACGGGGATGGTGTCAGGCCATCTAGATGGAATACAGGACTCAGTTTAAAACAATACATGGAGCATTTCACTGAAATTTTTCATTGTAAAAAAGCCGATTTGTATTTTCATATGCCTGATGAGTTCTTCCACGCCGGATCCACAATCGAGGCTTTTGACCAATTGGAAGTCGAGAGCATTGATATTAACACAGAGTCCACTGAGCCTTTAGTTGCTCATTTTCAAATGAAAACCACCTATTGCTTTATCGACAGGCGTCACCCATTCAAATCACTTGAAAAAGTTCTGATGCAAAATTTGGATAAACTTTTTATCTCAAATCGAGAGGTTTCTCTGGAGGAACTACTCATGATTAATAGCACCTACATGGCTGCTCAATGTTGGAATTTGGAGCCAAAAGAACTCAATCGATTTTTAAAAATATGGGCGGCAGGAGGGAAACCGAGACTTCGAAACATTATGATTGCTCTTTGGGAGAAGGCAAATGTCGAGATTATGCTCAAAGGAATTGAGCACACCGGAGCCGCTGTAGAAAACAAAATGAAGTTCAAAGTGTATCGGGATATGAATAGAGAGCATCATCGGATGGCTGGAAGTTGTGAGGGATATGATGTTAAGCATTGTGTTGGAGGAGTTACGATAGCAACGATTTTATTGGTGATGACTGAGAATAATGTCGGCTTTCAAATGATGATTTGGCAATGAATTTTGTGGAAAATAAATTATTTATTTGTTGTGCTTTTAAACTTTTTCAAGTTTTCAAAAATACGACCCTAAAAAATAGTTTTGAAATGACGAGTTAGAAAACAATTTAGATATCGAAAAAAAGGCTCGCAACGGTGAAAAAAATGCTTGGAGACCATGGAAATTACGAAAAACCAGATTTGTCACGGGCCGGGCCGCTGGAGAAATTTTTACCGGCCCGGCCCGGTCGGCCTGGGGTTCAAGGCAAAACATGTTTTTTTCAAGTTTTTTTTTTGAAAAAATTTTTTTTCGCGGTTTTTTTTCTAGTTTTTTTACCTATGTTTCCAGGGAGGAAATTCTGTTCTACTTTTGAGTAAGAAGACCCAGGAAAAGTTTCGAAATAGTGCTGAAAATCTCGAAAAACGTGCTTCAAAATTCAAAAATTTTCAAACCTGGGCCGGGCCGGAGAATTTTCCATCGGCCCGGCCCGGCCGGTCCCGGATTTTGACAAGTCTGCGGAAAACCGTTGAAAACCACCGAAAATTGCGTTTTTAAGCATTTTCCAGAAAAGTGCAAAAATGGCTCAGTGGTATTTTTCATGAAGCCTGCCGATCACAACGTTGGGGGTTCAATCCCCGGTACTATTCCGGTTTACGGGTCCCAAAATCTTTTCCGGGTCCCATCTTTTTGAGTTTGCACCACTCGGGTCCCATCTTTTTATTTACGGGTCCCAAAATCTTTTCCGGGTCCCAACTTTTGGGTTTTGTTCCACTCGGGTCCCATCTTTTTTTTCACGGGTCCCAAAATCTTTTCCGGGTCCCAACTTTTTCGAAATGCACCACTCGGGTCCCATAAAACTTAGTGAAATTTTCACATTTTTTATCCATAAAAGGGGTTCGTTTGGATTTCTTCAATATTTTAGAGGAAACTCTGATATCTGGAGAGTAGTTTCTAAGCTTCTTGCTCGCAAATAATTTGATGAAACAGATTGAAAATATTTGTCTCTGGTGCGAAGAAAAAGAGTTTTATGGCAGTAAAGCTAAGGCTTAGCATAAGAAACAGTGTCGAACATCTGGAAATCTCGTTGTACGTACTAGAAACCTGCTTTAACGTCCGAAATAATGTAGATTGACTTTCCTGAAGGTCATTTTTCATTTTAAATGAAATGACTCAATGTGCGATTGCGAAAGTAAAATGTTATTAAAAAATCAAGGAAAATTGAAAATTTACATAATTTAATCCCATTTTCATGGGACCCGGAAAAGATTTTGGGACCCGTGAAAAAAAAGATGGGACCCGAGTGGAACAAATCCCAAAAGTTGGGACCCGGAAAAAGTTTTGGGACCCGTGATTTGAAAGATGGGACCCGAGTGGTGCAAACTCAAAAAGATGGGACCCGGAAAAGATTTTGGGACCCCTAAATAAAAAGTTGGGACCCGGAAGAAATTTTGGGACCCGTAAACCGGAATAGTACCCAATCCCCTTGATGTAAATCTTTTTTAATTGATGATGCAAATCTTTTTTAATTATTCGAAATAGGAAAAAATGGGTTTTTGAGAATATTTTGGACTGTAAGTAAGCGTGGCTTGCTTTAAACAAACAAGATAGCCTTTATTAGGAAGCTTAATTTTCCAACCTAGAATTTCCTTTCTTAAAATGCCCAAAAAACGCACACACAAATGCCATGAAAACTTTATTGAACCACACAAAAACTTTGAAAATAATTATTTCTTTCCAAAGCTATTCTCAATAGCAGCCTGTTTCTGTGCCATCATATCCTCAATCTTCTTCTTCTCAGCTGGATTCAAATTGGAACTTCCCAAATATTCATTGACATGATCCTGAAGACCCATAAGAGCCTCGATATCTTGTTCACTGTGTCCTCCTGCTGGAGCACATTCAATTGGAGATGAAATGAATGAAAAAATGAAGAGAATAGAGAGGAGAAGAAGAGACAAATTGAAGAATTGCATTGTTGATTTGGGGATTGGACAATGATGGGGATAGTGATAGGGAGAAAGGTTTTATAAGAAAAGATTTGGTTCCGGGATAAAAGGAAAAAGTATATGGATGAGAGAATCTCAATAGTTATGATAGAGGAAAAGTTTGAAGTTTTACGAGTTTCGAGAGGGGAGAAAAAAGATTGCAGAAAAAAGACCCCAAAGCAATTGACTGCGCAGCCATGTTTAACAGGATACGGAGTTAGTTCAATTCTGCCTTTAACCTTGAAACAATTTTTTTTAATTGGCGAAATCGGTGCGTACAAAATTCTGTATCGTTTAAAATCGTTCAAGTAACCTTTTGCCGAAGATGCATCATGTTGATGGATATATATTGACTGCGCCGCGGCTTACATGTATTACTTCCAAAGTGTCACCCCTAGAATCCATCGGGTCTAGGTCGTATCTTTCGGAATCAATCATAGACATAAGAGATTTTATGAATTTCTAGTTAATAGAAGATATTAAACATATTTATAAAAAGAAATCACGTCAGAATTTCATTTAATGGTTTTTAGGATTTTCAGTTTTGTATTATAGGCCCTTGAAATATTAAAATGCGCGTATCTTTTAAAATCAATCACAGAATTTCGAATTTTTATGATTTTCTGATCGAATGATGGTATCTTAACTCATTTATAAAAAGAAAACACGTCAGAATTTCATTTGGTGATTTTTAGGATTTTCAGTTTTGAATTATAGGCCCTTAAAATTTTAAAATGCGCGTATCTTTTGAAATCAATCATAGAATTTTGTCATTTTTCAACAACAAAATCCAGAATATATCGAACAAAAAATATATATGAGGTAAAATTCCATTTTTTATAAAAAAGAGCCAAGGCCGAGTTTTATTTAGCCTAATTGGTTCATTCTCAATTCCTTTTTCATTTTTTTTAACAATAAATTATAAATTTTAACAAGTTAAAATTTAAATATATAAAAACTTTATATTGTCATTTTTGTCCCTTTCAAATTTTTAACATTATAAAACTAATTTCGTAGAAAAATTCAACTAAAAATTTCATTTGTACTACTACCATATTATTCACCTCTCCCCACTGTATATAACTAAATATCGTAAAATTCAATTATTTTCACCTTTTCTCTGGAAAAAGTGAAAACGTACGTCATCAGAGAGTGTACAAACATATTTTCCCTCTCCCATTCAATACACAAAAAAGAGAGGGAAATTGGAAAAGCATACAAGAAAAGGGGCCACTCCTTCTCTCCCCGAATATCATATCATTTATCAATTTTCTGGTTGACAGACAGTTTCCTGAAACATTTTTTGAATTGAAATATTCTGAAAATGATGAAGAAAGTGACTATTTTATTAACTATTTCTATTGTAAAGGAGGTTTTTGGGTGCCCACCACAACCCAATGGAAATTGTTATTACGGTGAGTTGTAGGATATTAAAATTATGATTTTCTAGGCTATTTTAAAGAAAAATAAATGATTTTTGGTGGTTTCAACTGATTTTAAAATAATTTTGATGCGATTTCTAAATTTTTTGAGCAACTTTTCCAGTTTTTCTCAACTTCAACTTTCTTCTCAATATAACGTTTGATCAGCTAGTTCGAATAGGTTTTTTTCTGATTTTTTCAGAAAGAACCTCATAAGTTCTCAAAAAAAAAACCTTCAAAATTTTCTAAGAATGAAATAAGCGCTAGATTTCCGCGAGCTACAACGACAAACTGCACCGCATGTTAGACACCACTATTCGAAAAATAGAATTTCTGAACATTTTGCAAAAAATCATGGCTTGTTTCTCGCATTTTTGAACCATAAACCGTTTCATTTTAGGCCAATACCTCCTATCAAATAGTCAAGGAGGATTCCAAAACCAACAATGTGGACAGGCGATCAACAGGGATTGGTGTGCAGTTTCGTGAGTTTTTTTTTGAAATTCTTGTAATTTGTGTGTTTTCTGAATGGTTATTCATAGGTTTGAATTAAAAATTAGTCTTATAACTGATTTTTTTTTCATATTATCTTCTTTTTCGCGAACCATCTAAAAATGCTTTTAGCAATACGTGGATCTGGTTACACCGCGGCTTCAGCCGTGTTCCAGAGCAGTTTTTGACTAATTTCCTGAAAATTATCGTTGAAAAACATAATCCATGACAATATTATACGGAAATCATATCAAGATTTTTTTGAAACAGTCGCTATTTCATGTTCGGAACTAAAATGCCGCGTTTTTAAAAAACTTCAAAATTCCAAGAAAAATCACCTGAAAAACGGTTTGCAACGGGGCGCCGCTGGTTTAGCTTTATGGAAACCACTCTGGCATATTTTCTTAATTTTTATCATTTCTAATTATAACTCTTTTACCTCCAACCCAAACTAGTACCCATCTGTATATTTGTATACAAACACACACTCAACCCTGCCCTCCCCTCCAGAACTCCTATTCAGGAAAGCGAGGCACTTGAAGTCGTGTACCTTCACCTTCACATTGACTCTCCCATTCTTTTCACTTACTTTCTCCCTCACTTACCATGTTTACTCCCTCTTCCTACAACTACAACTACAATCAACCGACATTCTCATCACCATCCTATTCTAATTCTTTTGGTTCGGCATATCCGAGGTGTGTAAAATACTGAAACTGAAATTTTAAAGTGAAAAATTAGAGAGTTGTAAAAAAAACGGTGAAATTTCAAAAAAAAATTCAGAACTGAACTTGAAATTTTAAAAGTGGAAAACCAGAGAATAGCGATAAAAATTGTGAACTGTCAAGAAAAAACCCATTTCCAGATATCAACCAGCGACTCAACAAGCCAACTTCGGATGTGCGAACAACTTTCCAATCGAGGTAAGGCTCCTAGAAAAACTCATGTTGCCAGGAAAACATATAAGAAAAGGATCTGCATTCAGGAAAATGTCAAGAAAATAATCAATTTTTTTCGGAAAACGAAAATTTGTTGTGTTCAGCTCAAGTTTTGCTTTTCGGTTCCAAAGTGGCGATTTGACTCGTTTTTTGTTTTGTAAACCGTTTCACGTAGTTCTAAAAGACAAACGAGATCAGAAAAACGTTACCGTTTCGGGTTTATTTTTTTAAGGAAATTAAAAAAAATTAACGCGCCAATCTTTTGGAAGTTTTATCTTCTCACTTTTTTTACCCAAAAGAAATGTTATCGGTTTTCTGAAGCTCTTTTCTCATTGCTACGCCAATTATCGGTAAATTGCATTACGATGTACAAATTTATCTTCTGAAATTTTGTCCAAAACAAAATAGAGCTTCTTTTCGTGTTATTTAAGTACTCTATCAAAAGTTCATACAGCCCAATGGTTCAAACCTGTTGAACAAATTCCTGAATTTCCCAGGTCGGTGGCGCCGTCTGTGGCGAAGGTGCTGGTTTTGTGAATCAACAAGGATGCAGCATGGTGAACACCCCGAATGGACCATGCTACTTCTGTTGTTGTAAAGGAGGGAGTTGTAATCATCCGCAGGTACGGTTTTGGAATTATGCTGGAAAAAGTCGGAAAATGCCTATTTTTGCTTGAAACGTCATTTTTAGATTGTTTTAAATCGGTTTTCTGCGATTTTGAACCTTTTTTTCCCAGATTTTCGCCCGCGAAGCCTCCAAACTTCCCATCAATCAACAGCAAATGCAAACCTATAACCCCACTGGCTACAACCCTTACTCCCGTCAAAACTATTACCCAATTCCATGGTACAACACGGCTTCTCAACCTTCTAATCCATTTTTCTTAATCGTTATCATTCTGATAATTTTCCTAGTTTTGTCTTATTCTGCTTAACTTTTTACCCCGGATCTCTTTGGCCTTAAAATGATTTAAATGAGATTTTTTTATTTTCAAAATTTGAGTTGGCGCAAAAATAAAATAATCAAAAGAAAAAAGATACAAATAAAAGAGTGGAAAAAATAACATTGATCGAGATCATCAATATCAGTGAGAAAACCCTGGTGAAAAGGAAGAAAAATGAAGAAAGGGAAGGAGAAATGAAATGAGAAATGATTTTTTTTAATTGGGTGGGAACTAATTATTTACAGCAAAATAGAGAGAAAAAGAGATGAGATTTAACGAACGAAACTGGTGTCGGAGGTTTTGGAAAAGTCCACGGAGAGCTGAAAAATTGGAATTTCAGTTGGAAATGGAAGAAAAAAGAAGAAAAAAAGGTTTTTACCCAAAGGGGCTCGAACCCGGGACCCGTTGGACAAAAGCCAGGCGCGTAAACCACTGGGCCACGCGCGCGATTCTGGAATAGCTGGGGAGGCGATACAAGTCGCAGCTGACAGTCCCTAAGCCGATAGCCGGAATCCTCCCGGATCTGTCTGTTGTCCATGTGCGGAATGTGTCCGCGTGGGCTAGTGGTCTACGCGTCCGACATTTGTCCGAAAGGTCTATGGTTCGAACCTTCTTCTGGTGTTTTGTTTTTACCATATTTTTTCTTGGCCTTAAAGGTGGGGGGACATCAAAGTTTTGTAGACTTTTTCGTAGACTTTGTATGCATTTTGTCGTAAGATGTGGTGTATACACTAGTTCCCCAATTTTGATTATTTTCAAGGAAAACAAAAACCATTACCATCCAAGGGGTCGAACTAAGCTACCGTACCGATTGGTGGCCGTGCGCATTACCGGCTGAGCCACATGGACCGAAACTCGACCGCCCTCCCTTGGCGCCTATGAACCTGCCTCTCGCGCCCACAATCTAGAGGACGTGATAACTTTCTCTTCTTACTAGTTTTGATTGTGCGGACTTCAAATATGAGTTGAGAATGGTCCATTATTCATAATAGTCAAGTAACTACAAATTCTGTTTTTTCATGTCCCGCCACCTTTAATCTCATTTCTAGACTTTCTGGGGTTTTAAAACATGACTTTTCATCTTTTTGACCTTTCGAAATCTCAAAATCTTACCTGCTTTGTAATAGTATTCTGTGGCAGCGAAGTCCTTCTCTGATGCCTGACTCTCTGATAATACCCATCACGGACTCCGGTGAACAATGCGGAGAATAGTTGACTCCATGCTGATAGAGTCTCGCATCTCTTGTGAACACCGTCTAGCTTAACACATTCTGCAATAGCGGCGTCTGCCAGTGGGGAGAAGAGGTCTGGTCGGAAGCCAAGAGGGCAAAGCGAGGCGTAGGTTCCACCGAATTGACGGGCATGGGTTAGGACCTGGAAGGATATTGAGTTGAAATTTGAATTTTACTTTAAATTCTGATAATTTTCGGTTTTTGAACCACCTTTGAAGCTCTATTAGCAAGGGAGCTAGAGTCGTTCGAAGTTAAAGGCGAGAGAGAAGAGAGCGCAGAGAAACGAGAGTGTCTGGTTTCTCTGCGCTCTCGGTCTGCCGACCCGATTTGGTTTTTTTTTTGGAAAAGTTTTTTCGAACATTTTTTTTCATTGTTTTTCATCGAAAAACATTCCCCGATCTCGACCGTTTTTTCTCATTCTAGTCTAGTTTAGCGATTCAAAAATAATCTCGAAAAGCAGATTTTTTTTATCGGAAAAGCAGCTATTGACGCAAATTGTAGGAGTATTATCATTGAATATTCTCAAAATCCGGGAAAAATCCTTTGATCTTTTTCGAAAAAGCATTAAGGAAGGTGTTTGCACCCGGTTTGTATCCACCTACTTCAAGGGATTTTTGATTTTTTAGGATTTTGAGCCGAAAAGTCTAGAAAAAATGCGTCATGCAAACTTAAACATGCATAAAATTCAACTTTTAGGTAAAAAAAATTTAAAAAAAAATGGCAAAAAACAACGGTCAAGTGGTGCCGATGGGGGTGAGCTTGGGGAGGAAGGGTAACCCATCGACTCCGGACCGATAACTAGACCTATTTGTGAAGGGGTATATATACCGGGCGACCTTCTAGCGGCCGACAAGTTACGGGAAATTTCATCAATTCTCTTTTTCGCCGTGAAAAACGACGGAGGACAAGAGAAGGTCAATGACAAAGGACAACGAGACACAGGTTTTGAATGACTGACCAGAAATCGGAAAATCGGAATCGGTGAATGACGAAACTTGGACAAGGGGAACAAGTCGCAAACAACCACCCGGCAAATGATGAAACTTCCCGTAACTTGTCGGCCGCTAGACGGGCGCCGTGTATATATATATTCATCACAAAAAGGGTTAGTTGTCGGTCCGGAGTCAATGGGTTACCCTTTCACCACAAGCACCCCCATTGGCACCACTTGACCGTTGTTTTTTAAAGTTCCCATCATGTCTTTTAGAGTTCGATTGTAAGATTTATGTTTTGACTAGGTCTAAATTAGTCAACCTGCATAATTTGTGACCCGTTTCACACAGGAACATGCTGCTAAAAGCAGGAGTTTTTAGTTATACCTTGCAGCTGATAAGCCAAACCTAGAAGGGTCTCAAAGTCTGAACTTGGATAACCTAAGTTAAAGGAGGACTGAAGTCAGAAATTTTTACCATTTTTTTCTGAATAATTTTGCGACGCTGAATTCAACTACACTGATGAAAACTGCCAATAATCTGTCTGAATGGCTCAAAACCGGATCAAAAACAATGCGATTGATTCTGATGACAGAGTTTTTTTCTCCCGCTGTGTACTCCCCTCGGACAATCGAGTTTCTCAAAACATCACTGTTCACTGTTTTTTCGTTCAATAAAATATAATTTTTTTAGTAAACTTGTTATCTGAAGCAAAATGTTTCAAAATTATAGCATTTTTCATTAAAAACCATCGAAAAGTGATGTTTTGAGCAACTCGATTGTCCGAGAGGAGTACACAGCGAGAAATTCTGCCATCAGAATCAATCGCATTGTTTTTGATGCGGGTTTGAGCCATTTAGACAGATTTTTAGCAGTTTTCATCAGTTTAGTTGAATTCAGCGTCGCAAAAGGGTTCAGAAAAAATGATAAAAATTTCTGACTTCAGTCCTCCTTTAAGCCTCCTAAACATTAATTATGCTTTTCTCCACAAAATTCATCATATTCTCCAAAAATCAGTCTGTTTTGGGGAATTCATTGACTTCTTCCAAAAAAAAAATGATACAAGCCGGAATGATTTTTGAGCGACTGTATCGGTTCAATGCCACTGGCCAAGGGGAACAAGTTGCAACAAACACCTGTTGAATGATGAAATTTCCCGTAACTTGTTGGCTGCTAGAAGGGCGCTGGGTATATATACCCCCGAAAATAGGTCTTGTTGTCGGTCCGAAGTCAATGGGTTACCCCTCGATTACCCTCTTTGGCCATTGACACACCAAATTTGACCGTTATTTTTTTGCTAGTTCTTTTTTTTTACAGTTATTTTTCTTATGTATATACGAAAAAAAAATGGAGCGGCTAATCCAAAATTTCAATATGGTAACTTTTCAAAAAATTTTCAAGATTTTTTTTTTGATCAAAAATGTTCTCAAAACTTTTGCAAGAGCTTAGCTTCAACACCTACACAAGCAAGAGTTTGACAAAAAGTCAAGTATTATTTACCACAGCTAAGCCCATCTTTGAACGTTCAAAAATTTAAACATTTTTTATTTTTCATATTAAAATATAGAAAACCAATGTTCTTAAACTTAATTCAACAAAAGTCGTGTAAAAACTACAAGCCGCTTTACGGGGGAGTGCAAAAATCCCTAACTAATTCTTTTGAAAACCAAGAAAAAATCTCGGAAAATCTAATCTGATCAGAGAAAGCAAGTATTTTAACTTGATTGAAAAATTGATACCCACTCAAAAAAAAGCATTTTAACCAAATTTGTTACAGTAATCCCCTCTCTCACCTTCTCCGACTTATCCGCATTTTCGACGGCGTCTGTTATCAGTTCAAACATCTGTTTACCAAGGCAATCGAGTTGTTTTTCGTTCATTTTTGATAAAAGTGTTCGCATTTCAAGCCGGGAAGCCGCCGCTCGCTTCATTATTGCGTCGCCGATGGAGGGTCTGGAAAAATGGAAAATGAGGTTTTGATTTATTTTGTGATATCAATCGATAGAAAATTTGGAGCTGATAATCTTTGTCTCTTATCACTTTTTGATAGCTCGTCTGCGAAGCAAGATAGAACACTTCAAAATTAGAGGGAGTGGGGGGAGAGAGCGCAGAGAAACGAGAGTCTCTGACTGTCTGCGTTCTCTCAATCTCTCACTCTAGTGTGTATCGCGCTTCCTCGAAACGCAAATTAGATGCAATTTTGAACTCTTCTGTTATTCAAAAATGTGAGAACATTCCAAGAAAAAATATTCTTGGAAAAAAATGTTTTTCTCAAAAAAAAACTGAAAAATTGTAGAATTTTAAATATGAGAAAGTTCAAAATAACTCTTACTTTGCAGCTTTGAAGCACTGTTGAATACGTAATCTATTCAAAGATGGAACCAATCCACTGCTCGCCTTTCGGCCACCACTTCCACCATTCTTCTCCTCTTTGCCTTGTTGAGCTGCTACTGCCTGAAAATTGGGAAAATTAATGATTAATTTTTAGGATTTTGAAGAATTTATATTGAAAGTTTTGGTTTTTAGCCCAATTCAATTGGTGGATTTTGAGCAAAATTTCAAAAATTTCAAAAATTTTTTTTTTGAAAACCTCAGATTTTTTTATCAATCGATAGCAAATTTTACGCTGATAATTTTTGTCTTCTATCACTTTTTGATAGCTCCTCTACAAACCAAGATAGAGCGCTTTAAAGTTTTGGGGGTAGAGCGCAGAGAAGCCAGACACTCTCGTTTCTCTGCGCTCTCTCCCTGTCGTCTGTAACTTCAAAAGGCTATAACTCCCTTGTAAAAAGAGCTAGAAAAAAGGTTCGAAAAACAAAAATTATCATAATTTTATAAAGAATTTGAATTTCGTTCTGAAAAATTACCTTTTTGACTTTGAAAATGAAAAAAATGGCGTTAATAATAGAGACATTTTTTCGTCGTCGCTTGCTCTTTTTTTCGGAATCGTGGCAAGACATTTTGTGGGAATGAATGAATATTGGAAAGAAAGTTTTCAGATTTGATCCGGATTTTTTGGGATTTTCAGATGAAAGACAGAAGGGGGCGGAGCCTAATGCCGCTCAGCTCAGTGAAAAGGACAGTGGGTGTGGATCTATTCTTAGAGTATTTTATTTCGAAATGAAAAATAATTAGGTTAGCACTCCTCAAGAAGAAGAAAAGAACAAAAACAAGAGATCCCTTTTGGTCCCCCAAGGGAGAAAGCGGGGATTTCCATTATCTACTTTTATTTTGCAGAAAAAGAAAAGGAAAAAGAACTTGAAATGCAATTCGAAAAGGATGTGTACTGCTAAATGGGAATGATGAACCAGGAACTTGTTAAGGAGCAGTCTTGGAAAAAAGGTTTGGGTTTGAATTGAATTTTTTAATCGGATTTAGGAAAAAACTATTTTTGAAAAATTAGGAATGTTTTTTCAAATTTTCGTCAGAAACTTTTTATGAAAATTGTTCTAGAATCCGAATTTCAAAATTTTCAATATTTTTACTAAAAAATATCGGAAAATTCTGGAAATTTTCTACAATTTTCAAACGATTCTGAAAAAGAA
Organism: Caenorhabditis doughertyi; assembly: GCA_963572265.1. NCBI lineage: Eukaryota > Metazoa > Nematoda > Chromadorea > Rhabditida > Rhabditidae > Caenorhabditis > Caenorhabditis doughertyi. The sequence continues at coordinate 801,634 of OY751555.1, forward strand.
ACTGAAATTTTCCAAAACCAATTTTTTTTTATTTGAAAATGTTTGAAAGTTAAAAAAAAAACTAAAAAAAAAGAAAAAAAGCTAGGCTGAGTTTTTTTCTGAAAAATGTTCCGAAATTTTTCAGACAAATTTTCTGAAAAAAATCGGAAATTTTCAAAATTTTTTCAAAAAATTTTAAAATCAGCTTAAAATCAAAACTTGAAGCTCGAATTGTAATGAGTTGCTCCCGTGAAGCAATCTTTTCCATATCCGAAAAAAAAATCGATCAAATCTGCTTCAAAACTTGTCCCGAAAGCATCAAAAACGGAAAAAAAAGTAGTAAAAAAGTAACCAAAAATTTTCAGAATGTTCTGTAAAAACTCAAAATTTCAAAAAATTTGCATATTTCCAATTTTTTTCTTCCAAAAATCCCTCCAAACTACAATCTACAAACTACAAACCTGTGCGTCGTCCTTCATTTGTGCTGAACAAAGACTTCGTGATCTCCTTCTATCGTTTGATGAAGCTGTCAATGGGGAGAGGAGAGAGTCACCGGATCCGTCACTGGACAATCGGAAGTTTGATACTGCAAAAAAAATTTCGATTTTGGCGGGAATTTCGAATTTTTCAGATCAATCTGACAACTTTTGTCTTTTGAAGGGTTTGGATAGGGCTAAGGAGGGCGAGGTTAGGCTAGAGTAGCTAGGCGGCAAGGGAGGGGGAGAGCGCAGAGAAACGAGAGCGTCTAACTGTCTGCGCTCTCTCTTAAGACTTCAAATGGATTTAACTCGGCTAGGAGGGGAGATGTCAAAAAGTGATAAGAGACAAAAATTATCAGCTCAAAATTCTCTATCGATTGATATAAATTGAAATAATTTTTCGAGAAAAATTATTTTTCTAATTTTCCGTATCCCACTTTAGGGGCCTAAATAAAAAATAACTACTTTTCAGCTTTCAATTTTCACCGAGCCAGTAAAAAAGATTATAAAATTTTAGTAAAATTGCAATTTGAAAAAAATGGGGAGAAGCGAATGTTATTGACTATGATGATGAAGGAAAATGATGATGATGAGAGAAGGAGACCCAATAAAAACATAAAAAAAAGAGAAATGAAGCATCTTTTTTCTTCTGAAGGCTATGTGGGGGTGGGGAGAAAAAAAGAGAGAGTTATTACTATGAAAAGATATTCTTTTTTTCTCCCGTTTTTTCTTTTTTCTATTCTGAATAAAAGTCATTGAGAAGCAATTTAGTTTTTTTCTAGACAAGAGACCCGGAATAATAACAACTCAATTTTTTTTTCGGGAGACATAATTTGATTGGGTCTGACTTATTTTTCTGAGATATATGTATTTTGGGAATGGTTAAGGAACCAAAAAAAACATAAGAAAATCTGAATTTTTGGTCGGGATTTTTAGGAAAAAAGGGCTTTTTTTGGGTTGAACAAGCTTCGAAATGTCTATCAATCAAATGAGTGAAATTCAAAAATTCCCGAAAAAATGGTTTCGGATCCACAGTAATCCGGCGTGGGAACAACATGTCTAATGAAGTTTTTTCCCGAAAAAATTTAAAGAAAAACAAAGCGTGAATCATCCTTAGGGCTTCTGAAACTACAAAATACAGAAACAAGGTTTGACCCTAGTTGAACTGAATTGAATTGAGCATTATATACCACATTATGATTATTATTGAAAATCTGAGTTCGATTAGAAAGAGAAAAATCATACGAAACTGCGCATTCTGAAACCGAAAAAGCTGGATTTAACTTTTTCATTTGTTTGTCAGCTTTTAGTTCGTTACTGTCGAAAAAATTACCAAAATCGGGTTACGCCGACACTTAGTGAAAGTCAGCGGTAGATTTGTATTTTGCACACAGGATGGTAATTTTGAATGGAGAAGCAACTATGATAACTAACAAAATACGCATGGCTGTTTGTCATTTTGTTCAAAGGGGACTAAAGTTACTTTTTAAAACTTTTTTTTCGTTTGAATTTATCATGCTGATACTGTTTTTTATTGTAAAATCATATTAAAATTGCTATTACTTATTTACGAAAGCCTGGCATCTTGGTTTGAAGGCGCAGCGGCGAATGTTTATTGAGTCTCACCACTATTACATTGAATCTCAGTTGAAAGTAACTATAAGCGTGACAGGACCCAATGAACATTTGTCTCTGAGCCTTTAAACCGAGATGTCAGGCGCTCGCAAATAGGTAATGAGCAACGGACAATTCCCAAGCTATAGCCTTTTGGCGGCTGCCGGGCAACCACGAGGAGCCTTTTTTCCATAATTTAAGATTTTTGTTGGCTTTATAAGTTTCTATCAAAAATTTCTGAATTTCCACTTGTTTTATATGGGAAACGTATGAAAAAGCGGAAAATAGAAAAAAAATCGCTCTCGGATTCTCGATCGCGCCCAAAAGTTTGTAACTTGCGATTATGGATTCGCTTCAGAGCGATTTCTAAGTGATTTCTTCATGAGAAACGAGATCAGCATAAAAATTCGACACGGAAATTGAGATAAAAAAAAACGCTCTGACCGCCAAACATTCAAAACCAAGACCAATAAACCATAAAACCAATCCACTCACCAGAACTTTTCCTCGACCCAATACTAATCGAATCGTCTCCAGACAGCTGTCCTTTAATCAATGCAGGAATCGGCGGAACAATCGTCGACCGCTTCGATTCAATAATAGAAGTGGGTCTCGATTGGCTAACACTTCGCCTCGATTTCTTTCGATAAACTGGAGTATGAAGATGATGGTCTCTGCAAAACATTTGTGGGAATAGTAGAGAAATAGATGGAATATGTGAGGTTTCAGGGGGTTGAATTATTTAAACTTTTCCGTCGTTTTCTTAAGTATTTATATTATTCTGTGCCCATTTGTTGGATTGGAAGAGGGAGAGGGGGCGTCTTCTCTTTTAATCATCTTAATTAGGTTTCGAAGAGTATAAAAAAGGCGGTGGTTCATTAGACAAGAAGAAGAACAAAATAACACATTTTTTGGGTTTCTTTTTCTAGACTGGCCAGAGATCAAAAAACTGTCTAATTAGAACCGAGCTAAGCTCAAATTTATTGAAAAATCCGAAATTCGAGTCTTCAAATTCTGAATTTTGTTTCTTAGCACATTTTTAAAGAGGAAGTTTGAAGCAAGTAGAACGAAATTTCAAAAAAAAAAAGTTGCGGAATTTTATTGATTTTTATATACGAATCGATAGAGATTTTGACGCTGATTATTTTTGTCTCTTATCACGTTCTGATATCTTTTCTTCTCGCCGAGTTATGCCCATTAGAAGTTTTAGGAGAGGACGCAGAGAAACGAGGGTGTCTGACTGTCTGCGCTCTACCCCTAACTTTAACTGGGGATAATTCGGCTTGTAGCAAAGATAGGAGAGTTTTGAAAAGTAGAAAATGATAATCTAAAGCTTCTCTGCAAGCTTTATATACAAGATTTTCAAACTTTTCAGAAATAAAAAATTATCAAATTTTTTTGGCAAAAATTTTTGGTTATTTGGACAGTCCGAAACGAAGAATCATTTTAAAAGCGAACTCTGGTCCTTCTTTACATATTCGGACCACAAATTTGTTGTTTTTTTTTGCCTGAAAAAAGTGGAGCAGACGGCGATTAGTTGCGTACTCTCAAAGCACCGCGAGCACATTCATTCATCATTGGACTCGGGGGCTAAAATGGAACATTTTTTGCTGGAATTCGTTGAAATTTCAGAGACCACCTTTCTATTATTAGCGGCACATAAAACACAAAAAAAGGGGTGGTTATATTTTTTCGAAAATTTTAGTTTTTAAATTATTTTTCTACCAAATCTAGCTGATGAGTTACACCTCTTTTGAGGTAGACGAGAGAAAAAGAGAGCGCAGGCAGTCAGACACTCTCGTTTCTCTGCGCTCTCTCCTAAAACTTAAAACGGGTATAACTCGGTTATTAGGGGAGATATCAAAAGGTGATAAGAAACAAAAATTATCAGCTTCAAGTTTCCTACAAAATGATATAAAAACCGAAAAATTCAGACGGAAAATTTTTTTTCAAATCAAAGCTCAAAATTTTGTTCACAGGCAAGGAACGCCTACGCTTTCTTTTCATCTTCTTTTATTTTTGCTTTTTTGTATCTGAAATTTTATTTCCAGAGAACAAGCTGAAAATTGACTCGTTAGGACTGGGAAAAAAAGAGGGCGAGCAAGGAATTTTGACTCGTTTTGAGGGGGTCAAGAAGGGAGTTTGAGTCATCGAAAAAGTCGAGAAAATAGCGAAAAAATGGGGGGGGGGGGGGTTTTGAAACAAGGCGAGGTATAGGCGGGAAAATACCGCGGGAAGTATGCGCGTTTGAAAAAAAATTTCCAAAACATTTGGTACAAAAATTTCAAAAAAAACATTTAAAAAAAAGCGCAAAAAATGTACAAAAGTCCTATAGTTTCAGAGTTTTCGTTGTGAAAACTTTCCGGTAAAAAAAATTTTTTCCAGCTTTTTCAGGATTTTCTAGTGACTTTTCGGCTATAGAAGAAGTCCAAGTGTGGGTGGAAAACATTCTTTTTTCCAGACTTTTTCTTTGTTAGAAATCTCAAAAAATGAAAAAAAAGAGGAGCCGCACGGCGAGGCAGAACAAGAATCAGTGGATTGAATTGAGTCAAGCTCCCCGCAAAAGAGAGAGACTTTTTTGTCTCTTTTTTTATTCGTCTATATACTGGCGCTCAAATCGGTTACACATGTATGAACAGAAATTGAATTTAGTAGTGGTCCCTCCTACCCATCCCTCTATTCTGGTGCCCTTCTCCCATTGCTCATTTTCAAAAGAGAAAAACACTAGACTTGATGAGGAGAATAGATGAAAATTTCAAAGGGTTTTAGTGTTCGAAAATGTGTGAAAACCCCCAGAAAATGAGAGTGAATGACGTAATTGGTGTTTTTAGGAAAAGCAAAAAAACAATTTCCACTAGATGGAATCGAACCAGGGTTTTGAGATTGGTGGGCAAAAGTGATAGCCACTAGGCTACGCGCGCTCGTACGTTGGAAGTGGTGGTGGGCTTACAGGTGCGCGGTGTTTTTCGCTCCTGAAGAGGCCACCGAAAATAAAGTATTTCAAAAAAAAAACAGTCCCAACTTTCAGAAAGTGCGCTCCAATGATAAGATTATCTAGAAACTCAATTAAAGTAGAAAAATAATGAATAAGCCCAGCTAGGTCAAAAATACAAGTGTTTATACGTTGTATTCTTCTAGAAAGAGCTTCTGACAACAAATTACTGTAAAAAAAGCCAAGCTCCGCCCCTTTTTTTACCAACTTTACCACCAAAAACAAGGTACCGTAAAACCTGTATTAGAAGGACACCTTCAATAGAAGCACACCTGTAATAGAAGGACACCCTCGGGGCATGATTAAAGAATAGAAGGACACCCTTTAATAGAGGGACACCTTTATTATTTTCCTCGGAAATTTCAACAAAATTTGTCGAATTTACAAAATTTTGCTATTATAGAAGCGTTTCTTTCCGTTTTTCCCATTTTTCTTCCGCTTTTTAGTGGTTTTCGGTGTGAAAATCGAAGCAAAATAACAGTTTTTGTTCAAAATTGGTGGCGATTTTTAGCCTGACAGAGCTTCGAAAAATAGAAGGACAGCTTCTAATAGAAGCACACCTGTAATATAAGGACACCAAAATAGAGGGGTTGAGAATAGAAGGACATGTCCCTCTATTACAGGTTTTACGGTATGTACTCCGGAAATTACTATACAAAAGGGAACGGAAATTAAGACAATGTTTTCTATCTTCATATTTTCAGAAGACGTTCTTCTTATTCTCCTTTTCCTACGTTGACGTATGTGTGTCTACGCCCTGAAGGAATGATGGAGTAGAGGGGAGGCAGGGCCTCTGGAGAAAAGCAAAAAGGACCAAAACAATGGACAAGAAGGATAAGAAAATGAAAAAAAAGAAGCTGGAAGAAAGAGAAGGAGAAATAAATGGCCAATGTGTCAGCGGGACACGTGGTGGATGACTCTTTTGCAGAAAAAAAGTTTTTCGGCGGAAAAAATGGGTAATTAAATGGAAGAATCTCGAATTTTCCGACCAGTAAAAGTTTGAATTAAACTATTTTCCCGCTGAAATTTATCTAGTCATCAAGTCAAGTTGTTCTGACAAAAATTAGTAACTTGAACTTTTCTACTTTTGAAATTTTTGAAATTTCTTCAAATCTGACACCAATCGATAGCAAATTGTAAGCTGATAATTCTTGCCTCTTACCACTTTTTGATATCACCCCTACTAACCGAGTTATAGCCATTTGAAGTTTTAGGTGAGAGTGCAGAGAAACGCGAGTGTCTGGCTGTCTGCACTCTCTCCTCAAACTTCAAATGGGTATAACTCGGTTGGTGGGAGAGCATTCAAAAAGTGATAAGAGGCAAAAATAATCAGGGGGAAATTCTCTATAGATTGATGTAAAAAAATCTCAATAATAAAAAAAAAAATTTTCTTGGACCTTGATCGCTTTGAACCGAAATTTTCATAAAATTTACAATGTTTTAAATAAAATAAGTCCGAAAGAGGAAATATTTTTCAAATCCTGCCAAAAATGATAAATGAAATGAAAAAGTGTCCTAGACTTTCAAATCCTTTGCACTTTATCCTCTTTGCAAAATCTATGGCTTCCTTTTTCCACAAAAAAAAGTGAAATCACTATCAAAATTATGGCAAAATGTGTGATGAAAGTGCTCGAATAGAAAAAAAAAAGAAAAAAAAGAAGAAGACGTCAGAGGTTTTCAGAAAAATCTACTCAATATGTATGTATGCGCATACGCTTGACTGACAAGAAATAACAAGTTAGGGGAAGAACAAGATTTGAGTAAAAAAGAAAAAAAACTTTTTTCTAGTTGAAAATTGACACTGACCTATGGGTCAATTTGCATTGAAAATAGGAACAAGGAAGTTATTGGGAACTGGAGAATAGATAATATAATCCTATCGGGAGGAGGAAGAAAAAGAGGAAGAAACTTCCGTTTTCTTGAAAAAAAAAGTGCGAATTTTTGATAAGTTCCTCACATGTCTGGATCCCAAATGGGGTCTACTTTTGGCAGGAACTTTTTTTGTGAAAAAGTTTCTGAAAAAAAAGTTCAGGAAATATTACATATGACCAAGCTAGTTGGCAAGTTAGAACTACTAGAAAAATCTGGAAAATAAAAAAATTCAAAAAAAAATTTTTTTCCGAAATTTTCCCACAATTTTGAATAATCTAAGAGTTTAAATTCGCATTTTGAAACATTCAAATAGCAATTCTTGGAAGCGAAAAATAGGTTAAAAACTAACCAACGAGAGAGAAAGAGAGCGCAGACAGTCCGACACTCTCGTTTCTCTGTGCTCTCTCTTTAAGCTTCAAATGGCTATAACTCGGTTAGAAGGGGTTATATTAAAAAGTGATCAAAGACAAAAATGATCAGCGCAAAATGTTCTACCGTTTGGTATAAAACTTGAAATTTTTCGGAAGAAGAAATTTAAAAAATTGGTTGGTGTTTTTTCCAAATCGTTTACTTAAACTTCGTTTTTTTTTTGAAATTCTAGTCAAAACTCCCAGAAAACCCACTTTCTTTGCGAAAAAAGAAATTTAAAAACTATAATTTTTGCTTTGATTTCTGGTCCTTCCCCATTAGCAAAAAGTTTATAGATGTTCATGAAACAATTTTCTCTCAATTTCGAATTAAATAAACAGATTGACCAAACAATCCTAGGAATCGTACCGAAAATTTCAAATAATCCAGCTAAATTTTGGTTTTTGTCACGGTTTAACAATAGAGCGCATTTGCACAAGAAATGTGATAAAATTTTTCAAACGAAAAAAAACCTATTTCAAAGGGCCGGAGCCGCCGCCAAGGCGCATCCTTATAATAGACAACAGTGGGCACGTTGTGAGTATAGGGAATGTCCTATTGGCTAATGTTTTTGGCTTCCAATCTGAAGGGGTCGAGTTCGATTCCACCCTGGGGCAAATCTTTTTTACTTTTTTTCTAGAAGCTTTCTCTCAAGTTTAAGGAATTTCAGATTGCTTTTGGAGCAAAAACTGCTCAAAAACTACTCAAAAAAGTGAGAAAAATGCTCAGAATGATCTTGAAAAGGGTAAAAACTTTCCCTCCCCCTCTTGAAGAAAGAACCCTATAATTCAATCGTCTCCTCCCCGCCTTCTTTTCTTCTTTTTTTCATTCAAAAATCTTTTTCTCAAGAGGGTCCCTGGCACTTACTTTTTTGCGTCGACACACTCAATGATCACATTTGGCTCTTTGCTTCCTCGCCGAATTTTCACCAGTGATGAGTTCTCGTTTCCCATTTTTATGTGTGAATTTTTTCGCTGAAAAAATGAATTTTTTTTCTCGGTGGAAAGGGGTACGGTAGATAAGGTAAAGGAGTACTGTAAGAAGGGAAAAAGCAAAAAAAGTAGAACAAATGCAAGTGCGCTCTGATGGAAGATTGAACAGGAGATTTCAAAAAAAACCTGTGGTTGAAAACATTTTCAAAAATTTTCCAATTATTGAATTTTTCGAGTTTTCTAGAATTTTCTGAAATTTTTGTCGTGGAGGTAGCAATTTTTTTTAATTTTGTAAAAAAAAGTAAAAAAAAGGAAAACAGGCTTGAACCTGCTAGGCTACAAACTACAAAACACGAAATTTTCAAAAAACTTGAATTAGAAATCTCGAAATCAGACTACACAGACTACACAGACTATACAGAAAAAAACAAAAAAAAACAATTTTTTTTTATTTTTACAAATTATTTAGCTTGGGCTTATCTAGACTACAAACTACAAAATACAAAAGGAACAAAAATCACCTTTTTAGGCTACAAACTACAAACTCACAACTGCCAATCACTCAAAAATCGAGCTAAAGCAAATTTAAAATTGTTGAAATTTTTTGTAATATAAACTTCAAATTTTTTTGATGCCCCCCCCCCCCCCCAAAAAACTATAGAATTTTTAAATTTCTTAAAAAATCCAAAAAATAACAAAAAAAAACAGCTCAAAAATCGTAGGACGGATGACTTTTAGGAAAAAAGCAATGGGAGGGGCCTTTTTTGGTAAATTTGATACTTGTGAGAATCATTTTCAGTAGAAAAGGGGAAAGGATAAACGACTCAAAAAAATAGAAAAAACAAAAGGAAATGGAAGCGGGGGAGTTTTTTTTTGAAAGAACGATGGGAAAAATATCAATGGGATCGTAATTGAGTGGAAGGAAGCAAGGGGGAAAACGTAACGAAAGGAAGGAAAGAGGGTGGAAACCTTATATGACAGACAGACAGATAGGAAGAAATGAGGAGATGACAATGAAAAAAAAAGTGATCTGTCATGGAAAAAAACGCAGATTTGGAGAAAATTGGGTCTAAAACTCGGAAAATAGGGTCCGAAACTCGAAAAATCGGGTCCACAAAATTGAAAAATTGGGACTAAGACTTGGAAATTCGAGCCGAAAGATCGGAATATTGGGCCTAAAACTGGAAAAAAGGACACAAAACTCGAAAAATCAAGTCTAAAACCCCAAAAATGGGGTTCCAAACTCGAAACATTTGGTCCAAAACTTGAGGAATCGGGCCTAAAACTGAGAAATCTGAGTATAAATACCGAGAAATTGAATTAAAATTCGAAAATAGCATAAAAACGACTCAAGAAGCACAAAATTTTCTTGAATTTTCAAAAAAATCAGATTTTTTCGATTCAAAAAATGATCACAAATGACGCATTTTCATCCCGAAAAAATTCTCTTCCAGTTCATAAAATTCGTTCGAGACACACATTTTTCCACTTGCTCGGAGATGGATGAATAGTTTATTAGAAATCATTTGATGGGGATCTCTAGAGGAACAAGGAAAAAGAATTCGAACAATTTTGATGCCTTTTTTTTGGAAAAGTGCCGTCTGGCACGCTATAATTCCATTTTTTTCGTTTCTTTTCTAAGAATGTCGGGAGAAACTATGAAGTGGAGTTTTTGAAATTGCCGCCAGTTTTTGAAATTGACGTCGCTCATAGTAAAACTTGGATAAAAAGGCAAGCGACCAGCTTTTACGATCATCGCAAAACAGAGCTTCACGGAATAACATTTTCTGACGGAAAACGGATTACGGAAATCGGAATCCGGAAGTGTTAAAAATTTCCGGAAGACGGAATTCGGAAACCGGAAGAAGTTTTCTAACTTCGGAAAACAAAAATTTTGAAAGTTTTCTACTAGTATTTGGCAAAAATTGAACTTTTTCAACAAATTCAAAATTTTTTGGTTGTTTTTCGTATATTTTTTGAGTGAAACGCTGTCCAAACCTTTAAAAATTTCCGATTTTCGGAAAATGTATTAAAATTCCGGAATACGGAAAACGGAAATCGAAATTCTGTGAAGCTCTACTTGGGATATATATGAGTTTCACGCCATGTCAATTACAAAAATACCTTTTCGAATTTCTCTCCAAAAAGCCGCTTTAATACAGGATTTTCGAAATTTTTCCATTGAGAAATTTGAACTCCACCACCCTAACCAATTTTGGCACATTCTAATTTGGGCTCCTCAACTAGCTAAATTTAGATTTTCAAAAAATCAAAAATCCGAAGGTCAAAAGGCCAAAATCCTAGACATTCACTTGACTCACCACTCGAGAGACAAAGTACAAAAAAGACATCAGAAGACACACTTTCTCTTTTCAAACTCTCACGGCGATCAAGTGTACTCCCTTTTTTCAGACAAATTGAATTTCGTTGGAAGACCTTCTCTTGAAATTCAGCGAAAAGGGGGGGGGGGGGGGGGGGTGGTCAATTTGTGACGAAGTGAGAGGGGGGATTATTTTGTTTTATTTCTTTTTTAGTTGTGACGACAACGAAGTGAGGAGTGTGACGCTTTGTAGGGTTTGTCACCGTGAGAAAATAATTGGAATAATGCGATAAAATTTTGGTTTCGAAAGACAAAAATGACGCAGTAATAGATTTTCCATTCTTTTAAATCTTTTTTACAGTGATAAGAGCCCACGGCATTTTTTTGAATGTGATTTGAAATTTTTCGCGCGTTTTTTTTTTGGACGGACCCAAGCGACTTAGCGCGTAGCGACTCAGCTTTACATGCTTAAGCCGATATGTAGCCTTAATTCGCATGATAAATTGAGTCGCTACTCAGCGAATCGAAAAGTTACTAAAAAATTAGAGCGCAGGGAAATGAATTCAAAATGAAGTTCAATAAAATTTACCGGCTCTATATGGCTTTCCTGGTCCCAAGGCCAAAAAGACTGGTCCCGAAAAATAAGGCTGGTCCCAAAAAAGTGAGAAGACGGGTCCCAAGAAAAGACTGGTCCCACAAAAATAAGACTGGTCTTATGAGGCTGGTCCCATGGACGAAGAGAGGTCCCAAAATAAGAGTGGTCCCAAAGCAGACTGGTCCCATTGGAGGAGACTGGTCCTAAGGAAAGACTGGTCCCAAGAGACTGGTCCCAAGAGCGAGAACAGGCCAGAATAGGAGACTGGTCCTAAAAGACTGGTCCCAAGGACTTGAGAAAAGACTGGTCCCTAGATTAGAGAAACAGAGCGCGAAAAATTTATTTTTACAAAAATTTCATTACATTTTTTTTTGTTCTTTTTTAAATTTGAAAATATGTGTTTACATAATTGCTGCATGAATTATTCGAAACCATGAACCCGAATATGATCACGAGGAAGATCATGAGAATCACGAGGAAGAGCCGCTCGATCATGAGTCTTATGAGGATATTTAGCTCCTCATAAGAACTACTTTAGCTTATTTTATTTAATAGTTAAAACATTATATAGTAACCAATTTCTATCTGTCTCAGTTTTTTAAATAAATTTCATATTCAAACTCATATTTGTAAGAAAATGTTCGGTGAAGTTCCACTCTTCAGCCCTTTTTTTCTCTTTCGTTGGGACCAGTCTTTTTTTCCAAGGACCTTTCTTTTCTTGGGACCAGCCTTATCTTTTTGGTTGGGACCAGTCTCATTTTTCTGGGACCTGTCTTTTCTTGGGACCTCTCTTCCCTCTCCCGTTGGGACCAGTCTCTTGTTGGGACCAGTCTCCTTCGATGGGACCAGTGTCCGTTGGGACCAGTCTTATTTTTCTGGGACCAGTCTTTTCTTGGGACCAGTCTTCTCACTTTTTTGGGACCAGTCTTATTTTTCTGGGACCAGTCTTTTTTTTTTGGGACCAGTCTTATTTTTGGGACCAGTTAAGCCGTAGAGAGCCAATTTACCGTGTTTCTTGAAATTTATACACGGATAATAAAATAAAAAATCAGCAAATTAAAGGCGCAACGGAGTTTTTCCCTAAAAAAAATATAACGCAGAAGACGAATTAACCTCCACGAAACCCTTAGATTTCTATCGCTGCGTTTTCAGACGCGGAGCAATAAAACAATCAGATAAAAGTAACAAAGTGAATTCAACTTCAGTCGATTTTACTCCAATGAAACAACCTTAAAGGCCGTCTGTTTTATTTTCCGATTGGACCTCTAGCAAGCTCTGAGCTACCCAAGCGTCAAAGCTGTTGAGTAGAGAACGAACAGTAAGTTCGGCAAATCTAAGCGGTTGATGATCGGAAACCGTCTGGTTAGATCTATTTTCAGATCAACTTTTCACATAAACGTTATTTGACGTTATTTTCCAAGAACCCGATCAAACCATGTCAGGGATCGAAATCACGATCCATCGAATCGTGGGAAGCTTTGTTTGATTTTTTGGAGTCATAATATGAAAGTGGGAAGAAAAATGAGATCAAGTTTGATATATGTAAGATTGCCCTTCGGTTGGAGGACTGTGGATTAAAATTTCTACTTTTAAAAAGAACACTGACAAAAACCCATCCAAAAAGTTCAAACAGCTCATAACGATCTGCTACGAGTGAAGCGTATCTGTGAACACGGAAAGAAGCTTCAGGGGCATTTTAGCTTCTAATAAAGAGTGATAAAAATACACTTTCGCTCTGAAAAAATCAAACTCTCAGAAATTTTCACATGGAACTCGATAGATTTAGTGTCTAATGAGGCCCCCGGAGGAGCTTTGATATATTCGAAAATAACTTTTTTTTGAAAATTTTTTGAAAATGATAAAAATTGAGTCTAATGAGTCAAAAAAAAACTCATTCTGACATATTGCAAGAAGAGATTTCGAAATAGCAAAATCGACGGAATGCGATCGGGATTAGAACTGATCAAAACTCTAAATTAGAAAAAAATGTTTTTTTTCTCAAAATTTTTTTACCTGAAAAACTCAACAAGAAACACTTTGAGAGAACAAAATTTGAAAAATTCAAAAATAAAAAAAAAATTTCCAAAAAACTCACACTCACCTTCTTTTTCCCAGGTATTGCAAAAAATTTCCCCCAAAGGTGGGGAAAAAATTTCCCGAAATAGTGAAATATTAATGGAATAAGAGGGAGGGGGAATAAGTGTGATCGTTGGACATTCAGAAAGAAGATGTTGATATAAAAAAAAAGATGAAAATATGTTTTTAGGGCTATTTGGAGGTCTAAAATTGGTTGAAGATTGGATTGGGGTGGGGGAGAAAACGAAGAACACTTTTTTTGAGAAATAAATAAAAATATGGAAAAATAGAAACTTCTACACGAAAAAATTGGACAATTTTTGGTCCGAAAACGTTCAAAAACCTATTGGAACCTTGTTTTTGTCCACGTGGAGTCCAAAAGTTAAACAAAATAGAAATTTCTAAATTGCTAACATGTATTACTTCCCAAGTGTCACCCCTGGAATCCATCGGGCCTAGGTGCAAAAGTTAGACGCCCTGAGGGGTAGAACTTTGGCGAAGTTCATTTTTTGAAAAGCGGCCTATTTCCAGATTTATTGATTTTTTTTGCATTTTACAAAAATTTTGGGTTTGTTGACCGTAATTCGGTCAATTTTGAAGATTTTTAAAAAGTTAAAAAACGAAAATGTAGAGTTAAATAAGATCTTAATTTTTGCTCAACTGACCGTTTGAGCCAGAACACGATAAAAGGACCAAAACGGACCCCGAAGTGGAATCGAAAAAATGAGCGCCCATTCGTTTTTTTCAAATTGTGCCCATTCGATTTAGCGTAAAAAAATGAGGCAGAACCTCATTTTTACTTTCCCCAAGTTATTGTCATTTTCGAAAGAAAAAATCGATTTTTTAGCTGAAAATGACTTTCTTGTCTTGGATTAGGTAGATTCGGTCAATTTTTGATGGATCTAGTGGTTGTTATGGACAGCATATGTTTGTACTAGGCAATTTACATCAAATTACGCCGGTTCCCATCAAAATACTTGATTTCTAAAAATTTAATTTTTTTTTTCAACAAAATCGGAAATTTTTTCACCAAATTTTTCAAAATTTCAAGACTTGAATTTTTTGATGGGAAACGGCGTAATATAAAGTAAATTGCCTAGAACAAACATATTCAGTTCATAACAACCCACGGTATGCTGTAGTGTGGGGTGTGTAAACGCGCTATGTTGATAAAACATGTTTTGAAATCCTGAAATAATTATTTTGAGGTCAAGTGTAATATATTTTTCAATTTTTTTCAACTTTTCTGCTAAATCTCGTGTGATTCTCTTACAAAAAATCTGGATTTTCATTAAAAAAATCCTAAATGCATTCAATTTCGTTTCCTAATTTTAGGCCACGCCCCGTTTCAAAGGAGCGCATTTGCATAGCCCACACTTCCGCATACCGTGACAACCCCTAGATCCATCAAAATTCGATCAAATCTACCTAATCCAAGCCAAAAAAGTCATTTTCCGCTAAAAAATCGATTTTTTCTTTCGAAAATGACAATAACTTGGGGAAAGTAAAAATGAGGTTCTGCCTCATTTTTTACGCTAAATCGAATGGGCACAATTTGAAAAAAACGAATGGGCGCTCATTTTTTCGATTCCACTTCGGGGTCCGTTTTGGTCTTTTTATCGTGTTCTGGCTCAAACGGTCAGTTGAGCAAAAATTAAGATCTTATTTAACTCTACATTTTCGTTTTTTAACTTTTTAAAAATCTTCAAAATTGACCGAATTACGGTCAACAAACCCAAAATTTTTGTAAAATACAAAAAAAATCAATAAATCTGGAAATAGGCCGCTTTTCAAAAAATGAACTTCGCCAAAGTTCTACCCCTCAGGGCGTCTAACTTTTGCACCTAGGCCCGATGGATTCCAGGGGTGACACTTGGCAAGTAATACATGTAAGAAATCTTCAACGAAAGTCGGATGGAAATCTTTTATTTACAAAATTTAAAAGTTTGGTCCAAAAAAATGCCAAAAATCCCAAAAATTTTAGATTATGAAAAAATTGTCCACGTGGAGTACAAAACAGAAATTTTAAAAAAATTGGAATTTGTCGTTTTTCATAGAAAAATTGATATTTTTTAATTGTTTGTGATATATTTTAATGAAAGAATTGCTTTAGGAATGAAGCTCTGCCCCCTTAGCTCTTCAAAGATGGCTTCTCCACGAGGAGTACAAAATTTCAAAGTTTCAAAATTTTTTATTTCACAGATTTTTCTAGAATTTCGCCGAAAAATTAAGCTTTTATTTATCGAGAAATTACGGAACTCGTTTTGAAATTTTAGGCTCCGCCCCTTTAGCCCCCTGGAAAAGACTTGTCCACGTGGAGTACAAAACCAAACTTTCTCAACTCGAAAATTTCGTTTTTTTTTAGCTTTTTATTCAATGATTTGATCTCAAAATTTCGCAAAAAACCACACCAACCATTAAGCTCCGCCCCCTGCACCAAACTTGTCCACGTGGGGTCCGAAAATCAAAATTTTTTAATTTAAAAAAATTGAAAAAATTTCAGATTCGTGGCCGGAAAAATGCCTGAAAATCATAGAGAATGGATAGTGTGCTCACTTCCGTGAGCCACTTTAGTTTCGTCAAAATCCTCGTTGAGAGCAGAATCCTATTTCCCGGATGATAATCTTGATAAGCTAGTGATACGGAATTAGAGGATCAGGATGGTCCGGGGAGGGGCTAGGATGAATTGATGATGCAACTGCGCTCTAGTGAGAAAAAAGAGAATTTTAGGATTTTCAAAGGTTCATGAGCTAATGAAGGTCCCAGAAGAGACTTTGGAATTTTGAAAAAAACAATTTTTTCGCACTTTTTTTAAACTTTTTTAAACGATCAAAATTGTGTCTGATAAAAAGTACAAATGGGAATTTTTGATATTTGAAAAAAAAAGTCAAAAAAAAATCTTTATAAAAGATTAATTTAAAGAACTAAAATGTTTTGAGAGGGAGTGGATTTAGTAGCAAAAGGAAATAAACAAATAGAAAAAGATTATCTTTTTTATTCTCGGATTATAAATATTATTGCTTTTTTTCAAAGGTCTGGTCCGATGACTATGACTAAGAAATTTCGAGACTTTTTTTTTAATTTTTAGCATTTCATGTTATTTTTGTGCCATTTCAAAAAAAATTAGTTAAGCTCCGCCCGTTTTTTTTCAAAAAGAAATTATTTCACAGAAGTTTCAAAAAAAAACACATTTTTTTCATTATTTCTTCTCAAATCACCATTTGTAAGTATATAAGTGGATACGAAAAACCGGAAAACGTAAGCTCCGCCCCTTTTTTAGAAAACATCGACTTTTTTTTTGATTTCAAAAACTTTTCTCAAAAAAAATTTCAGTTTTGGAAAATTCAGCTCATTGTCATAGCCAAGATCCGCCCCAACAAAAATGAAATTTCTAAAAAAAAAATTTGAAAATTTTTTTCAGCTATCAGTAGTCGAAAACTTTTCAATCATCCTTTTTTGGGAAAAAAACTAAGACTCCAAAATTTCCAAAATTTCAAAAAATTTCGGACCGCAGCTTTATATTTTCCCATTAGCTGTGCCCCAAACTGCCATTTTCTGACTTTCCGATCCCAAAAAAAAAGTTTTAAAAATAGCTCGTATAACATTTGAAACTAGATATTCCCCCTATTTTCTCCAGACTATCAATCTCTTCAAAAGTGAGAAACAAGACGGGCGGGGGGACGGCGCCTTATCCTCCCTCGCATTTAATTGAATTCGAAAAAGGAAAAAAGGGGGGGGGACTGAAGAATAAGAAGATGTGGGAAGAATGATTTCTGATTGTCTACACAGATTTCAAAAATGCCTCGGGCAGGGGTGAGGGGAGGGGAGAAAAGGGCGACTAGTGGTTTTCCACGGGTCTTTGGAAAGGGATAAAGTCTTGAAAAAAGACGAAAAGGAGTAAAATTTTGTTGGAAAATATGAAAAATTGATCGAAAAATTATTGAAAACCACTACTTTGGGAAAATCGGACAATTTGGGTACAGTCCGCAATTTGGCGTCACGGTGAACATGCACACTTTGCTTTCAGATTGGCGGGGCGGCAATCGTTTGAATTAGTCGAAAGCTTCGAAACATAGTATAAATTCAACGAAGGTTTCATAAAATTTCATCAATTTAATTGCAAACTGTACAGGTTCACCGTGACGCGAGATTGCGGACCGCGCAGATAACCGCCGGAATTAGAATTTATATTGAGATATTCTTTTTTTAAAGTAATTAGGAATTGAAAAATCAAGCGATTATGAGTTTTTAGGAGAAAATGTGTGTTTCTCGATAAAAAAATTATTGAATTTTCAAAAAATTAACTGAGTTCAATGGGGCGCGATTGCTGATTTATGAAAGTGATTGTTGAATAAAGATTTTTTAAAAGAAACGTTAATTTTCTGAATTTTCGTCAAATAAGGTGCCAACTAAACAAGTTCACCTTGACGCAAAATTGCGGACCGATCAATTTATTTCTCCGAATAACGGAAGTGCAATAAAATCATGAAATACTAGAATAAAAGTGACATTTTCGTTGAATTTTGTCAATTTACACGCCGATAGTGTAGGTCCACCGTGACGCAAAATTGCGGACTGGACACATTTTCGTCAAACAAAAAGCTCCCAGTATATCTTTTCTTCTCATACTTTCCACAAAAAAGAAAAAAGGAGGATCCTAAATATAGGCGAGGAGGCGGATAAAAATAGGGATAAAAAGAAAAGGGATAGGGGGGAATAGAAAAGTCATAGTTCATGATCATTGGGTTATATGGGAAAACATACGTAGAAGTCGAAAGGAGTTTCAGAAGAGAGAGAGAGAGAGAAAAATGATGAATGATGTGACACACTATATAATATTATTGGGTTGTTACGTAGGAAACTTGTTAGGTTTAGACATCAGAATAGTTGTGTTTCTTTGACTCGGAGGTTGGAAGGAAGAAGTACAAACGGAAAAACGGAATCCGGAATCCGACCTTTGAAACTGCGGAATCCGGAATTCGGAATCCGGAAAATTTTTTTCACGAGTTTCCAAGCTGGTACAATTGATTGAGCTCAAAAAGTAGTTTAGCTCCGTTTTTCAATGCTTTTCCGGGGACATTTCATGCTAGACGGATTGAGTTGTAACGGAATGAAATCGACTTTGCTGCACACGGAAAACGGAACTCGGAATCAAAAAAGCCCTCGGAATACGGAATAAGAAGAGACCTGACCGCTAAATTGAAGATTTTGAGAGTCCTGAACCACTCTTGAATCTTGAACATACCTGGTGGTATGGTACTGAGATCAGTAATCAGTCCTTGAATATGATGAGAAATGACCTAAACAATAAAAGAAATGTGTTTTGTTATTGGAGTTATTGGACGAAAATGATAAAAACTAACTGAGGAAAATTTTCGGTAGACAGTTATTGTTAACGGAAGCTGTATCAATTTCCTACAAGTTATAGTTTTTTGTAGACTGAGAACTTCTGTTGTATCTGTAATTGAGTAGACAGTTTCTCATCAATTCTGAGAAAATATAGACAAAAAAAATTATATAATAAACGGAAATTACTATACGAAAAGCCAAAAAAGCTATAATTGGAAACAATATCTCGAGGTTTTTTTTAAAGTGAGGGACCAATATTTGCTAATTACTGATATGAGAAAAAATTTCAACGAAATATGTTTCGAAAAGATATTTTCTAAAAAAAAAGTGTTCCAAATTTTCTAGAGTTTTGCATTTGAAAATCAATTTTTCATAACTATAAAAAGTAGCTAAGCTGCTAAACTTTTTTGTGTTCATTTTACTTTTTAAAATTCGGAACCTTGAAATTTCATCGGAAAAGGGGGAATTTTTTCAAAATTGTTCAGTATTTTACCCGTAACACGGCATATTTTTTTTAACGAGATTTGAATTTTCTCGCGCGTATTTTATTCTTTGATGAACGCAAGCTCACTGCGTCGCGACACAGCTTTCCGTTAAACGGATACGTAGCCTTGATTCGCATGATAAATTGAGCCGCTACTCAGCGAATTAAAAAAAAATGCGTCCACTAAAAAATATAACGCGCGGAAAAGAATTCAAAATCATGTTCAAAAAAATTCACCGTGCCGCGAAAAAGCTGGAAATTTTTTTTTTTTTTTTTGGAAAAAATCTCCGAATTATTTCTTCTCGCTAACTGATTAGTAGTTCAGAGAGGCTTAAAATACACTATATTTTCCAAAAAAGACCCTCTAGGAAGCCTTTCAAAGTTCAAGCTCATTCCCTTACATTTCCCTAGAAAAACTGAAAATTCTCATGAAAATAAAATTTTTTCACTTTTTTCTGGATTTCTTTTCTCTATGTTTTTTCCAACTAAACAAACATCCTCTCTATTTGTGGGGGTCTTCAGTCAGTCACAATGAGAAAAATAGCCTGCGGGGTTGAATGGTTGGTCAGAAGACGTCCTCACGTCTTCTGAATTATGACCTCATTAACAAACATTAAAAATTAAAACCCCTTTTACTCTTTACTCATCAAATATTTATTCAAGTAATAATTGGAAAAAAATGGAAATTTTTTTTTCTGAAATTGGATAAAAAATTGGATGAGTAGGTCAGGTCACGAGTCTGGAATTTGCACTTGGGAAGGATAAATAAATAAAAAATTTTAATGGCAAAGATCAAAAAAAATGTTTTAAGTGTGAAAGTGGAAAAAATCTGAAAAAAAAGAAACTTGGCATTGTGCCAGGGGTTTAAGAGTGAGCAGGTTTGCGCTATTTTTCACTACAGTAGCGAGCAAAACTGAGAGTCCCTTCCGTAATTTGCTAATAATTAGGTCAATAATGGTCTGATTGGTCTGAAAATTTTTTTGGGTACTCCTGAGAGAGAGATTTTTTTCCCGAAAAAAAATTTTTGCGCGGAAAATATTTTCTGATGACTGCTGAAAATTCAGGTGACATTTTTGAAACTTTTTTTTGGTCAACTGTAGGTATTCTTTTTTTTGTTTTAAAATGTTGGCCCAAGTCCCAATGAAACATTTCTGTGAAAATATCGGCATGCCGCTTCCGTCCGTGACCTTATTTCAGCCAACATCCGAATAGGGGTACTCGTTCCAGGTAGAATATCTCGGCTGTAATTGCTTCAAATGAGCTGAAAAATTGGGAGAGGATCGCTCTTGAGTCCCCAAACAAAATTCTATAGATAGAACTTGGTAATGAGAAAATTTATTTTTTGACATTCTAGTTGATTTTCAAGGCAATCCAAAATCAGTACAAAAGTCAAAAAATGAATTTTTCTGAAAACAAAATCTATCTATATAATTTTGTTCAGGGACTCAAAAGCGATCCTTTTCCAATTTTTCAGCTCATTTGAAGCAATTACAGCCGAGATATTCTACCTGGAACGAGTACCCCTATTCGGATGTTGGCTGAAATAAGGCCACGGACAGAAGCGGCATGCCCGATATTTTCACAGAAATGTTTCATTGGGAATGGGGACAACATTTTAAAACAAAAAAAAAAGAATACCTCCAGTTGACCAAAAAAAAAGCCTAATTATTAGCAAATTACAGAAGGGACTCTCAGTTTTGCTCGCTACTGTATTTGAGAACCTTAACAGTCCTAATTTTCAATAAATCACGCAATTTTGAAAAAAAATAAAAATCATCGCATTTCTGATTTTTTGATAACAATCGATATTGAATTTCAAGCTGATAATTTTTGTCTCTCATCACTTTTTGATATCTCCTCTACACTGCGTCCAATAATTTTAGGACCCCCCTCAATTTTGATGCTCCGGACAAAACTAGAAGAGATATCGAAAATCTGTGAATGCCATTCGATTCCAAACACAAAATTTCCCCCAGGCACAACTTTTCATGATTCTATCGCTTTACATACTCTCACAGCACAAAAATGTCACTTTCTCGGCCGTCCAATAATTTTAAGACCCCCTGAAAATTATGGTGAGGGACTGTTTTTTTCGAAGTTTCAATACTTCAAATTGTTTTATTTTCACTTTTTGGAATGTTTTATGAAGTTTCTGAACCATTCTGACCATTTCCAACAAATATCCGAAATCTTCAAAATCCCACTTTTCAACTGTTTTACGCTATTTCGGGTCAAACGCGGTATAACTTAAGAAAAAGCAGCTTTTCTCGGGGCGATCGTATCCAGATCGATTAGAAACAAGTTACCGATATCAATTCCATAATCTCCACGGAGTATAAAGACTTCACGGAAAATATTCATGAGCCCACATTCAGTTATACCGCATTTGGACAGAAATAGCGTAAAACAGTTGAAAAGTGGGATTTTGAAGATTTCGGATATTTGTTGGAAATGGTCGGAATGATTCAGAAACTTCATAAAACATTCTAAAAAACAAAAATGAAACAATTTGAAGTATTGAAACTTCGAAAAAAACAGTCCCTCACCATAATTTTCAGGGGGTCTTAAAATTATTGGACGGCCGAGAAAGTGACATTTTTGTGCTGTGGGAGTATGGAAAGTGATAGGAACATAAAAAATTGTACCCGGGGGTTATTTTGTATTTGGAATCGAATGGCATCCACAGGTTTTTGATGTCTCTTGTAGTTTTGTCCGGAGCACCAAAGTTGAGGGGGGTCCTAAAATTATTGGACGCAGTGTACTAACCGAGTTATACCCATTTGGAGTTTAATGAGAGGGTGCAGAGAAACGAGAGTGTCTAACTGTCTGCCCCCTCTCACTGTCTCGCCTGAGAAATTGTGAAGGGTCAAAACTCGGAGGCTAGGATAGGTAGTAAAACGGTGAAAAATTGGTGAATGGGTAATATTTTCAGGAGAATATTTTCAGAACAAAATTATCAGAAAAAAAGGAAGAAAAGTGGAGAAAGTGGAGGAAATGCTGAGCATTGCAACAAAAATGATCAAGTTAGAATGGGAAAAAGTGAAATTCTAAAAAACAAGAAAAAAATTTTGAAAAATCTTACAAACTGAAATTTTTGTGAATAAATCGGAACTTTTCGAATGTCACAGGTTTTCCAGTAAATGTAAATCTGACAGTTCAAAAAAATCGAAAAGAAGTGGGAAAGAAGAGAAGAAACTTCAAAAAGTCAGACAAAAATAAAAATTTAGGAAAAAAATTTATGTCAAATCTGCCCTTTCGATGGATTTTTTAGACATCTGAATGTTGAAAACCCTCCGAAATCATAAAATCTCGAAAAAATGGCAAGGACACAAATTCAAAATTAGAAAAACTTCAAAAAAAAGCTCCCAGAAAATCGTAATAAAAAAACACGAATCCTTCAAATATATCACTACACTGGGGTCACCCTGCTATCCATAGGACCTTCCTTCCTCCAAAAAAGAGTAAGAAATAAAAAAAGAAACGTTTTCTCTCGTTTCTTCCGCCGAAAGGTTCCAAGATGATCAAATTGTCTCTCTTTTCTCTTTTGGAGAAATAAAGAAAAAGTCTCGTTATACGGATCTCTTTCTTCTCCTTTTTTCTCCTCCCTCACCACCAAAAAACTTTCGTCTTTCGATTCAATTACCCATCATCATCATCATTATTCGGGACGCGGCGGGAGGACCTCTGTTTTTCCGGAGAGGAAAAAAAGTTGAAAAACATATTTAGAGGAGGTTAGAATAACAATTATATGAAAAAATTAATTTCAAACTGAAAATTCCTGAAAAAAAAAAACAAAAATGGTAAGAAATAAGACTATTTTGAGCATTTTTCTTTTTTTTTCTTTTTAAAATTTTTAAATTGTTTCAGTTCAAAAAAATCTCCTTAAAATTCTTCATATTTTTTGCTTTTGAACTGCTTTCCTAGCTGATCTAACTCCCGTGTTAAACCCCCTGTTTCCCACAAAAGAGAGAGAGAGAGAGAGACAAAAAGAGCGCCGACAGTCAGACACTCTCGTTTCTCTGCGCTCTCTTCGAAAACTTCAAATGTGTATAACTCGGTTAGGAAGAGAGTTATCAAAAAAGGATAAGAGAAAAAAATTATCAGCGCAAAATTTCCTATCGATCGATTTTAAAAAACAAGGATTTTGAAAATTTTTGAATTTTCGAAAAAAAGTTCACAGAAAATGCTTCCTAACTAAGCTATCCTTGCTAATTCGAACACTTTTTAATCCACCAAAAAACCAAAAAAAAAACAATAAATGAAATCAATTCACGTAAAAAGCCCAAAAACCTTTCTATCCCTGCTTTTGACTTATATGATCCTCTTATGTTCCCATATTTTCCAAAATGATGTTATATTGAAGAGATGTACTCGATAAGTGGCTAAAAAGAGCGAAGAATCTCCAAACTTTTCGAAAACTCACGTTTAGGCTAAAGGTTAGAGTTCAGAATGTTTTCAGTATTGGAAAAAGGTAAAAAGTAATAAGAACTTAAAATAACAAAGTCGAAAAATGGAAGAATTTTTTCACAAATTGGAAAGTTTGGTGATCCGTTTCACTTTCATCAGCTCATGAAATATTTTGAGCTGTAACAAATATAAAAACTAGAACGTTTGAGAAGAATAGTTTTTGAAAAAAAACCAATACCGATTTTAGGCTACAAAAATTATAGAAATTACAAACAATAAATTCCAAATCTAGTTAAAAAAAATACAAGATATTCTCAGAGAAAAAGAACAAACCGATATTAAAAGGAAATTAATTTTTTCTTTTGAAAATTCGTTTTTTTTTACAAAATTCAAAAAAAAAAGTCCAAAAAACAGAGTAAAATCTACATGAACTGGAAATCAACTGACAGAATGAAAAAATCGGATTTCTCAATAAAAATTATTTCAGAAACCGTATAGTAAAGAGTAAAAATAGGAGCTACAAACCACGAAAAAAAAAGAATTTTCAGCAAAAAAAAAGTCAAATTTTCTGGAAAAGAAGCGTTTTTGGCGATTGACACGGGCTGAAAATTTGAACTGGAAAACTAAAAACTTTGGAAATTAGAAATACGATTTTCAGACATTTGCGGAAAAAAATTTCTTTAAAAAAACCTCCAAAAATAGGTATAAGAACAAGAATAGCTAAAAACAACAGAGTAAGAACTTTGAGAAAAAAAGATAACTAAAAAAATATAAAAAATCGCTGAACCATAAGATTGGCCTAGAAACGTCTAATGGCCGAACTTTCGCAAACCCTGTTTTTTGCTGATTTTACTTGTTCTTTACACAGGGTGAATTTTATTGAACGTGATTTTTAATTATTTTTCCCGCGTTCTATTTTTGCAGTGGACGCAATTCTTTTGATTCGCTGACTATCAGTTTATCATGTAAATCAAGACTACGTATCGGCTTAAGCACGTAAAGTTGAGTCGCTACGCAGTGAGCTTGCGACCATTACAAAAAAACGCGCGAAAAAATTCAAGTCACGTTCAAATAAAATTACTGGGGAATTTTCGAAAATCTTCTGATTGTAAGATATGCTTGCAACATGCTGTACAAACTACAAAAATATCAAAAAACCAAAGCAAAAAAGTCCAAAAATCTCTCAAAAAACCATAAACCATACGCAGAATTGAGCAAATATGCATAAAAAAGAAGCAATGGAGAGAAGGGATTCAAGTTTCCGAATAGCGTTTGGATGAAATATGATAGCGGAGAAAAAGAGTGTGAAAATGATATTCAGTGCTCCTCATTAAGAAGGGCACAAAACAGGAGCAGGAGCCCGGAGCAAGAACAACAAGGAGCTTCAGAATCGAAGATGAAGCTTGGATTTTTAGTGAGTTACGTGTATTTGGGGAGGAAACTAGGAGTTTGAAGGGTCCCACTGGAGGGTAAAATGGGGAAAAAATAATATAGGGAAAATCGATATCTTTGGCTTCAAAATTTATAGAAACCAGACTTGTCACGGGTCGCTGGAAAAATTTCTTTCGGCCCGTCCCGGCTGTTTTCTTCAGATTTTTTTGAAAATTTTTTTTTCGCGGTTTTTTTTCTATTTCTTTGGACTATGTTATCAGGAAGGAAATTTTGATCAATTTTGGAGTAAAAAGACTCAGAAAAAATTACGAAATAGGGCTGAAAATCGGAAAAAACGTGCCTCAAAAATAAAAAATTTCGAAACTGGGCCGGAGAATTTCATCGGCTCGGCCCTGATTTTGACAAGTTAGAATGTTTATATAAAACACTGGTATGGTTTTGGCAAAACTTAAAACTGCTCAGTTTTTTTTTGAACGTTCGACACGGTAAGTTTTTTCCGTAATGCAAAAGAGCTCAAAAGGGCTTCACTTGGCACAGCGCCAAGTCTTGAACCGTGTGCATTCTAACGTAAAAAATCATTCGGTGTTATCACTAACGTACCGTATTCATCATTGTGAGTCGCTACTCAGCGATTTTTTTCCAAAAATTGGAAAAAAAAACCCGCGAAAGAATAAATTAAACCACGTACGAAAAAAAAAGCTCTGACTATCGGTAAAATGCTCACTAAAGTAGTTTGCACTCGTAGCGAGCTCAAAAAATGCAGAAAAAACTGGAAGATAAATATCAGAAACAGTATACTTTAAAAGTTCGGCCATCAGAGGTTTCTAGGCCATCAAATGAAAATCCTGCCTTGAATTATTTATGATTTAACGCGATTTTTATAATTTTTTGGTTGAAAATTTAGATCAAAACCAAATGCAAAAATAAGAAAAATTTGACTTCAGTCCTATTTTAATAAGAAAAACCCTAATGAGTGAAAATGACGAAAAAAATACAAAAAATGTATCCAAATGACGCAAAAATGCTCTGATTGGATTCTTTTCTAGTCGTCTCAAAAAAATTTAAAAAAATGAAAATCGGGAAAAAAAAACTTCAAAGTTTGCAGAATTCCTAAAAAAAAATAAAAAAATCCGAAAATTTTCACCTCCAAAACGTGCAAATTACCACTTCGATACAAATATTGTCTACTTCTTGTTGTACAAATGTTCTTGTTCTAAGTACCCAAAAGAGAGAGATAGAGAGGGGGGATCTACGTATTTTGTTTGCCATTCTTTCATCTTTTTCCTCCCCTTCCTAAATTCTCCCCCCACGGGAGGGTAAAGAACACAATTTGTAAAAGTGACCAATCTCTCTTCAAAAATGAGCAAACTTTCAAAGCGAGGAGTAGAATCCAATCAGTTGCGTCATTTGTGGGTACATTCCAATGGAAATTGAGATAAATTCGAACTTTTTGCGTTCTAAAAATTATTTTTTATCCAAAAAAAAAGGAGTTTTTATAGCCGAAAAACAAGATTTTATTCAAAGCAAAATTTTTTCTCGATTTTTTTTGATACTGAAATTTTTTCCTAAACTTTACAAAAATCTCATCAACAGTGTGTCTTACCGACAAAATTCCGTTCAATTTTCCGGTAAATATGAGTGGTTTTATCCGGAAAATTTTTCGAAAATTTTTCCAATTTTTTCAGTAGCTTTTTGGCGCGTTTAGCAGTTTTCGGAGAATTTTCCGATAAACCGGAAAATTATTGGAAAATTTTTTCCGTAATTTTCGGAGAATTTTCCGATGAATTCTTCCGGTAAATTTATCGAAAATTTATAAAAAAAATCCGTTTACCGGTAAACATTTTTTGTTAAGGCACACTGCTTACTAACAACAAAAATTTCCAGATTTTCTTACTTTCCTACCTAATCTAACACCCTAATACTTAACAAAAAAGGAGAGAGCGCAGACAGTCAGACACTCTCGTTTCTCTGCGCTCTCTCCTCAACACTTCAAAGGCGCATTGCTCGGCTAGTTGGGGAGATATCAGAAAGTGATAAGAGACAAAAATTATCAGCCTGAAATTTGCTATCGATTGGTTTAAAAATCGAGAAAATTCGAAAAGTTTGAAAAGTCATTTTCTTTAGGATTTTTTTTTGGGAAGCTACGAAAAATGTGTTATTTTTCTCTGATAAAAGTTCGGTTATCAGTGTCTTTAAAAAAGCACATTTGAGTATATTTAGACTCAATTTGTGACCTTAATTCGACAATCAAGTACATTTTCTGTTTGACCAAAATGAATGCACTTTTTTCTATGTCATTGAAATCCTGAAAGTGCACTTTACTAGAAATATCTTTTTCAATTAAAAAAAATTCTAACTTTTCCAGAAATTTTCTCATAAAAAACAATCATCCCATCTCTTCTTTTTCTTCTTCCCGGAACGGATATATAATGAGTTCGGGATGATCGTAAAAATTGGGAAAATAATGATAGTAGGGTGTGGTCAGACAATTTTATGTATGTTTTCAGCCACCCTCACTTTAATTATTGCTCCTCTTTTATTAGTTGCAGGAAATAGGAGCAGAAAGGGGATGGGGGACAAAGTTGGAAGTAGGGAGGGGCGATCTTTTTTTTTGTTAAAGATGACGGGAAACGTGTAACTTCAGATGGTATATCTCGAGGAATAGGCCGTTGAAAACCTATGTTTGAAGCTCGAAACACAAAAACTGGCACAGGATCCAAAACGGCCTGAACTTTTCGAAACTGATAAATGTTTTCTACAGAAAACCGAGAAAAATAGGGCTCTAAGCATGGGTCCGGATTCTGGGCTGGGAGAGGTAAACTTCTATATCAACCAGTTTTTATTCGATTGAAATCGGTGTTCTCTAAAAAAATCTGCGACGTTGCCGACGTATATATTTACTGGCAAACACTCGAAATCCTATATTAGGATAATGTGATTAAAGATGGGACGAGGCAAACAGTTTTGGAGGCGTTGCATGGATTCTGACGTAAAAAGTGGCGCATATATTGGATTAGAGGATCAAAATGAAGAAAAAATAGTTTAAACCTGATATAAGTTGATAACTGGGCAGGTAAAACTAGGCTTATCGATTACAAAAAAAGCTCTGGCAGCTTTTCTCGGATAGTTATCGGGGGACAATCAGTGTAAGAAGATACTTAACTTAGAACTCCAATTAAAAGGAATATTGAAAAAAGACATCATCGCGGCCAGGGCTGGAAGTAAAATTTTTATTTTACGGAATCCGTATTTGCGGATTGAAAATCCGTAAAATCCGTAAAAACATAAATTTTGATACAGAAGCTGCGTAGCATTCTGCTAGATGTAGGACTACTGCCTTAATCGTTCGATAGCCGTTTCAAGCTCAAACTATAAAAATAATGCCTGAAAATTGAAAATTTTATGTTTTAAATTTATCTCCTACAATTAATATGACACTGTTTTGCCTTTCAAAATGTTCAATTGGGATTTTTCTAAATTCCAACTTTTTGAGCTATTCTCATTCAAAAAACGAGCACATCAACCTTTGAAACTAACTTTTTTTCAATAAATTAGTCCGAAAACATCAAACTTCAGCTTAAAATGCTAAAAAAGTGCGTAAAATTTTATAACGGATTATACGAAAAAAATTTTTTACGGTCGCTCAAGAAACCGTAAAATCCGTAAACGTAACATCCCAGCACTAATCGAGGCTGAATACTGTATCGCACGAAGTGTTAGAGCTCTTTAAAACAGGTAGATTCAAAACCAACTTTTCAAAAAATTATAACTTTTTGAACTTTCTCGAGTAGTATCTTTCTCAATTTTTCCGAGAACAGAGATTTCCACGAGGACGAAAAAAAGATAAAGTTGTTAGTTTAATGATGACAATAATGTCAATAAAGTTTGTCTTTTTTTTCTTCATTTTGAAATGGATCTTTTGAGAACATCTGGGTACAATATAATCAAAGTTTAATGATGTCTGGGGTAATAAGGAAATGAATATTTTTGATTTTTTCTTCGGTTTTCGATTGAAAATAGCTCAAAAAATCTAGAAATTTTGAAAAATATAACCTCGAAACAGCAAAATAACAATACGATTTCTCAAAAACACCAAAAAATGCATGACCAACTGGTCAGAAGAAAGAAAAAAGAAGAAAAAAGATAAATCGAGAAAAAAGAAACGAGATCTTGAAAAAATAAAAAGGAAGTGAATTCAATGGATAAAAAAAGAGAGAAAAAAGTGGAAATGTTTTGGTTGACATGGCTTCAGAGAGGCTATTTATGTGGAAGAGGGGTGAGAGTGATATTAAAATTGACAAGAAATAGAAATTTTGGAAATATTTGCAGAAATTTAGAAGAAAATGAAGAAATTCTTGGAAATATTAGTGCGAATGTTTAAAAATAACTTTTTGGCGGGAAAAATGCACGTTTGAAAAAATCGAGATATTATGTTTCAAACTTTCAAAAATAGGCCGGACCGGGCCAACGGAAAAATTTCTACTCGGTCCATCCCGGTTCGGCCCGGGTTGGAGAGGACCAAAACATGTTTTACATCCCAAAAAAAAAATGTTTTCGTTTTTCGATCCAATTGTATGGTACGTTTCTAGAAGAAATTTTTGACAACTTTTCGAGAAAAAAAACACAGAAAAAGTTCTGAACTTGATCTGAAAATTGGGAAAAAGGTGCTCAAAAATTCAAAACCCGGGCCGGCGAAATTGACCACCAGGGCCCACCAGGGTGAAATTAGACTGATTCCGACCGGAAAAATATTTGGACGTACGTGGCAAAGGATATGTTTTTCCAGGGAAAAAACTTCTAAAGAATATAAAAGAACAGAATATCAACCTACAAAAAACATCTAGGACAAATGGTAAAAACAAAAAAAGAAGAGGACAAAAATATCAGCTCCATTTCAAGAAAAACCACAAAAGAAAGAAAAAAAATTGGATAACTAGAAAGGAGGATTTTTTTGATAAAAGAATAAGGTCTGAAAGGAAACAAAAAAGGTTTTATTCCAGCATTTTTTGTTAGTTATTAGAAAAAATCATACTTGTGATAGGCCAAACCGGGCCTACTGACAGATTTCTACCGACCCGGTTCGGTCCGGTCGGCCTCGGAGGGGAGTCAAATCTTTTTGCACTATGTTTTTATTTTATTCATTTTCTCGGTAATTAGCAAACGGTTTTCTAGAGAAAGTTTAGGATATTGCCAATTGTTCTAATTTTTTTAATCCGGGCCAGTCAAGCCGGGTCAATGCTGGTCCGCCAAATCATAAGCATGGAAAAATAGAATAAAAACAGTCGGAAAAAAGTAGTGAAACTAGGAAGTACACTTTTTCCGAAGTTGTCACTTTTTCAATCATTCTTTTTTAACTGCGCAATATTTATTTGTTGGTTGTAGGACTATCTAAGAAAATGACAAAGCTCAGGGTAATTCTTTACTTTTTTGGAAAAAACGTTTCGAAAATTTTGAAATCAAATTTTCCGCACTTTTTTTCTCAGAGTTCTGAACAATTTGAGCATTTTTTGTCTGAAAATTATCAAGACTCTTGTCGAAACTTTTCCAATTACCACCGCCGTTTTTCCAATTTTTTCAGACTGAGCAACAAAAAAATTGCAAAAAACTTTTTTCAAAAACAAAAACCCGGTTCGAAAAAAAAAACAATTATGCTTTCCACGTGCTCCTTTTTCAGTTTCAGCTTCTAAACTGGAAAACACAGCTCAAAGTTCAAGAATTACAGCCAAAGAAAAAGGGGATTGCTCATCTTCATCTTTTTTTTCACTTCGGGTGGGCCCTACTCTTACCGGAAACTGACGGGTGTTTATGTGCTCTTTGAGCTTTTCCGGGCTGGAGATGTGTTGCTTTTTTTGGGGGAAAAAATTATATGGAGGAAATTTCTGGATTTATTTTTTGGGAGTGATGGAGATGTTGAAAAGTGGAAGGATTTATGGGAAAATCTAGAAAAATTTAGATTTTTGAAAAAATCAAAAAGCTTGGAAATTTTATGATTTCTGTTCCAATCGATAGCAAATTGTAAGTTGATAATTTTTGCGTCTTATCACTTTTTGATATCTCCCCTCCTAACCGAGTTATAGCCACTTGAAGTTTTTGGAGAGAGCGCAGAGAAACGAGAGTGCCTGATTGTCTGCGCTCTCCTCTTCTCTCGTTTAGCGGATTTCAAAGGGCTGCATTTCGGGGACTAGGATAGGTAGGAAAATGATGAAAAGTCGAAAAATGTGCAGAATTTTGAGGAGAATATTTCTAGAAGAAAATGATGAAGAAAAAAGTGCGTCTGACTGTCTGCGCTCTCTCATTTTTTCTCGTTTTCAGATTGATTTTTTTTTCGGCTTAGAATTAAGCAAATTGGGGACAAAATGCACTCGGAAAATGACGGAGAGGCAAATCTTAAAAAACAGGTGGAACTTTAGCAAAAGTTTAAAAAAATCAAAAGTTGCAGAATCTTACCAATTTTTATATCAATCGGTAGGAAATTTCAAGCTGATAATTTTTGTTTCTTATCACTTTTTATTATCTCCCCTACTAGCTGAATTATGGACGATTGAAGCTTTAGGAGAGAGCGCAGAGAAACGAGAGCGTCTCAATGTCTGCGCTCTCTTCCTTCTTCTCGTTTTGCCTTTTTTGAACGTCTATGGGATGAATTAGAGCTAAAAAAGCATGATTTATGAGAAAAAAGTACAAAAAACATCCGACTTCAAAAAAAAAATTTCTAGAGAATTTTGAACATTACTATTTTTTACATCGGCTGAAAAAAAAATTAGGGAACCGGTATTTGAAAAAAAAATTTCAAATAAATTTTTTAAAAATTCAATTTTCCCGCCAAAAAAAACCTTTTTTTTTCATCCTAAAAACTCCTTCAAGATGGCAAAGTTCAAGGGAACAACATCATCTCCCTCTTGGGGGGACCAGTGAGACTTTTCCGTTGAATTCGTTAGGACAGCTTTCAAAAAAAAAAGATTTGAAACAAGAACTTCAAAAAGAAAAAAAATAGAAGAAAAATGTGTGAGAAACAAGATAAAAAGAGGGGAACAAAACACAGAAAAATGAAAAAAGAAGAAGAATGTTCTAGTGGAACTGAGAATAAGAATACGGAAGGACAAGAATAGGATGTTCGGTGCAGAACAATTTGATTCACGGAAGGTTAAAGGGGGAGAAAAGAAAAAGAATCACGAGCACATAAAAAGTTCGGAAATCTTTTTTTTGGGCAAAAAATTTTTTGAAAAATCCTAAGAAACCCTAAAAAGATCAAAAATCCGCACCCAAAAATGCCGGATTTGTTGAAAAAATGCCGAAACTTTCGAAACCGGTCCAAATTCAAAATTCAAGAAAAGAACTTTTGGCCCGGTCGGCTTGAAAATTTTAGATTTTTGAGCACATTTTCCCCAATTTTTGTCTCAATTTCAAAACTTTTCCTGGGTCTTTTTACTCAAAAATAGTTTAGAATTTCCTCGCTGAAAACATAGGCCAAAAAAGTAGGAAAAAAACCGCGAAAAAAGATTTTTCAAAAAAAATACGTGAAGAAATCATGTTTTACCCTAGACCCGGGGCCTGTAGAAATTTCTCCAGCTGCCCGGTCCGTGACAAGTCTGCTAAAAAGTAAGTGAGAAAAGATTTAAAAACTTTCGGTATGAACTTTTCAAGTTCTTTGGACCCCGAAAATTTTGAGTATATAAACAAGAAACGAAAAATTGTAAATTTTGTGGATACTGGGAAAATATCCCCGCAAAGGAATTCGGAAGAAGTCATAGAACGTTCGCCAATCATTAAGAACCTTGTAGAAACAAGGTGAAGTCAACCGAAAACCAAAAAAACCGAATCTTTGAAAAATTTCGTCAAAAATCCTGTTTCGAAGCTCACCTAAAAAAACTAACATGGTTTGAACGCTAATTTCTAAAGGCAAACGCTAAAATTGTGTTTGGAGAAAATATTCTGAAAAGATATTTTGAAAAAAAATTTGGGAATTTTGAAAGAAAAATTGGGCGAAAAAAAAAAGTATACAGTCTTGAAAAACTCCCTATGCTTTGCAGAAATGAAAGTTGAAGATTCTGAAGAAAATTTGGAAAACAACTTTCAATTAAGGCAGTTTTCCAAACAATACGATGACTGAAGTTATTGGAAGTTGCCTGAAAAGCCCTAAATTCTGAAAAACAGCTTTTATACGACAAATTTCGGCCCAGAAAGCACCTAGTCCTAGCTCGAAAGCTCGGTCTAAAAGGACTACAACAAATCCCATAACAAACTTTACAAAATGAACTTGAAACTCAACCAACTCAACCAAAAAAAATTTTCAAAGATCCTAAAAATTCTTCTACTCAACTTTGAAACAAAAAAAGGAGGAGACGAAATGATGTGGTCAACAGGGCATGTTCCATTGGTTTGAGTGCTCCCACGGGGATTAATTTTCTCTCTTTAACTCCTTTTTTCTTTCGGAAATTGTCTTTACTCAACATATTCTATAGTCTGACTTCTGACCAATTGT
The DNA here is from genome assembly GCA_963572265.1 of Caenorhabditis doughertyi. NCBI lineage: Eukaryota > Metazoa > Nematoda > Chromadorea > Rhabditida > Rhabditidae > Caenorhabditis > Caenorhabditis doughertyi. The sequence continues at coordinate 835,012 of OY751555.1, forward strand.
ATCCGGTTGCAAAAAAAATGGCTTTGGGGCTTACAGAATCTGGAAAAAATTTTCTTATCACTTATCGATTTGTATTTTCTAGATTTTCTGGAATGTTTTTTTACAGTAGAGCGCAGTTTCTATCTTGATAAATTTGTCAGGGTAAAGGCTCATATATATGCAAGGTTTCTATCTTCTGAAGTGTTGCAATACATATGCCAGATAATAATCTTTTTGCATAATAATATGAACTAATAAAGAGCTAAAAAAAATGATGAAAATAAGGGGGTTATATCATAGTTTTCAGAGGGTCCATTAAAAAATTTTCACTGGAAAAATTGAAAAAATTGGCACAAGGCAAATAATCGGGACCGGGTTTCCAGACGTAAAAGAAGTAAAAAAAATTCTGTTCAAAATGCTTCGGAAAACTTCATCAGACATTCGAACTAACAACAGAAATGTGAGTCATTTGAAAATCTGCTTCCGGCTCCGCATGCTCTTTATTCTTCCGACGCATCCATCTCCGAACATATCCACAATAACTGATATAAACGGAAATAATCCAAACAAATGGAATATAATACATGTTGGTCACTTTGGTATCAGTGATAGAAGGCAGTTCAGATTGGTAGATATTGTAGGATTTATAGAATGTGCGGCATTGGAAAAACTGCAAAAAATAGAGGAAGAGATTGAAAAATAGTGGTGCACTACTAATGCAGGTTTTACGTCAGTTAACTAACCATAGAAAATGCCACCAGTATCACTGAATTAATAAAAATTGTCACAGTCCTTTGGCTCACTTTTGATTTTTTCAATACTATTTTGGCAAGAAGAAGAATTATCAAACAAAGTTCTATTATATAAAATGAAATTTCAAAAAGATCCAATTCTTGTATTTGATAGCTTAATTCCAGTACCAAAATATCTAAAAGACTCCGTCTTAAAAACTAAAAATGAGAAAACACACGCATTGGAAGTGTGAGCTATGCAAACGCGCTCCTTCGAATACGTAAACAACCGTTGTCTGAGTATTCAACGTTCGTTGCATTTCTTTGGAAGAGACGCAGAGACAATGTGTGTAAACGTTGAATACTCAGGAAACGGTTGTTTACGTATTCGAAGGAGCGCGTTTGCATAGCTCACACTTCCAATGCGTGTGAGACAAAAAATACCGTCCCACAAAAAATATTTAGAAATTGCCAAGGCCAAAATCGACATTCCGACTATATATTTTTGAGTGAATTTTGTGCACAAAAATAAGGAAATAAAATGAGTAAGGTTGAAAATTTCGTCAAATAACTGATTGAATAAAATGATGAAAATGATATAAGGTTGATAATGAAGTGAAAAGAATCCAGGTGTTAGGATTAAGGTAACAATAAGTGATTCGATACCAAGAAATTCGTATACAAAGTGAACAATAGTTGATGCAGTTGTGATGTACATAAGATAATGGAATGATATTAAATCAGAGAATTGACTACTCTGAAATAAGCTCAATAAAAGTGTTCTCTGTCGGTAAAATTTCGTAAAAAAAAGTTTAGAAAAGTTTACGGGCTATCGGAAGGTTTGCAAAATCCGCTAAACAATGCGCACTAATGTGCTTTCGGAGCATCGTTGCTCCGTATTTCTTTTTATCCACGGAGTACCAGAGCGTACATTAAGCAAGCGCGCCCCACCGAAATCGTCTAAAGCAGTGGGAATTCAAATTTCAGTTTTTTCGTATTTACTGCGCTCCAAAATTGAATTCGAACATCGCGATACGGAGTTTAATAATTCCGATGACGCAAATATCGCGATTTCCAGGGTTTTTTGATGAAATTTTGTGGGTTTTTTGATAGATACGAGTTTTATTAGTGCAAAAAATACAAAAAATACAACTTTATTTCACAAAAATAATTAATCCATTTTTCAGGCTTTTTAATGAATAAAAATTAATTTAATTAAGTTTTTAGTTGTTCTAATTTTTTGTTTTACATTTCAATGTACCCGTGAGAGCAGAAAAGCTCAAAAATTTGCAAATTTTGAACTCAATGAAAAACTATTTTTTGAATATCCGCTAAAAGTAGCTCGATAAATCTTTAGAGCGCGCTTGCTTAAATTGTACGCTCTGGTACTCCGTGTTTGAAGGAGTACTCCTTTTTGTAGTTAAAAGTTTTGTAGTTTTTGTAAAAGGAGTTTCAAGCCTGAAAATGGAGTATTTGTTTTGGTAAAATAAATTTACATTTTTTGTATTTTTTGTACTGATAACACCCGTATCTATCAAAAAACCACAAAATTTCATCAAAAAAACCACAGAAATCGCGTTATTTGAATCATCGGAGATATTAAACTCCGTATCGCGATTTTCGGTTTGGACATTGGAGCGCAGCAAGTACGAAAAAAACTAAAAATCGAATTCCTACTACTTTAGACGATTTTTTGGGGCTCGATTTCTTAAAATGAGCGCTCTGGTACTCTGTGATGGTATTGCGCTAAAAAGTTACAAATAAAACTTCAAAATTTTCTTTCGAAAATTTACCGAAAAAGTTCATGGAAAAAAGTTCGGTCAGCTCAATCAATTTCCGAAAAACTTTCCGAGATTTTTGCGATACATTTTTTCGGTAAGTTTAACGAAATTCTACCAGCAAGGCACACTGGCTGAACCAATAATACAAACCATTTTTTTGACCAACTTATAAATATACATCACAAATAAAATAAATGAGAATGCTGAATGCCAAAGCGTCTCTCGAATATGTTTGCTCATTGCTGTCCCACTTTCATATGAACCATACATTAACTCTGTGTTATTTGTAACCACTTTAATGTAGAGCTTCATTTTCTGAGAGGAAAAAAAGAGCGTTAGAAGAAGTTTTGTCAGATATTGAATGTTTGGGAAAGGCAGGTGAAATTTCTTTTTTTGGCGCGCAGAACGAAGGAGTAGCTAACCGAAGCGGCATATCGAATTTTTCAGGCTGCTCTCGTGAGAGATCACGCAATTTCAAGTAAATTAATTTTCGACCTGCAAAACCGAAATTTTCATTTTATAGTCGCGTCCATGGAGATGTTGGAACGGAAATTGAATGAAGAGTCCTACTATCTCAGAAGGAATTGATCTATTCAAGTGGGAAAACTGTTGATGACATGAGCAAAGTGGAAAATTAGGAAGTCGGAAAACGAAGGACGAGAGTCGGAAAAAGTGTAAAAAGAAGAGGAGATACAGTTCGAGCTTCTTGGATTTACTCTGTGAAACTTGTTTGGGAATCGATCCAAAGCGATGATGGAGTCAGTTCTGAGTTTTACGGAAGGCTGAACAAACTTTAAACTTTAAACAAAAAATCTTTTACAATTAATTCCAAATTGAAGAGGATGTCAAGATCAATCGAACCACGAAACTTGGAGTTCTATAAAGCTCCTGACCATTTGATAATATGGCTTGAAGTAAGGATTCTTGGCTATTTTAAAAGTACAATGAAAGAGTTATACGCCAGCGTTAAACTTGACAAAACGGTCAATTTTGATATCCTCTTCAATTTGGAACTAATTGGAAAGAGTTTTTTTTCTAAAAACAAAATCTGTTCATTTTTCCATCAAGGGTTTGCACACGGAAAAGGGAATAAAGTGAAAAAATATTATTTCTGAAACTTTCCCTGAAGGTTCCCACTCATTTCTTATGCGAATTGTTTATTGAAAAATCAGAAAACATTGATTAGAGGTCAGAAAAAAAAGTGAAAGAAAAAGTCGAAAATTGGAATCGAACCCACAACGTTCTCACCAGTAGCCGAACCTGCTAGCCGTTCGGCCATTCAACCACTTTCAAGTGGGTGATGAGTTGCCGGCGGGCCAAATTAAGAGATGAGTGCCACGCTCCTGTGCTAATGCTGCCAAATCCAGAGGGGAAAAGTACCAAACCTTCGACCGTAATATCTCGGTTCGGAATACCATTCAGCAAATTTTAAAAACTGGTATGAGCCTCTGTTAACCAAAACTTTCGATCGGTACACATTTCGAAACGAAACTCCACCATGCGTTCAGACCATTTTCTGGTATGTTGGGAAGTTTCTGAAATCAAAAAAAAAACAGATTCCGGAAGACGGGGCTAATTGTGAAAAAACAAATCATGATTTGTCTGTTTAATTAAACTCATGAAACAAGTTTATTTGGACGTTAAAAAACGATTTAAACCATTTAAGATTTCACGGGATACGGAAGCAAAACTTTTGACTGCTTTAACTACGCAGTCAGACATCCGCTCAACGTTGTTATCAATAAGAGATACAAAGCTGGTTTCTTGCGAAGATACGAAGCTGGTTCCTTGCGAGCATTTTTTCCCCACTGCATTGTCCCATTCTTTGAACCCCACGAATTGGTTGTCTTCTCGGAACTTTTGGATGCTTCTACTCAGAGAAGGAATAACATACTCAAGGATCCGAGCCTGAAAGGGAAGAAAAGATCATAAGAAAGTTGTAAATCGACTTGCCTTAATTTTAGGTGCGTTTTTTATCAGATCGAGAGGAGAGTTTAATTCTGTAAAATTGAAATTGGTTTGTGCTATTAACAGTATTATCACAACAATAGACGAAATATTCTCAGATTGCAAGGTAAAAAACGCTTTTCTATTTAGTTTTTCAACAAAATTGAAACTATTACTTATTTGCGAAAAAGTGGCGGAAAAATTCCATTTAAAGACAGAACTTTCACGATATCTTGTCACGCTTACAGTTTTATTGCATTGAAAGTTACTGTAATCGTGACGAGATATCGTGAACTTTTGCCTTTGCGCCTTTAAACGGAACCGCCATTTTTCCACAAATGAGTTATAAGCTTCTTTCTCTGAGATTTTTTCTGTTGATAGAGCTTCATATTTCTTTCTGCAGAACACTGCATCAGCAAAAATAATTATCATAGACATGAATCTTACCCTTTAGAAACGCTACGAGTACTGCAAGTGAATCCTTCAGCCCATCGGTTTTGATATCTCGAATGCTTTCTAAAGGAGAGTACAGACCGCACCCGATTGCTTTCAGAAGGGACAAAGTCAATGAAGTGGTGCATCTAACAAGTTCATTGAGTACACTTGTCTGTAAAGTTAATCGTGAGTCAATGAGAACGCATACAGAAAAGAACTTTGTATATGCGCAGTTCTTTACGCTGCCATGGTCATTTCTCTTGGGGTCGAGTTTTGAGAAAGGTCGACCACCTCCGAAATTCTCAAATTAATGCCCGTTGCGGGCGACATAGTTCGTCCTTGATTTCTTTCATTCTTTTTTTCTGTTTTTTTCAAAGAAATTTTTGAATATCAGTTAATCAATGAGAAAAATAAAAAATAACTTGATTTTTGGCGATTTTTCTATTTTCCTGTAATCAACGAAAAATGGTATCGCTATAAAATCAAGTACTTTTCTGTCTTTAATCTTGATAAATTGGTATTCAAAAAGCAAAAAAAAAATGAAAAAAATCACCTGACTAACTATGTACCGGATGAAAATATAAAAACTAAAACACCATTATATTTTTTCAGATTCTGCAATTTTTTTTTGCAACCGGGGGCAACCGGAAACGGTCTACACGGACATTCCAACATTTTCTTGGTATTTTGTGTTAAAATATAATTATTGAAACAGAAATGAATGTTTTTTCTAGGGAAATTTATTAGGAATTAATAGATTTTTTGATAAGTTGAATTTTTTTTTTGAAAAGTATCTCTTATTCCCTTTTTTTCCAGATATTAATTCAAATTATTATGCAAAAAGATAGCAATCTGGCATATGGATTGCAACACTTTGGAAGATATGAATCTATGCATAATAAAGCCTTTCCGTTTTTTGGTGGATCACTAGTTTAAAAATGAAGATTATGAAGGATTCACACTTTCTTTTCCCTTTTTTTTGACAGATGGAACCGGATAGAGGGCGTCAGATATCTTATGAAAATATCTATTGTCTCATCTTGAAAGCGTTTTTTTATCAAAAATATAATTTTTAGATTACGTGTTTCAAAATGCGATTTTCAGTTTTCAGAAAAAAATTTCTAGAATATTTTAAGCTGAAAATATTCTCTTTGAAATTCTAAACATGTTTCTTTCTGGAACTATTTCTTTAACTACTCTGGGTCTCTAGTTATCGCTGTTCGAAGCATCGAGTGGAAGAGAGCGCAGACAGCCAGACACTCTTGTTTCTCTGCACTCTCTCCTCAAACTTCAGATGGGTATAACTCGGTTAGGAGGTGAGACATCAAAAAGTGATAAGAGACAAAATTTATCAGAATAAAATTCCCTATCGATTGGCATAAAAATACAATAATTTTGAGTATTTTTGATTTTTAGAAAAAAATTTCTGGAAGGGTTCAGGCATTTTAGCACATTTTGAGCGCATTTTTCTCCTTTTTGAACTTTTCAAAATATTGAAAAAACTATTTCCGATGAAATAATTTTATTTACATATGGAAAAATTGAATTATTTACATAAAAATACAAAAAATATAGTCCAATATTTTAGATTTATGGCACAACGGCGTTAGCGTTCAAGTCGAAGTTCTTGGCCATGGCGAAGGCGCTGAAAATCATAAATTTTTGAAAAAAAAGTGTTTCTCTCTACAGTACCCCCAAGAAAAGTTAGGCCACCAAAACTAAATCATTGCATTTTTGTGCAAATTATCGTAAGGTTTCACGTCTTCCGGTGGGTACGGTATCAAGACTTCTTGGTTTGATGAACTAAAAAATTTTTCATGGCCTAACTTTTTCCGGGGAGTTCTAGGTCATTAAAAACTTACACTTCCTTAATTGGGACATTGTAATACTCGGATTGCACCACCTTCTCGGTGCTGCTAGAGCAGTTGTGGGTCACTTGAAGGGCGATTTCGAAGGTGTTCTAGAAATGTTTTTTGAAATGTTTTTAGAAAAAAAGGGGCGGAACTTACATCAAGAAGACCATCATCATCGTCAACACCGACCATTGAGAATTTCACAAGCTTGTCACCATTCTGACATTTGTCGTATTTTACAAGTTCATCGTCGGAGCTGAAAATTTTTTTGGAAATTGTTTTTTTCATTCAGGAATTGAATTTTTCAGTTTGTTTTGCTCCCGATTCACTGTTTTCAAAAGCGAAAATGCGAGAAAGCGAGACAGAGAAAAAGGGAGAGAGCGCCGACAGTCAGACACTCTCGCTTCTCTGCGCTCTCTTCTACAACTTCAAATGGGTATAACTCGGTTCAGAAGAGAGATAGCAAAAAATGATAATAATCAAAAATTATCAGCATGAAATTTCCTATAGATTGGTATAAAAATATAAGAGTTTTGATAATTTTTGATTTTTTGAATTTTTTAAAATAGATATTTTTTGAACTCCCGCTGTTCTAGAATAGAAAAAACACGGAAAATTAAAAAAAAACACATTTCTGATATCAACACAGCAAAAATTCTTCAATTTTTCTAATTTTTGAATTCTTGGAAAATATACTGTTCAAAAATAAATTTTTCAATTAAAATAATTTTTTTATTCAGGACTTTCTGATACTGTCTAAAAGTTATTACGGGCCTTATTATCAATTTGGAGTGGTTTTATGATTGAAAAAATTTGAATTTTTCGGACCGCTATCTGAAGCCAAAGTAACTATTATTTTCAGATTCCAAAAAAAAACAAACCTTTTTCAAATTTTCAAATTTCCCGCCAATCCCCAAAACTCACAACAAATCCACCTCGATTCCTCTAACAGTAAAGCACCATCTTCCATTTGATTCACATTTAACAGCACCGGAAAAGTCGAAATTAGTGGAAGCCACCAAAGAAACACCAAAAATTGCAAGAAGACAAAGTGACGAATTCATGATTTGAGAGATGGGGAAAACTGAGAAAATAGAGGGTAATCGAGGTGTTTATATATGTCGGGAGGTCTAAAAGTCACATGCTGATCCACTAGACTAGAAGACAAGGTCATGTAAACAACAAATGTATTAGGAAATTTTTTTGGTTCGGGAACTGAAATATGGTTGTTCCACTGGTCAATCCTGGTATATATTTCCAAGATACTATACCCATAAATACAGTGTTGAAAATTTAATTTTTAGGATTTTTCAGAAAAAAATTTTTTTCAAAATTTTTTTTAGGTAACTTTTTTTAGAAATGGGTCATCATTATCTCATTTTTCAAAGATTAGAACCTCCTAACTACAGTAATAAGAAAAATGAAAAAAATGGAAAGTTTCAGAAAATTGGTACGATAGTTTTCATACAGTAATCCGAAAAAGGAAAATTCCGAAAAACGTCGAAATTTTTCTTTTGTTTTAGAGTTTATTTCAGATCACTGTAGCATTGGAAAAAATTGAGCGAGCATTTCTGTTAAATTTTTTTTGAAAAAATAACTTTTAGCTGCAGTATCTACTAAAATTACAGTAATCCAAGCCATTCTCGAAAAATCGAAAAATTTTGAGCGATTTGAAACTAAAAATTTCGGATATTTTCTAAAATTTTCTGAAAAATGGTACGCGGCACCCTCGACCCTAAACCTCGAATAAGCCGCGCCTAGGTACAGTATCCCAAATGGCATACAGTAGTCTACCGTACCCTACTGCAGTCTACCGTTTTCTTCCGTAGCCTAGTTTAAAGTGCATTACCGTATTCGATCCCAATATATTGTATCCTTTCTTAGCTACAGTATCCTATCCTGCTCTTTCTCGGTGTATACTTCCTCTACCGTACCATATTTTAGCGTTCCTCGGTGTACCGTACCTCACCCTTACAGACAGTAAAATACCTAACCTTTTAAGCATACCGAACCGCTCCTTTATCTACAGTACCTACCGTACCATACCGTTACCCACTTTTTTCTCCCCCATGACGTCATACTATGACATCACCCTGGTCAATGGTCATTCACCTTTCCTCATCCCCCTTTTCTCGAGAACAAAAAAAAATATTTCGGAAAAAAACAACAACAAACGAATTTCGGAAATTCAATGGCCAATAACCGGTTTTTTTTTTGGGATTTGATGCATCACCTCTTTTTGAAATGGATGATGGGAGGGAAGGAATAACAAATAATTGGTGGTATATGTGATTTTTTGATTTTTGAGGGAAATGAAAATGTATTTGTTTTGTTTCATGAGAAGAACAGATCAGATAGCAATGATCAGATGTAAAGTGTAATCGGGAGAATATTTTAGTGTAATGAAGGAAGAAATATCGAGATTGAACTATGAAACTAGTGGATTTTTGAGCAGTTTATGTAGTTTTAAATGAAAATTTGAGTTTTGGAGGCAAAAATCGCTAATTTTTTCGTCTAATTTAGATTCAAAAAAAGGAAAACATTAAATTTGGAAAAATAGCAACTTTGCACGAATTTCACTGAATAACCAAGCAAAAATTGAACAAAGGACAAACAAAAATTATAAAATTGTGTTCATAAAGCGACAATTTGTTGAATTCTAGACTATCAAACTACTATCAATGCCACTTGAAAAATCAACTTGGAACCATTCAACGTTCGTTGAGGAAAATCTATTGCAGAATGAGATCGACATTAAAATTGATACAAAATTGAGCCCTTCTTTACACCTGACGGGGGAAATTACCGAGATACTAGCCTTATCTGACATCGAAATTTTTTAATAAAACCAATTTTTCTTCCAAATATTCTGTCTGACTTGAATAATTTTGATTATTAAAATAATAATGGGACCGAATCTGGATTTTCAAAAAAAAAATCTTCAAATTTCTGGATGAGAAAGTTGGCCGGGAACCCAAACTGGCATGGATTTCTGAACAAATTGCAAAGTGTTTTTTAAAAAACAGTCTCAAAGTAAAATCGTTCAGATTTTTTTTATTCAAAAGATCACTCGGTCATCACCATTCATAGATTATTTATCACTGATTTTGAACTCCAGAGTGCACCATGTAAAGTTTCACAAAACCCCAGAAAAATACAATTTTTTCCACCTCCAGATGGGCGAAGTCAGAATCGCCCAGAACCAATTCAAAACAAAAAAACATACTTCCTAAACTTACAGTAACCTTTTCGGAAAAAAATTTCGAAAAAATTTACCGTGCGTTTACCAGTAAATTTTCCGACAATTTTTCGGTACATTTTTTCCGGTAAACTTGCCCAAAATTCATCGAAACACTGGGTTACAGATGAACTTTTTTCTGTAAGGCACACCGTTTCAAGTTCACAAAAAAATTTTTCCAGAAACAAATATTTTCAAAATCCCGGTTTTCTTCATCATTCGTCTTTCACCTTCCACAGATCAATTACACCAAACTCCATCCGGGATATCAATTCTCTCTTTTTATTCCGTTATTCCCACGTGAACTCTCTATTAACTGATCATCCCGATGGGTGGTCTCCTCCCCCCTAAGTGATCACTTTTTTGTTGTTTTCCTATTGAACCCTTCGCCCCTATATAAGATCACCCTCTTCAATTGTTATTCAATAGTTCTCTTTTTCAAAATGAATTCCTCTCTTATTATCCTCGTCGCTCTTGCCATCTCCGTTGGCGCGATCACCAATTTCGACTTTTCCGGCGCTGTTAAATGCGAATCACTGGGAAGATGGTGCTTCACTATCAGAGCTGTTGAAGTTGATCCAATGTGAGTTTAGAATTGATAAAGTTGATAAAAAGATTTTTTTAATATCAAAATTCTCATTTCCTGATAACTTTTGATATGAATTGATGGCAAATTTTAATCTGATTATTTATTTTTGTCTCTTATCACTTTTTGATATCTCCCTTCTTAACCGAGTTATAACCTTTTGAAGTTTGAAGCGAGAGCGCAGAGAAACGAGAGCGTCTAGCTGTCTGCGCTTTCTCCCTCTCTAGGCGCCTGATTTTCAAACGGTTATAACTAGAGACCCAGAGAAGCTAGAGAAATAGTTCAAAAGAAAGAAATGTGTATAATTTTAAAGAGAATATTTTCGGGTCCAAAACTAAAAAACGAGATAAGCTAGGAAAATGTTTAAAATAGAACAATATGTAGAACTTCGACAAGAAATTTTGAAACTAAACAATGTTTCAAAAAATTTCCTATTTTTTTTCTTTTTCAGCTCCAACGACGGCTTGACCAAGTACGAGAAATGTTCGGAAGGAGAGAAGCTCGTGAAATACTCGATGGTAGCCGCCTCCGAAGACAATGACGGCCTTCTCAATGTAAGCTCCGCCCCTTTTTTTTCTTTTTTTGAAATTAACAATTTTTTATTTCAGAACGAATTCGAAATCGCCCTTCAAGTGACCCACAACTGCTCTACCAATGACGAAAAGACCATTACCACTGACTACGTGAATGTGCCAATGGACAGAACGTAAGTTGGTGGTGGCCTAGGGGAAGCTAGGCCATGAAAAATTCAAATTTAATTTTGCTTTGTTTTAGCTCCTACTCAATGGTCATGAACTTCGATTTGAACTCCAACACCGCTCTCCCACCAGTCCAATAAATATTTCAATATATGGATTTTGTAAATATGTACATGTCACCTCATGATGAAAGCATTTAAATAAAGATACTTTAATTTCTGTTTTTTTCTTGCTTTAAAGGTGGCGGGACATGAAAAAACTTGATTCGTAGTTACTTGTCTATTATGAATAATGGACCACTCTAAACTCGTATTTGAAGTCCGAATAATCATAACTAGTAAAAAGTGAAAGTTATCACGCACTCGAGATTGTAGGCGCGAGAGTCAGATTCAAAGACGCAAAGAAAGGGCGGCCGCGTTTTGACCACTGTGGCTCAGCCGGTAATGCGCTCGACCACTAATCGGTACGGTAGCTTAGTTCGACCCCTCCGATGGTAATGGTTTTTGTTTTTCTCGAAAATAATCAAAATTGAAAAATTAGTGTATGCACCACATCTTACGACAAAATGCATACAAAGTCTACAAAAAAGTCTACAAAGCTTTCATGTCCCCCCCCCCCCCCCCCTTTAAGAGTTTTTTTTTCATGTTTAGAACCCGGCAAACATTAGGTATTGGGAAGAAAACTAAAAAAAAAGACCTTTCATTTTTTAATATGAAATATGGCATGAAAATATGATGTAAATCACTCCTTCTCAATGAAAATTCAAATTATGTCAGTGGTCTACCCGATTTTCAAACTTCAAGATCTATTGTCCTATCACCTTTTTTATATTTCGATACCACCAAAAAGTCAACTTTCAACTACTCAGTATATGAGCAATACTAATCTTCAACTCATATTGAAGTCCCTTAAAACTCGAGTACTTTCATCTCTTGAATGGCCTATAACACGTCCGAAAAACTCACCTTAGAAGAGTGTGAACCCTTCCAGAAACGCCGATATTTTTTTATGAATCGAAACGGAATTTTGGGCATAACAACTTTCCAGTTGAAAAAAAGCATCCAACTTATTCTCGAATCAACTATGGAGCCTGAAATTTCTTCACAAGTGGGATCTCAGGTCTCAATTCCCACTGTTTCAGAAGATCACAAAATTTCCCGGCCTCCGTCAATAAGTGAGACCGGAGCTCCCACTTTTTGAAACAATTCTGGTTCCATACCTGATTTCAAATACTTTCCTACACCCTTAAGTTCTGACCATTCCCTCAGTTTGCCCTTTTTATTATTAGGTAGGATAATGTTTTATCTCCTACCCAACTTTTTCCATTTTCTCTTCTCTCCTTCTCATCACTTGCCAATTGACACCATCCAAATCGAGTTACGCAACAAACAGACGGCCGTCAAAAAGAGAGATGAGAAGAGATTAAGCTGCCTTCTTCCTCCTTCATCTCTCTTCCGTCTCACACGTTCGTTCGGTTTGTTTTTTTTTCCTATATCTCTCAACCTTTCTCTATTCCTCCTTCTATTCTGAATGACTTCTAGTGGTGGTGTTGACTGGGGCATATAAAAAACTTTCGCTAACTTATTACAGCTTTTTGAGAGATTGTGGAGGATGACATTGACTGTGTAGTGAGAAGAAAAAAAGATGGGTAAGAAGAGGATATTAATGACTGTGGACTGAAAATCTAACAGAGTGTATCAATTTTTTTGAATGTAATTGTGATGATGACCGGGTGATACAGGTGATCAAAAGGAAACGGTAGAAAAATAGTGGTTTTTGGTTGATAATGAAAGTTTCCTGATATTCCGATTTCTGCTGACTAGTTTTTGTTATGGTTTTGCTCAAAAATGTTTCTAAATGGTACAAAAGTTGGTTTGAAAGCAGCAGATTGAAAATTCTAACAGCGAACCGCCAGTTTTCAGTGTCGGCGTTCTTCGAAAAAGTCGAAGTCACCAAATTTATTTAGGAAATCATCACAAACAGCGCAGTGTACCGAATCCACTCTAGTTCTGGAACTACAGCGATCAGCTAGAACTCTTTGAGCATCCACATTTTTATTGTTTTTTGTGCGCATTTTTGTTTTTCTTGAATTCTTCGGGTCGGAAACTACTTTGAATTACACAAAAGTAGGTTTTCGACCTGGGAAATTCAAGAAAAACCAGAAAAAAACGACTTGCGAAAAATTTTTTTGTCCACGAGGAGTACAAAAAATATTTTATTTCTTTTTCGAACGACTGCAAAAAATGTTTCTTTACGTTTTGAGTTCAGATGTTTTAAGAGTGTATTTCCTCACATCTAAAGAGTTTTTTAGGCAAAAGCTGAATTTAGCTTGGACCTTTAGCTTTGACCCTATGAATTTAGCTTGGACCCTATCAGCACGCAACAAATGTTGTTCAATCTTGCACATTTTTACTTCAAACCTATTTTTTAAAAAGTTTTCAAAATTTTTTTCTGTTATGTCAAAATCAACTTTTAAAATCTTAACTAGACTTGGTAAAAATGTAAAGCCTTGAGTATACTTGCATGGAGTCCTAGTCCTGGATAGCCCTGCTCTTGAATACTAGGTTCCTTACTTCCCGCGCAAAATCTCTGAAGAACCTTTAAAAAAATTCAAGAATTCAAGAAAAAAATATCAAAAAAATGAGCAAAGTTCGTTGAACAGATTGCCAAGGACAAAACTTTTTAGAAAAAGGCCCGACCCGACTTTCGACAAGTTCAGAATTTTGAAATCTTTTCTAGGTGAATTGACCGGAAATTTTCTCAAAATCACATTTCAATAAGATTTTTTTCCCGTACAACCTTCACTTTTTCTCGATGCTAAAATCGACTCATGGTCCCTTCTCATATTTATCTGATCCCCGCTAAACTTTCCCACTAGCTGCCAGTAAAGGAGAAAGTTTTCTGTCTCGCATAATCTGCCACCAAATAGTAAATGTCTAGTTCTGTTCCATGCCCAATCACGTCAGATAATGGATCCAAAGTTGAAAGTGATTGACATTGTTCAAGAACGTCCTTCCCTCTTGAAGAGAACAAGTTTTTTAGCTACAAGTTCATAATTTTTGACCTTTTCTTTTTCGAATAAAAAAAAGTGGGCGGAGTCAGAATGCCAACATCTTCTTTCTTTCATCTGTTCTGCCATCGGCTTCTTCTTCATATTTTCACACTTGTTTTGCCTCCTTCTCATCTTCTTCTTCTTCGTCTTCATCATCTGCTACTTTCCCTTCTCTCTTCTCTCTTTTTCCGCCAGCTTCTTGTATGTACAGTTTGGTGACCTATGCGTCCATTATTACTCGCTTACATTCCATTAATTTCCATTTTTGTTTTTGAATTTGAAGCGGTTAAAGGAGAAGAAGAAGATAACGATTTCATTAAACCCCTAGGTGCCAGGGGTAAGAGATACGGTGAGTCCTTTTTTTTGTTTGTTGAATTTATCAGACTTGTCAAAAGGTGGCCCGAGTTCAAAATTTTTGTTTTTTCCAGCATGTTTTTCCCGATTTTCAGTCCAATTATAAAATTTTCCTGGATTTTTTTTTTAATTGATCAAATTTTATTCTGGAAAACATAGGACAAAAAGTGAAAAAAAAAACCGCGAAAATAAAAATTTTCAAAAAAAAACCTGGCTTGCCTGAAACCTGGTCCGAGCGGGCCCGGCACGGCTCGTGACAAGTCTGGTTTTCACAGAACATTCTCCATGATACCAAGTCGATATTAGGTTTTTGATAAATAATTGAAAAGTACTTGTTTTGAATTGTGTAAACTTTCCTTGGCATAAAATCATTAGCACTTTTAATCTTTCAAACAAGTTTGCCACTGATTTTTTACGAAAAAAGTACTGAAAAAACGTAAATTAGTCACAACCGGCTTGGTTGGAAGAAAAAACGTTCTAATATCTTGAAAAAACTGGGAGTGCTTCTAAAATAATAGCATCGTTAAAAGTATGGGTCAATTAGTATCTTCCTATTTATCAAAAACTTTTCAATTTGAGAGGTTGCAAATAACACCTTTATAGAATTCATTATTTCGTATTTTTAATTATAAAAAATAGTAATGCAAATTCGAAGAATTTAGAAAACTTGAAACCATAATCTTCACTTCAGTAATATTTTTATTTTTTTAGTAATCAGAGCAAAGCGATGGAAAAAACACACCTTGACATGGCAGTTACAGACACAGAACCTTGTGGATGCCGATGTTTATATTGTCAGGTAATCTTCTTTAAACCAAAAAAACCTCCAGAAATAATCGCTACTCTACAGGAACACAATGCACCGAGCATTCAACGAATGGTCCGCCGTATCTTCCCTGGAATTTCGAGAGATCCCACCTGATGTCGTGTCGAAAATTCCACCGGATATTTATATTGCATTCGAAAAAGGAGAACATTCCGATGGATTTCCATTTGATGGGTTAGGTAAGTAAGAGTTTTTTGAGCTAAAATGGAAAATTTATGAAATTTTTGGCAGTAAATCAAAATTTTTTTCAAAAATCATATTAATCGCTCGAAATGGCCTCGGAATTAAAGGAATATTTGAAGATTTGTCTAATTTTTGGCGCTAATTTGAAATTTGCTATTTCTGAAAACTTCAGAAAAAAAAAAATAGAAATTGTTCAAAATTTTTTCAAACCGCGCCGAAAGTTTCAGACCGCAACTCGGGTCTTGCAAAAAAACTTTCGAACGGATCGAAAATTTTTGAAAATTCTAATCTTTTGGAGATAGCAAGCGATTTTCAAAAATAGTTTTTCAAAAATATTGGCCAGTAAAAATTTGAAAATATTCAAAGTTTTTGAATGCGGGCCGTTTTTCTCCAACCGCTGTCCGCATTTTTGAGGTTTTCTGGAAAAGTTTAATCGAAAATTTCAACCTGAAAACTTAATGTTAACTTAATAATATCCAACTTTTTTGAAAATTTGTTCGAAATTTCAAAATTTTTTTGCAAAATCCAAGAAGTTTTCAAAGTTCTCTGGTCTTTCTGATCCTTTTTCTGCCATTCACACTTTTAAAACAATTACTCAAACCTATGAGAACTCAATTTTCCAACAAAAAAATCCAATTTTTCCAGACGGCGTCGTAGCCCACGCCTTCTACCCACGTGACGGACGTCTTCATTTCGACGCAGAAGAACAATGGAGTCTAAATTCTCCAGAAGGTGTCAATTTATTCCAGACAGCCGTTCACGAGATTGGTCATTTATTGGGATTAGAGCATTCAATGGATATTCGAGCGGCGATGTTTGCAGCCAAGAGACCATATGACCCCGCGTTTACATTGGGTAAGTAATTTGATTTTTTTTCATTAATTTGTTTTTTATCGATATTAAATTTTGAAAATTTTTTAGGTGACGATGATGTTCGAGCTATTCGATCATTGTTCCCGAAATCTGGACAAGAAGTGGAGGAAAATTCTTTGGAAAATTCGAAGGAAATTAAAATAAAGGAGGCCAAGAAGACAACTGAAACAGAAGGGTTGGATGAGGAGCATAGTGAGTTTTTGACACGATAATTGATATAATTGGCTTAAAAAAAATTGACGATACTGTTGAAAAAAGGAAATTTGGGCAAGAAAATTTAAACTTGGCACGGATCCAACGACCTCCCCCTAAAAACGCAACTGCGGCGCGCAATTTCTGCACCTCTCCGCAGTTTTGTTCCTGGATTTTGAGAAGACCTTCAAATTTCGGATGGGAAGAAGTTCAAATTTCCGGGAGAGTTGCAAAAATTGCGCGTTGCGTTTTCAGCGGGACATTGTTGGCTCGGTGCCAATCTAAGAATTCTTGCCCAAACTTTACTTTTTCAACAGTAGTTTTGTTGAATTTTCAAAATTTTTCAAGAAATTTCCGAAAATCGAAAAAAAATTCAAAAACGGAACATCCCCCCGCTTTTTTCTTAGAATTTTCTAGAAATCGGCTCCATTTTTTTTTAGCATTTTCATTAGGTTTTCATAAGCTAATCCAGTTATGAGTGCAGCAGCACCTTTTTATTGCATTTTACATCACTTTTCAAGTACTCGCGAACTTATGTATAATCAATCAGTTCTTGGAAAAGTCACGTCATTCCGATAACTATGAGTAACTATATCAAATGATTTCTGAATTAGGTTATGAGCATTTCCAAAAAATCAGGTCTTGAGTAAGGTTGTGCTTTGGTTCAGTTTGCACACTTGTTTCCAGCGCAGAATGTTCTGAAGGATGGAAGCAATTTGAAACGGAACAATATAAAAATTCATAATTATATGAATAAGAAGGGCGCAGAAGTTAAGATTGGCCATGGCTCAAAACTTAAAAATCAGATTTATAGTCCAACTAGAAAAAAGGTAGAAAATTCTGGAATTGTAACAAAAAAAATAGAAACAGGTCTCGCGTTGTCGGATTCTCGGCCAGGACTACACTGCGTCCAATAAGGATAGGACACCCCTTAAATTTTCGCGTCCAGCCAAAACTAAAAACTTTATGAAAAATCTGTAAATGCCATTCGATTCCAAATACAAAATAGCCTCCGGGCACAATTTTTCATCATCCTATTACTTTGCATACTCTGATAGCAGAAAAACTCATTTTCTCAGCTGTCCAAAAAGGATAGGACCCCCTGGAAATTGGGGTTAATCCATGATTTTTTCGAAATTTCAATACTTCGTGTGTAAATGTGTAAATCAGCTAAAAAGTGGGATTTCATCGAGTTCTGAAATTTGTCAGAAACGGTCAGAAGAATTCAGAAACTTCATAAAACGTCAAAAAATGTCAAAATGAGTCATTTTGAAGTATTGAAACTTCGAAAAAATCATGGATTAACCCCAATTTCCAGGGGGTCCTATCCTTTTTAGACAGCTGAGAAAATGAGTTTTTCTGCTATCAGAGTATGCAACGTAATAGGATGATGAAAAATTGTGCCCGGAGGCTATTTTGTATTTGGAATCGAATGGCATTTACAGATTTTTCATAAAGTTTTTAGTTTTGACTGGACGCGAAATTTCAAGGGGGGTCCTGTCCTTATTGGACGCAGTGTATCAGTTCGTAGCTTGTGATTTGGGATTTCTTGAAAGCATACTTGGGACCCGCGAGCCGGTCGGGACGATGAAAAATTCTGCCAGCTCGGCACAGCCCGGATTCGAAAAAACTTGAAAAATTGGGGTCATTTATATTTTTTTAACGATTTTGATGAAACTTCTGGCATTTTGCTACTAGAAATATCCAAAATTTTCTTTAAGAAAAACCTCTAAAATTTCTCTAAAAGAGTTATTGGAAAAAAAGACGAAAGAAAGCTGTTTCAGTGCGAAAAAGTTTTGAACCTTTTTAGAGAACCAGACCGACGGTCCGGACCATCATGTGCTTCAAAGCAATTTTTCAAGTGATTTCTTTTGAAAATTCGAAATCATTATTGAAAATGAACTTTTCAATTGATTTTTTCCTCCGCTAACAACGTTTTAATTTCCAGACGATCCGTTCGAAACCACAACAACATCATCCTCTTCCTCTCCGGACTCATTCTTCCCATTCCCTCTTCCTTCAATTGAGCATTTTCAAAGACGAAATGACTGGTTTGTACTATGATCTCTTACTATTTCCATGTTTTCATTTGTATTTTTGCAATTTTCGGGTAAACCAAAACCAAAATTTCATCAATAAAGAAAATATTGTTTATTGGATCAGAGTTCAGTACATGCGGGGGATTAAATATTGGTTTTGGGTGGATGCAGAAAAGAAAAATAAAAAGAGAAAAAATAATGAAATCAGTGTCAAAAAAAAGTCAATCAACGTGCCACTTTCATGTCCTTCTCGTCAATCTCGACGACCTCAATGATCTCCCGATCAGTGAACTCGGCACGATCCGCCGAGTCCCGGGCGTCGATGATGCCCTCTGGAGCCAATCCGTAATCGATACGGAAGAACTCCTCGTCGAGAAGTTTTCCCTTCTGGAAATAGGAAATACTATAGATTTTTTGGTTCTGAAGTTGAAAGCCTTGCAGGAGAAGAGAGCGCAGACAGTCAGACACTCTCGTTTCTCTGCGCTCTCTCCCGAAACTTCGAATGAGTATAACTCGGTTAGGAGGGGAGATATCAAAAAGTGATAAGGCAAAAATCATCAGCTTGAAATTTCCTATCGAATAGCATAAAAATCACAACGATCGGACAACTTTCTGATTTTTTAAAAATTGAATTTTCGACTGCTTTGTCATAACAAAGCGCTGTGTAGCTCACAACGATGTCATCGTATATAAGTTTGAATCTCAAAAACAGGGCTCACACTAAAAATTCAGAGCAAGATGGCAATTACAACAATTTTTCAGGAATTTTTCAAAAAAAAATATTATCGCCAGCTGAAAAAGTGATTCCAAAAAATATGAAATTGAGAATTTTTCCGGAATTCGTTTTTTTCCTGCTCTTTTCAGAATGCAATCACATCCAAAAAAAAACAACAAAAGTGCACAGTTTAAGTGGAAAACAACGCCACAAGCTGCTGAAAGCCTTTTCAATGCCCTAATTCTAATCAAAAACCTTTCAAATCGCTGAACCAGCACAAAGGTGTTGTGTTTTTTGCAAAGAATTGTTAAGATCGTGTCAATATTTGAAATTTTCAAAGTCTGTAGTCCTCGTTGTCGGTGCGTCAATTGCCGCCTTAGGACCGCGAAGCGACTACCAACGCAATCAGTTTAGAATACGTTATTTGCGGCCTCGACGAAATTTCAGATTTTCAAAATTTTGAAAAATCTAAATCACTTCAGGAAATTGAAGAACGAACTCACTAAAACCAAAAAATCTACGAATTCCATGGATTTTCTTGAAAACAAACCTTTCTTGTAATATTCATTGTGAGCTCCTCCTTTGGATGCAAAATTGCGAAAATCGGCGACATGACATAATTGGCCGCATTCATAATACTTATCTGATACACCAGATTAACCTCCCCATCATTTTTCAGTGTCAATTGACACTTTTCCTCTTTTTTCGGATCAATGTATACTTTGTTAGATGATACTGTTAAAACTGGCATCATTTTCTCTTCTTCCTCTTTTTTCTGCTCAAGAGCATTGACTCCATTAAGAGTGAAGAAAGATTTGGTTTGGACCGAGGGGTTCTCTAAACGAAGACCCTCTGCGATTTTGAGGGATTCACAGTAGAATTGAATGACGGAGGCGTCTGTTTGAAGGCCTTTTTCCACGTATTTTTGGTAGGTTTGTTGGCGACGAGCTTCGAGCCAAGTCTGAAAATAATTTTCTTTTTTTGGGAATTTCGTTTGTAGGTTTTCAACTTTGTTTAGTAGGCCTAGAAATTTTTGTTATTTTTGTCTTTTGAAGCGTTTTACTAGCTCTGCTGGCAATAGAGTTATGGGCGTTCAAAGAGGGGAAGAGAGCGCAGACAGTCAGACACTCTCGTTTCTCTGCGCTCTCTCCGAAAACTTCAAATGGGTATAACTCGGTTATGCGCTGAGATAGGAAAAAGTAGTAAAAGACAAAAATGATCAACTTGAAATTTCCTATCGATTGGTGTAAAATATCGGATAGTTTTTTAACTTTCGATTTTTTCGAAAAATTTTTTTTGCAGAATTCTGCTATTTTTCTTCAAACTTTCCACAGTTCCGCTTTTTTGTCAGGGTTTTTAGCTTAAGCCGTTGATCGCGGCGTTAAATTAAAAGATGACGAAAGCGCAGACAGTCAGACGCTTTTGTTTCTCTGCGCTCTCTCTTTCATTTTCGGGATGTCAAATAGGCGTAACAAGGTTAGTAGGGGAGCTATCAAAAAGTGATAAGAGACAAAAATTATCAGCATAAAATTTTCTATCGAATGATATAAAATATGAAATGATTTGAAAATTTTCGCGAAAAAGTTCATTTTACATCTACTTCGCCTCATCAGAGCTTTGGAATCATTCTGAATGTCTGTTTTTGATTCAAAAAAATAATATGTTTTCCCCAAATTTTTAAATTGAACTATAGGAATCCGCGGCTTAAAAATCCACCTCAGGAATTATGTATTTTTCAAAAATTTGAATTTTCAGCTATTTCTTTTTACGAAACTTGCTCCAAACCTCCAGAATAGCCTTCAAAAACCCTCCTACAGTTCAAATCAATGTGAAAATTTGAATTTTTAAAACCGCTGGCCTAGAAAACCCCACCTCAGCAATCAACTCGGTCATTGAGAACATTTGTCCAAACTTCTTAACGGCTTCAGCCGATGGGAATCTTCCCTGTTCTTTATAGAACTTTTCCAAATTATCCGATTGCCATTCAGTTGTGGTCCCGAAACGAAGTGATCTCTTATTCTGCAAAAATTTTTATGAGACTTGGAAATCAGAAAAACTACCGTAGTCCTTGAATTTTAATAATAAGGTTATTGCAAAATTTAATCAAAAGGTGATGCAGTCTAGCAGAATGAGGGGAGTAAAACCAATCAAAAAGTACTCATGACCGCAAATTTCATTAGGTATTGGGGTTTGGCTTAGGCTTACCTTCTCGTCAACTTCATCTTCAGAATCTGGATATTCTTTTGCGATTGGAAGAGTGGCAGACTCGCGGGAATCTGAAAAAATATTGAAAAGTAGCAAAAATTCGTTTTTTTTTCTTTCATTTTTCATAAGGAATTCACTAAAAAATTACTCGAAACGGTACAAAATGATGAGAGCAACGAAGATCGCAGGTTGATGGCCTAGAAACCGACAGAGAAAATCGCTCTGTCATTGTCGAAAAAGAAAAACACGCGCGGCATGGAAACGCAGAGGAAAGAAATAATCTAACGACGACATAGAGCGCGTTGTAAATTGACTGAGTAGCGACTCCATTCACTGATCAACAGGATACGCAGTAAAAGATTGATCGCGATAACTTAATATGATTTATCTGCGTAGCGACTCTAAAAGATACGTAGCTTAAAAATCTCGAAATTTTGAATGTAGCCAAAATTTTGTGAGTTAAGGCCAATGGATGGTGCGTTAAAGACTCTAGGATCATTATCTAACAAGACAAAAGGCTGTAAGAGACCGTACGCAAGACAGAGACGCAGGTCGACTTTTTTTTCAAATTACCCAATTCATTAACTGAATTCGATGACTAAAACAGGACACAGAGCTATCGCTATAATTCGACTTTTTTTCGCTGCGTAGCGGCTCTACTGCCGTTTTTACACAGTATACCAAGCTGAACAAACTATAAATTAAAGTCAATGTCATACAGAAAAAAAATAGAGGAAAAGTCTGAAACTTGCAAGAATGTCCTGGAGTTTTCAAAAATCTAATTCTCAAGAAACAGACTGTGTGCAACAAGAAGACCCAGAGAAAACTACACGAAATCCGTCTCACCTGCTTTCTCCAACTTGACCCTTTCCAAATCTTTGGCCAACTTATCCGATTTCCCCGAATCCTTTCTTGAAGCCACACTCTCCTTCCTTGATCCCGAATCCCCTGATCCCGCACGACTTGGACTTGGACTCTTTCTCACTTTTGGTGGGGACAAATCACGGCTCTGTTGAGCAATGAGCTTCTTTGGTGGAAGACTAGAAGCAACACTTGTCTTGGTGGTTACGGTAGTTGTTGTGGTTTTGGTAGTTGATGCGGAGCCATTCTTTGCTCCGTTGGCTCCAGTGGATGGGAGCTCCGATTGAGTGAGTTTGGACTCGGCGGTGAATGGGCACTTTCTGTTGGTGATGGTTTCAACAATTGACTTTTTTGGACTGCTCTCTTGGTGAGAGGTTTTCTGAAAACACTAGATTAAAGAGCGACCCAGAGAAAAAAGAGAGGGCGCAGACAGTTAGACACTCTAGCTTCTCTGCGCTCTCTCCTGAAACTTCTAGAGGCTCTAGCTCTGTGGGTAGGAAAGATAGAAAAAAGTGATAAGAGGCAAAAATTATCAGCTTAAAATTTTCTATCGATTGATGTAAAACTCAAAATGGTCCAAAAAATTTTGATTTTTCAAAAAAAAAAGCTTTTCGTGATTCTCTCCCTTTTTATCACTTTTTTGTAACATTAAGACATTATCAGGCTAAAAACTCATTATTTCGACAGTTTTAACTGCAAAAATTTTTGAGACAGCCAGAAGGGAGGGAGAGCGCAGACAGTTAGACACTCTCGTTTCTCTGCGCTCTCTTCTAGAACTTCAAATGGGTATAACTCGATTAGGAGGAAAGATACCAAAAAGTGATTAGAGACAATAATTATCAGCTTAAAATTCTGTATCAGTTAATATCAAAAGTGATAAGATTCGAGAAGTTTGAAATTTTTCAGATTTTTTCACTTGGTCTAAAAATCCACCTTTAAAATTTTCAAGGTGTTTTCGTGTAAGTTACTGCCTGATCATCTGTTATATGGCTGCTTGGTGACGGCAAAGCAGCAATTCAAAAATTATTTTCGAAAAGTAGCAATAGAGCGCACTTTCCACCCAGACTCACCTTGACAGCTTGAGTGGCAGCAGTAACCGACGACGCTTTCGACATATTTTTTCGTTTGAATAAAGACGAATATTCTCGAATAACTGCTCTCCATGGCTCTTTTATACCCCTCCCAGTAAGCTCCGCCCACTTTTTCGCCTCGAGCTTAATGAAATAAGGGGGAGAGAGAGAGTGCACACCTGTCTCCACCCCATTTCTTGAGTGATTGAATTGAGAGAGGAATTAGTCACGAGAAATTTATTTTTGAATATTGGAAATGTTAAGACGAAAAGGCTAAGAATTCGCAGAATCTAATGGATCAGAGCTCACTTTTCTCTTAGATTGACTCATATAATTTCATTAGGGGATAGTCTGACATTTGGAGCACAAAACTCAAAGTATTTATTTCTGAATTCGATTTTGGTCTAAAATTTCAATTGAAAAAATTAAAAACCGCATTAAAACCGCGTCGTTTGAGGCATGATTGACATTTGATGGCCTGGAATCGTCTGATGGCCGAACTTCCAAAAACTTTATTTTTTTGCGCTTGTACTTTTATCTGATGATTTTCGGTATTTTTCGTGTCGAAAAATAAGAATAAAGTCGAAAAACTTTTTTTTTTGCAAGCTCGGCCACCGGAGGTTCCTAGGCCACCAAATGTGAAAAGTTCAGATTTTTCAGGAGAAATCGGTGTCTTTTTCGGTTGCAAGTTCTATCTCGCTGTCTATTTTTGTAAGTCAAGTTTCAAAGTTTTCAAAGTTCAAAAAATGGAGAATAATCTAGAATGTAGCATGTCTCAAAATTAAATTTTGAAAATTTTCATTACGAAATTCGTAACCTACGTACCGAGAAATGTTGGGAAAACATTTTTCATCCGAATCGGTAGACGTTGATGTTTTTGGCCCTTTTTGGGCTCCAGCTCTCGGAGCAATAATGAAATAGACTCGTTTTTTTTTTGAAATTTAGCGTTTTATTATCTTTTTGTCACCTCCATGCAAAAAATAGGCCAAATCGAAATATATTTGATCATTTAAAGGCACACAGTGGGTCCCATCACGACTACAGTAACTCAAAGCTGAAAATTCCTGTGATGATTGGCCGATGCATCTTTAAGCAAAAATGCTGAGCTTAGGCAAATGAGTAACAATGTCCTTTGAAATTCTAAGAAAAAAAAATTCTTTAAAAAATCTCGCTTTCATAATTTCTCATTGTCTGATCTTTTGAATGATCAGAGTCAATTGGAATCATAAGACAAGACATATGAATAACACGGAAAATGGAATTTATTTTAAGAGAGAATCCAATAGAAAAAAAAATAAAATAAAAACACAAATTTATTTATTTATCCTCGTGCTCGGCTAGACGGGAGTAGAAGATTTCCTGGAAGAAAATATGAAAGTATTCTGTGAAGTTTTTTTTATAAATGTGGCCTAGAAAAACGGCGGCCGTGGACTAGAAAATGCTGGCGGGAACTCGAAAATTTTTTTCAGAAACGCTTCAGAATAAGCATGGCCCAAAAACCACGAACGCGGCCTAGAAAAAAATTTGGAGGGAATTTAAAAAATTTTTAACCGGAATTTTCGAAATTTGTCTGGAAGAGGTCAAAAAAAAACTGATGTGGCCTAGAATTAATTTGGCGGGAATTCAAAAAAAAATTTCAAAATTTTTTTCGTAAAAATTGGCTAAAATGACCTGAAAAGCTGGAAAAAAAATTAGGCCGAAATTTTTCGAAAACTAAAAAAAACTGGCGGGATTCTCGAAAAATTTTAGGATAATTTGAATTTCCCGCCAAAATTTAGAAGTCCTTACCCCATAAATATGTGCAAAAAACTCCTCCCATTTTGAGCCCTTCATTTCGAGTGGTTGATCGAATGGGGACTTGCAGAAGTTGCATTTAACCTGAAAATAAGAACTTTTTAAAATATTCGAAAAATTCTCATTAGAGCGCGTTTTACCATTTCCTGAGTGTGCTCCAATTCATAATGCTCACGAATCGCCTTTTTTGTTTCGAATTTCTTCTGGCACAAATGGCATTGAGCACCGAGATTGTGGTCGTTGAGTTGGTGATGGATGAGACCCTGAAATTAGAATTTTTCAAAAAAATTATGTCTGCGTCTCTCACTGGCATGTGCTATTTCCTTTTTCTGGTCAAAAATAGCTAAAAATAGGCTAAATTAGTCCGTGAACTCCTCGTGGACAATAAGTTTCTCATTTTTCAAAATTTTTAGCGTTTTCTAAACGTATTTTCGTTAAATAACAACCAGGCTTAGGGAAAAAAATTAAAAATTTCAAGATTTCTTCCACTCGGAGTACTCGAAACTTAGGCCATTCAATTCCGGCCGTTTCAGAAAATAAGCCTATTTTTGCTTTACAAGTGTCTGCGTCTCTCACTGGCCCGTGCTATTTCTCTATTTTTTTTCCCATTTTTTAAAGACTTTTTTCCATTAGAATGATCTAACAGGTACCAGGTACTAAGCGGCACTAATTTCCGAAAAAAAACGTAATATAAAAACCGAAAATTTGATTTTCGTGGAAGGAAAAAATGATTGAATTTCGGCGAAAAAAAGTGTTGCTAAATATCATAATCCTAATTCAATTTGAATGGATATTGCATTTTTTGCGGAGAAAAAGTAGCAAAAAATTGAGATTTTTACGGGCTCCAAACACTCCCCCGAAAAATAGTGTGAAAAATGAAGAGACGCAGACGGATATTTCGATTTTTGTTTTCAGTTTTGGAATTCCTTTGATACTGGATTTCCAATGATTTTTGGAGTAAGAACCTCAATTTAGTGAAATTCTCGAAGTTTCGAAAAATAGCGTTTCCAGCGAGGGTAGGAAAGCGCGCCCTAATGCTAAATTGATGTTTTCGCTGCGTACCTCAATTTCGGCCAAATTTTTTCAACCCAATTTTCAGGAAAATGAGGCAAAACTGAGTATTCAACGTTTTTATCATTAGAGCGCGCTTTCCTACCCTCGCTGAGAACCCGTGTATGCGAAATCGGCCGTCAGAAGTTTCTAGGCCATCAAATGTAAATAATGCTTCAAACGACGTTGTTTTTCCTATGAAATTTCAATTTTGAATCGGCATCCAGTAAAAGGTACTCTGAGCTGTTTGGGCTTCAAATCTACTGGTACCTCCGTGGATTTCCGGAATTATCCACTACCCATTTGGCTTCGTGACTGGGTGTGTCACAGGTGGAGACCGTTGAGGGGGTGGGAACTCAACGCCTCTCAAATGGAAACCGGCGCCGTAACCATTTGAGCCTTGCGGCCACCTGAATAAAGGAGAGAAAGAGGACGGTTATGCAGATGAGGAGGGAGTAGAATGTTATGCTATGCTAGAAAGTGAAAGAAAGAAGAAGACAGCGAGCGCTATATTGCACGAAAAAATTGGGAAAAAAAGAAAAGAAATTCGAATGGCTTCGTGGCAACTTTCGTGGGCTTAGAAGCTTGCCAGAAAGTTTTCGAAGCATTTCGAAATCTCAGAGGGCGAGCTTTCGAGAAGCGAAAGACAAACGGCTAAAAAAACAAATTTTATTGAAAATTTTCTGTAACTAGGGACATGGTTACAAAACATTTCTTTGTATATTTTCGAATTTTTTTGTTGAATAAACTGCAAATAAACACAGAAATTTCGAAATTCGAACATGCGTCTTCGTGTTTTTTCTCGTTTTTTGCTATTAGTCTTAGGAGCGCTGCGCCATATGCGCTCTACTGCACTCAGTTGAAAAACTGACCCTCTGAAATTCTGATTTTGGTCATCAATTTTTTTTTTCAGTTTTTGCAGAAAATGTCATAAAAATGCTGATCTCTACGAAAGTGGAAAATCTCGAAGTACTGAGTACAGTAGAGCGCATAAGGCACAGTGCCCGTACGGCTGATACTATCAACACAAGTTAATAATTTCGAAAAGGGGAATTTTGCATTTTTTGAAAAAAAAATCATCAATAAATAATGTGAGTTTTTATTCGAATGAAGCACTCGAAACAGTCTGTGATTATGCGAAAATTTCTCTTTTAGAAATAGTTTTGAAAACCGAGAAACGCAGGCAGAAAAGTTCTCTGCGTCTCTCAACCTCACACACTGTCTTCTCTTGCTCCGACTGTAATCCGCCTCGCGCCCTTCCAGCTTCTCGATGGCCCCTATTTCACCGCCCATCGCCACCTCCTCTTTCGGGTGGCCGCAAGGCTCAAGTGGTAGCGGCGCTGTCTATCGTCTGAGAGGTGTCGGGCTCGAGACCGGTGCCTCCATCTGTGCGCAAACCCAGCCACCAATCAATGGGTAGTGGATGATATCGCGAACTCCACGGGGGTATCAGTAGATGAAGATACGGGTTTCGGCCTTCATTCATCTCAGAGTACTTTTTGATATTTTTGTTGTATGGAATTCTAGTCCGCGGCCACGGATTAATTGGGTGGTTGTTTGACCCGATTTAGCTGATTTTCGGGGTGTTTTTGGAATTTTTTTCGAAATTTCTTTTTAACGAGGCAAAAACAATTTTATTTGAAAAACATTTGAAAAAAAATTCTAGTCCGCGGCCACGATTTTCAGGAGTTTTTCGCTTTTTTTAGGTGGTTTTGAAGCAATTTTCAGCGAGTTTTATTATTTTTTTCTCAAAAAAAATTTTTTTTTTAATTTTTTTGTTAGAAATTCTAGCCCGCGGTCACGAATTTTTCGAGAATTTTTGAAAATTTTTGGGCCGCGAATTTCACCTTCAACGAAAAATTTCTGCATCCACACTCGTTACACTTGAACATATCCTCTCTTCTATTATTTGTTCTTCTTCTATTTCTTCTTTCGTCAGAAGAAGAAGAAGAAGAATTTCGACGACGTTGACGATGATGACGTCTTCTTTGTCTCCGTTCACGACTTCTGCTCCGGCTACTGTCACTGCTGCTGCTGCTCGACGATGATGAAGAGCTTGAGCTTTCGCTGTCACTGAAAAATGATAAGTGAAAACTTGGAAATTTTTTGCCAAATTTTACAAAATCGAAAGATTTTGAAATTTTTACAGAAACTATGAACAAAGTGGGCGGAGCTTCTTATTTGACAATTAAAAAGGATCAGATTTTGTGAAACAAATTTTCTTACGAATTTGCGAGTTTTCCCGAAAATTAAGAAAAAATGGGCGGAGCTTGGTAATAAAATATAGCTTCAGATCGTGGTTTTCCAAAAACTTCGAATTTTTAGGAATTTCAGATTCAAAATTTTGCGGCAATTCAAAGAAAAGTGGGCGGAGCTTGTTCAAAGCTCGCCGCCGGTTTGCAGTGAAAACTTTGAATTTTCAAAAAAAAATACTTTTAAAAATTTCAACTTTCAAAATGCCGCCGTTTCCTATTTTTGAATTTCCCGGTCCCAAAAAGCTCCTATTTTTTCAAAAAGTGGGCGGAGCTTGACTCAAAACCGTACCCCGAAATCTCTCCTTCTTCCTTCCACATCGGACGATCCTTTTTCTCCTTTTTTCGATGAATTTTCGATGAAGAACCTTGTCGTCGTCGTTGAACATCTCTCCTTTCACGTCTTCTTTTTTCCTCTTCTTCATCTGAATACGTTGCCGTCGATGAAGAGGAGCTTTTGTCACGTTTTCGACGTTTCGAAGGAAGTTGATACGCCGCTGGGAGTCGTCTGAAAATAAATTTAGTTGTCAACGGGGCGCGTTTGCAACAAATTGAAATTTGAGAAATTTTTTTATTTTCCAGTGCAAAAATCTCAAAAATCTTTTTGTCCGAGATTAGTCAAAATTTCCTAGGCCACCTGAATCGAAAAACGCAGATTTTCACCATTTTCACGCTTTTTAGGTTTATATTAATTTCCCCTTGATTTTTTTCTTGAAAAATTAAAAAAAAATTTTTTCCTCAAATTTTTTCTCGATTTTCGTCTAATTTTCGGGTTTTCCGCGAATTTCTAGGTGACTTTTTGACACCTTTTTCATAAATTTTTGGAAAAAATTGAAAAATTTCAGATTTTTCCAAAATTTCAGACGAATTTCTCTCTTAATTTTCAGAAATTTTCCAGATTTTTTTTCGGAAGCGAAACGTCCAATTAATTGCTAACTTTTCAGGAAATTTAAAAATTTTTCGATTTTTGCCTCCAGAAATGTTTAGATTTTTTCAAAATTTCAGACAAAAATTATCAGTTTTTTTTTTAATTTTGCAGTTTCGAAGCAAAACGAGTTCGTGATTTTTCAGAAAATTTTCACAATTTCAGCTTTTCCCTCAGAATTTCAGAATATTTTTAGCCAACCTTACCGCTCATCATCATCAGAACTGCTGGACGATGACATTTCAGTGTCCGGAACTTGAGAAAGAGACAGAAAATAGACAGAAAAATAAGACTAAAATCTCGAGAATTTTCCAAAGAGAGGCGCCCGTTGGATGCCACGTAATTCTTCACGTTTTAGGAAGGGTCACCCACCCACGTGACGTCATTGTTCACGTTAAAATATATTTTTTTAGTGGAAATTTTTTGAAGAGTGGAATAATTGGAAAAAAATCAAATTTTTGGCTCCGCCCATTTTTAGGATGTCGGAAAAAAACTTGCTTTTTTCCCTGAATCCGTCCACTTTGGCGCTATAGTAGTTGGGGGGGGGGGGGGGGGGGGGCCACCCGATTTTTGGGTGGTGGAGCAGTGCTGGTGCACTGTTGTTTTTCTGACGGGTCTCTTTTTTCTGTATGATACAGTTTTTTTTCCGCCCACTTTTTGGATATTTGATTAGCTCCGCCCACGTTTTACAGATTTTTTTTTCTCCTTGAACTAGTTTTTTAATGTAATTCTCAACTTTTGAGATGTTGACTCCGCCTGTTTTCAATATTATTCGTTTTTAATGTAGTGTCACCCAGTACGACACTCCGCCGGGGACCCATATTGAATAAATTTACTTCCTACTGTAATTTATTTTTTGATCGGAAGCCGCGAAACTATTTTTTGGCTGTTTTCGCGGGCAAACTAAATATTTTCAAGCCAAAAATCGATTTTTTTTGTTCGAATATTCAGCAAAACCAACACAAATGAGCGCGAAAACTGCCTAAAAATAGTTTCGCGGCTTCCGATCAAAAAATAAATTACAGTAGGAAGTAATTTATTCAATATGGGTCCCCGGCGGAATGTCGTACTGGGTGACACTACATTAAAAACGAATAATAACTTTACATTGAATTTTTTAGCACCGCCCATTTTTTTTCCAGAAACTTTTCTTCCATACTTTGTCCAAAAAAAACACTTCTCAAAAAATTGGAATCAGTTTTTTATTCCTTATTTCTCAATTTTTCCAACGTTGACTCCGCCCACTTTTTCAGATTCGTTTTCCAATTTTCTGGGTTTTCAAAAATTTTTATTTAAAAAAATTCACATTTCCAGAAAAAAAAGTCAATTGAGTCATCCAGAAACCCCAAAACTTTGCAAGCTCCAAAAACTGTGCATTTTTTCGTCATGGTGTTTGCGTACCCGAAACAAACCCCGGAGTTGCTTACCGTAATCCTCGGAAATTGAAAAATATTTTTGAAGAAATGAATGGAAAAAAAAACAAAAAAAGTTAACCAATAATTTACTTCGGAAGGAAAAAACAGTAAAATTTTGAAGACCCCGTTGAAATTTTTTTTGGATAACAAGTCAAAAAATACACAAAAAAAAGAACTGCACATTTTGAGAGAGAGAGAGAGAGAGTGGAAAAGAGAGAGAGAGGCAAGAGAAATAGAGAAAATTCGCAATGGGGCGCACTTTCTTTCACATGAAAAACGATATAATAATTTCTTTGGAATAGTAGGAAAAAAGGAAAAAAGACCCAAGTTTATAGAGAAAAATAATAAATAAAGGTGTAATTTTTGTGATTTTTTTTGGGAAATTTTTTCTCGAAAAAATTTGGGAAAAACTGATTTGGCGGGAATTCAAATTTTCGGAAAAATTCATTTTTTTTCCAAAACCAGACATTTTCAACCGATTTTAAAAGTTCAAAAAAGAGAAAAAAACGCACAAAATTCCACAATAAAAAATCACAGTGTCTAATTATTTCTTGGCTCCGCCCCCTCCGGCTCCGCGCCTTCTCCATCTCCCCATTCGAATCCACCGGGTCGTTCGTCTTCAGCCAATGGTTCTGGACGTCTTTCATCGAATAAATAACACAACCATCTTGGAGTTTTGAGGAATCGGCGACCGTGTTCTTGATATGGAAAAACGTCTTCAAGGAAGAAGTAGATGTGACCGCATGCGATTCCTGCAATAGTAATAGGGGTAAGAAGATAGGTACAGTAGTCATACAGTAACCCCTAGACTACTGTAAGTACAGTAACCACTAGTTACGGTCCTAGGGCTACTGTACTCCACAAATTAATAGTTACAGTTGTCCTTCTGTAACCAGCGAGATTCCCTACCGTATTGGAACTCTACAGGTCCATACTTTGTTTTTGCACTACGGTGGCTACAGTAACCTTCTCTAAAACTGGTTCGCTACAGTAATCCCTAGATTAGATCCTAAGCAACCGTACCCATAAGCCGTAGTCTTTGGTAGACCGTTACCGTCGATCCAGGATTACTGTAGTTTGAAAATCTAGGATTCAAAAAGCGCCTACAGTAGCTTCCACATACAGTAAGATTGTTTGAACAATAACCATACCTGGAGAAACTACAGTATTCCCACGATAAGATGCAGGATTACTGTAGACACAGTAACCTTATTGGCAAAGTTTCTAGGCCACAGTACTTACAGTAACACTAGGATTGGATTTCAGGTTACTGTACTAGGATTACTGTTGCTGATTCAAGACTACTGTAGGCACATCTAGATGAGATCCTGGACTACAGTAATTCCTACAAAAGCACAAGCCTGTAGTTCCAGGATTACTGTATCCTGTAACCTCTACAGTAACATTGATAACTCTAGACTACTGTACCCCACTACCATACTCCTAACTACCGTAACCCCCACTACCGTACCCCACTACCGTACTCACCCATAAAATCAACGACAGC
The DNA here is from genome assembly GCA_963572265.1 of Caenorhabditis doughertyi. Taxonomy (NCBI): domain Eukaryota; kingdom Metazoa; phylum Nematoda; class Chromadorea; order Rhabditida; family Rhabditidae; genus Caenorhabditis; species Caenorhabditis doughertyi. The sequence goes on from OY751555.1 coordinate 867,573, forward strand.
ATTATTTCCGAGAAGCAACGAGAAAAGGAGAAGAACCCATGGCAAATATGGTGCAGTGAAAGTGATAACACCAAAGAAATTCATTTGAATCAATGGATTTCGACGACTCCAAATGTACACCAACATGATTGTGAATGCTTGACCCAAGAACAGAATTTGGACGAAAATTCCAGAGATTACCTGCAAAAATAGAAGAGGATTGTAGGATTTTTTGAAGGAAATAGGATATTTTGAAGAAAAAAAATATTTTTTTGAGGAATTTTCCAGAACTTTAAAAATCTGGCAAAATTTTCTGAAAAATCGCCGGAAAATTCAGAATGAAATTAAAAAATTAGGAGCTATTCAGGTTATTTTTCCGGAATTCAAAAAAATTGCAAAAAAAAATTTTTGGGGAAAATTTTTTTTTGAATTTTCAGTAAATTTTTCTATAGCCTGCTTTTGAGCTTTTTCAAAAATTGGAAAAAAAGGAAAAATTTTTGAAAATAATTTATTTTTTAAATTTTGCCTACTGTAAGCTGCTCCGCCCCAAAAAAATGTACTTTTTTCCAGGATTTTTAGACTTTTCATTATTCCAATTGTAAGCTTTTTCAAAGAAAGAAAATTTTTTTTGCAAATTTTTTTTGAAAATTTTTTGTTATTTTTGGTGTATTCCAGTTGAATTTCCGAGTTTTTTTTTCAGAAATTTGAATTTTTTAAAAAGATTTTTTTTCCATACTTTCTCAAAAATATTCCTCTACAGTAACCCACCATAAGCACCGCTCCAAACAAGAACATATACACAAAATCAGCACGTCTTCCACGGAATGAACCCTCTTCCAACATCATACAATATCGATAAGTGAATATCATATTGAAAAGAAACGAGAATCCGAAAGAGCCAAAGAAGCAGAATGAAGTGATAAGGCGCCAAATTTGATATTTTCGAACGATCAGCTCCCAGTTGAAATACAAATGGAACGGTGTCACGAATTCGAGGTGCTGAAATGATGAAAAATTTGAAATTTTGGTGAAAAAAAATTGGTGGCCGAACTTTTCAGAAAAAAAAACTAGGCCACAGTCCTAAATTGGTTTTTTTTTCAGCGATTCTGAGCGATTTTTGAAAGTTGTTTTGTTCGTGGCCGAACTTTTTCAATTTTCAAAAATTTTGGCCAGATAGGAAATTCTAGGCCACGGTCAAATTTTTGTATTTTTAAAATTAAAAAACTAAGCCACGCCCACCAAAATCAGCCTCTCAGTTTTTTCGTTTTTTTTTCCAACAACTTTTCGATAAACCAAAATTTTTTCAGGTGGCCTAACTTTTCAACTCCTGCAAAAATTCGGCCATCATTTCTTCAAAAATTCTTACCACAGCCGTTGTCAAAAGAACACAGGCGCCAGTGTAGAACCGCGTTACCGGCGGCATCTCCTCCAGTGCTGCCACCACTCCGTTCATCTAAAAAAAAACAGAAGCTGAACGAAAATTTCGAATCAGAAAATGAAAGGAAGAATACTTAAATGAAGCAAATGCGCTCTATTGATGAAAAGTTTTTTGAGAGCAAAAATATGAAATTTTTCAAGCTTTGAGCTAAAAATCTACACTTTTCAAGATTTTTTTTAATAAGAAAAAGTGATTTTCTTCTTCAATCGAATTCCAGATTTTTGGAAAAATCGAAAAAAATTTGCAACTCGAATTTTTGAATTTTCAGAACATTTTTCACAGCAAACAACGAGGAAAATTCGATTTTTGGTGCGTAAAGTTTCGAAAAATATCGATTGTCAATAGAGCGCACTTGCTATTCTCATGTTCCAAACCTTTCAAAAAAATTGAAAAAATATAAGAAACAAGAAAGATAAAAACTTCGGATTTTCACTTGGGAGAAACCGATGAATAAAAAAAAGAAAATCTGAAAAATAGAGAAAAACATTTGTTCATCAACAACAATAAACTGAGCAAAAAAATGCGAGGAAAGGAGGGAAAACATCAACAGATCAGGAACGAAAAAAAATAATAAAAAAACGGGAGATAAATTATGAAAAAAAGAGGTTCTAGAAGGGAAAAAAAATGCTAGGAGAGAAGAATAAAAAAGTGGCTAAGAGACTATAAAAACTACAAAAAAAAACGGAGAATTTTTAGAAAAGGGAAAACGATTCTTGGCTGAAATTTTTGGCATTTAAACTAGAAAAAAAACCACAGAAAAAACGGAAAAAATTCGGAAAATTTAAGCAGCCAAAAGACCCAAAAACTACAAAAAAAGAAATTTTCAGAAAGAAAAATTTAGAAATTCGGAAAATTCAAGAGGTCAAAAAGCTCTAACACTACAAAAACTACAAAAAAAAATTTTGAGAAATTTTAACAGAAAAATTTCAGAGGTTTTCAGAAATTTAAGGTGTCAAAATGGTGCTGGTCCCCTTATTTCCAGCCAACGAGGTCAACAATTTATTGAGCCGTCCAACCATTCGACTCGTATCCTTTATCAAACCAGCAGTGATCAGAGCGTTGTCGTAGATCTGAAAAAGTGAAGAAATGAGGAAATCAGAGAAAGAGAGAGTATGGAAAATGAAGAGGGTGCAGAGAAAAAAAAGGAAGAGACGCAGAGACGTTGACACGTCAGCTTATATGGAGAGGAAGAGGAAGGTGGGGAGAAGAAATGAGAAGGGAAGACATGAATATTATTATTGTTTTCGGGGAAGAAAAAAAAAGGATTCTTAAATTTTTTAAAGGTGGCCTAGGTTTGGGAATTCTAGGTCACCGAGGCCGTTGTGCAAATTGAGTGGCTACTGTACATACAGCAATCCAAAAAAAGGGAAACTAGATGATTTTTGTTTAAAATAAAAATGAGCTATGGTGAACTTGGAAAGATGGTCTAGAAAATTCTGGAAAATCTAGGCCATCAAAGTCGTATTCAAAATCGTGGGGTTAATATATCTACAGTATCACGAAAACACAGGAACTGTAGGGTTTTAGTAACCTTGATACTGAATTACTGTAGTAGCAGTATCCTTGGAGCTTATGAGTTTCCTGTGGCCTAGTTTTTCAGAGCCAAAATTTCTAGGCCATCTTCTAGAATTTCTCGATCCGTATTTTTCAGTAAACTACGGAAAAGTTCAAAAATCGGAAAAAAAATTTTTTTTCTTAAATTTCAGATTTTTCAGTTGAAAAATTTAGTGGGTAAAAAACTAAAATTGACGAGTTTCTCGAAAATTTCAAAAATTAAGTTTTTTTTTCACTGAACTTGAAAAATCTTCTAAACTAATCATTTTCGAAAAAAAGTGGCAAAATTTGAGTTTTACATCAAGAATATCGATTTTCAGCCGATTTGTCTTAAATTTATACATTTTTCAAAAAAAATTTTTTTGGAAAGTTTTCAAAATTAAATTTTTTGTACTTTTTTCTCGACTTTCTCTTCTCTCTCTTAAAAAAGTAACTTTTGTCAAATTTTCAAAAACAATTTCCATGAAAAATTTTCAAATCTCCCGCCCGGACCAACCTGTTCAGCCAAAATAGCGGCAGTCTCTTTGTCAGTTTTCCTCATTTTATACATTGATTTGACTAATGGATGTGTCAAATTGACATGAACGTGTGGTTTGAAATACACCAAATGCTCCATATCCTTAATTTCTCCAGTTCGAAGAAAATGACGGGCGGCGCCCATGTCGGCTACCGTAACCATGACAGGATGATCACTTGGGCGATGGTTGCCTGGAAATAAGAGGGAGGTTTAAGAGGAGGGATGAGATGAGGGGTAAACGGAAAAATAATACTTTTTTTGCGAAAAAAAAATGGCGGAAAAGAGCAGCCGGGGTCCCTTTTCATGAAAATAGTGTGAAAAATCGAGAGACGCACAGAAAAAAAGTCTCTGCGTCTCTTTAATTTTAGCACTATTTTTTAGGGATACGAATAAAATAGGATTATTGTAGAGCATCAACTTTCACAATAACCAGGAAGAGCCCTAGGATACTGTACGACTACGGTAGAAGAATACTGTAGACTACTGTAGATTATTCTACTGTAGATTATTCTAATGATACAACACGACTACTGTAGTGCATGAACTACAGTATTATCCCTGAGAAACCTCTCTACAGTAATCCAGTCATCCTTAGCTTTTAGAGCGGATAGGATTACTGTACCCCAAAAATATTTAAGAATGCGGTGGCGGATTACTGTAGCCGAACTAAAAAGATTACTGTAGCGAATAGTTAAAGCAACGGGTTGCTTTAACGGATTACTGTAGGAGCCCTGAAAGGATCATCGGAAAACTGTACTAGATTACTGTAAGACGAGTTCAGATGGGTTACTGTAGAGCAACTAAAGTTCTATCAATTACCGTAGTCCCCATCGTTACAGTAATCCCTAGAGTAGCCTGTAGGCGGAATTATTAAAGGCACGGTTACTGTAGATAGATTCACTGTTGGTATGGTTACTGTATTTAGGACCACGTTATGTACGATTACTTTTAGTGAGATTACTATCGATGATTACTGTAGTCCGCATTACTGTAGCTAAGACTACTATAGATAGGATTACTGTAGTGAAGGCTACTGTAGCTTCGATTACTGTATTCCCTAACTTACCAGAAATCTCCGAAACACGAACACTTCCGAGTGTTTCTTTCATCCAATCCAACAATTCTTTCTTCTCGTTATCACGGAAATCTTCTGACAAAACAAACATTCAAATTAAGCTCCGCCCCTTTTTCTCTCACTTGTATCCTTTTTGTCATCTTTTCCCGTCTTTTCAGCCTCTTCTTGAGCCCATTTTTCAACTGGAACCAATTGTTTCATTGCGAATTGATTGAGTCCCAAGAAGACGACTTCATCAGCTGGATCATAAAGGAAGAGAACTTCTTTGTTTTGAGATTTGATCACTTCGTAGTATGGAGACGATTCGGCTAATTGACGGCTGAAAAAATAAGAGTTTTTCAACTTAAAAAATTTTGGAAATTTCGAAAAATTTGATCGAAAATATTGAAAAAGTGGGACTAACGTTTTTTTGTTTAATTTTGCTAATTTTTGGAAAATTGAGAATTAATTTTTAAAAAATGAAATTGCGTCGTTTTTGGCATATGAGGAGCACGTAAATCGGCACCGAAAACCGCCGCTTCAGAAGGAAAATCTACAATACAATATTCAAGGCCTGGTTTGCATTCGGTGGCCTAGAAACCTCTGATGGCCGAACTCCCGAAAATTCTGTTTTTTTTTGTTGATTTTACACATTCAAGGCAAAAAAATGACGATTTCCAGGCTTCAAACGGTCAAAAATGAATAGTAAAATGAGCGAAGAACTTTGTTTTCGATTGTTCGGCCATCAGCGATTTCTAGGCCATTAAATGTCAAATCCTGTCTTAACTACTGTAGATTACTGTAGATGTCCATTCTGGTGCCGGATTTCGTGATGATATGCGGGCTCCTTTTTTTCAAAACGTTTTTGGCTTACAGAGCCGTCTAAAAACGTTGCAGAACCTGTTCAAAGAAGTCCAGAAAGGCCCAGGCTGTGGACTATAAAATTTGGCTATTCTTTGAATTTTCAGAATGTTTTTATTGTCGAGGAAATCTCAAAAAAAAAAGAAACGAAAAGTTTCGCTTTTTTTTCAGAATTTTCAAACGTTTTTTCCAGAATCTTCGAGACAATTTCTAGTAATTTTAGTACAAAAAAACTAAAATTTTATACAATTAAAAAATCACAAACTCAAAATTTTCCAATTTTCAAAATTTCTGTTTTTAAATGGTTTTTAGAGCTTTTTGGAGTGAAAAAACTCAATTTTTTCCTTTTTTTTTTTGAAAATTTTCAAAAACAAAAAACTTACTTATTAGCATACATATAATAAATCTCTTTTTGTCCCTCTTGCATTCTCTTCACATAATCTCCAAGACTTGTCAATTCTCCTGCTTTTTTCGATGAAGACTCAAAAAGCAAAAGCTTCGCAACCTCTTCTTTAACCCCTTGATCTTGCTCGGTGACCACGCCCTCTTTGAAATAAAGTGAATAATTTTTGAAAAATTCCGAATATTTCACTGGATCTTTTTTCATTTCTGATTGAAGGGAACTCAGAATTTTATCAGTGATAATTTTCTTGAGTTTTCGAAGAACCGGATTGTTTTGGAGCATTTCACGAGAGAGATTCAATGGGATGTCTTCTGAATCAACGACGCCAATCACGAAGCGAAGATAGCTGAAAAATTAAAGATTGGTGGCCTAATATTTCTTATGAAATAAAATTCGGGCAACTAAATTTTTCTTCAGAAAACACATTTTCATAATGATAATTTTAGTGGCCTAGTTATCCAAACACGAAAAACTCGGCCATATTTTGACAAACTGAAATTAGTTGAAAAAAATTAGGATTTTTTTTTCTTATGAAAAAATTTCGGTCATCGAAATTTTGCTTCAGAAAATACATTTTCATAATGGTATTTTTAGTGGCCTAGTTTTCCAAAAAAAAAAAGAAAAAATCGGCCGTTTTTTGAAAAACAAAAAGTAGCTGGAAAAATTCGGGTTAAAGAGGAATTTTCTTTTTTGGTGGCCTAGGAAAAGTTCGGTTATCGAGAAATATTTGTTTGAAAATTTTTTTTAAAAGTTATTTTTCAAAATGAAAAATTCGGCTCGAAAATTGTAGAATCTCTATTACAGCTGCATGTCTCTTGAGTTCCAAACGACTGTCCTCATTTTGAGGATGCTTTTATTTCAGAGGTGCCCTTCTATTGAAGGTTCCTTTTTAATTTTGGAATCATTTATCTGGGTGCCGCTCTAATAGAGGGAGGAGTGTTATGTTCTATGAAGGGTGCCATTATAAAAGAGGTAACTTAATTTTTTCTATGACTGAATTTTTGAAAAAAAAGAGTGGAAACCTAATTTGCCAAAAAATGTGTTTTTTTTTTGCAAATTTTTTTCGCGGCCGTGGTCTAGAAAAATGGAAAAAAAACGGTTTATATTATTACTTATGACTTTAATGATAGCTGATTACCGATTGTATTTTTTTATTTCAAAAAAAAAACGTTTCGGAAGAAACAATTTTTAGGCCACGGTCATCAAATCTAGGTCATTTTCGGGAGGATTTTTTGCATCGAAAACTTCAAGAAAAAAATGACAAAAAGTTCGATTTTTTTTCAAACTCAAAAAAAAAAACATGTTTAGTGCAAAATCGTAAAAATCTGTTTTGAACGTTTTTCAGATCATAAAAGCCCCAAAAATTCAATAAAACTTCTTCCAGCTACAGTACTCTTCTGTAGCTACAGTAACCCATTCATGTACATACTTTGGAATAAGCTCCTGAGCATCAGGCTTAATGAGAACTCGTCTCGCATACAACGACAATCCACACATTGTTTGTTGAGCCATAAAAGTGAGCTGATTGAATTGAGTCTGTGGAATGTAGATGACAGATCGGAGAGAGACTGGAGTGTCTGTCTGGAAATTGGAGAAGGGTTACGGTAGTTTATGGCAAAAAAAACAAACCTGGAAGTGAATAGTGTACTGTGGACGTGTGTACATCTCTTGTTTTCCTTGCGTTTTGACGAGTTGTCTGAAAAAAGTGAAAGGATTAGGGGTGGTTTTAAGGAACCTAGAGATTATGAGGGAGTTTAGGTTTTCTAGGCTACAAAGCTCAGTTTTAATGGGATCCAGAAAAACAGTTCTGTATTGACTTTCTTTAAAACTGTTCAATTTTTTTGCAGGAAACACAAAAAAACTGAAAGTTATTGGGCGAACGAAAGGTCGGTGAGATTTTTATACGACAAAACTACGGCACGAACACACGAAAATGAATAAATCAAGCTGCTGACTTGGTTCAGGACTTTGAGAGTCACTATGCTTTTCAATGGAGAGTTTCCATGGAAGGACGATGCAAAAGCTGGAAGAATAGATGAAATCGACACTCTTAAAGCTCTGATAGAAACAAGAAACGACAATGCTCCGGGTCGATGTCGAAAAGATCTAATGAAAAAATAACCGAAGTCTGTATTATAATGATAGGATTTGAGTATCCTGTATCTCTTGACCTCATTTTTTTGGCGAACCTTCTGATCTCAACTTTTTGGTCATTTGGACGACTCTTCTTGGTATGATGAATACCTACTATTTACAGCTTAACGTTGTCATTTCCGCCGTGGAAGCCTTTTCTGGCACACTTCCCTTCTCTCCTTCCTTGAGCTATCTGTCCTAACCATCTTCACACTTCCCATGTAGGCCCTACCTTCACCCTAGCACTCCTCCTCTCTCCTAATCGCACATAATTGGACCATCTGCCCATGCGAGGTAATACCCTTTCCAAACGAATCGATTCGTCAGTCTTCATATTACCAAGAAATGTCCTCCGATTTCAAACCATTTCGCCTTTCAAATCTACCATTTGTTGCTTTAAAACAATTTTTTAAGCACATTCTCCCTATGGAAGTGTGAGTTCTTATTTCAGAAGAATCCCAAATATCAATGGGTTTGTTTTCAGATTTGACTTATCACTATGCTCCAAAAAGATGGGCAAACTGGCAAAAATGGCCTACGGAAGGACAAGTTTTCAGTTGCTTCTAGACGGCGATATCTCTCTCACCGTCTTCCGAAGTCATGATTATCATGACGAGTTTCAGTGTCAATTCACGCTAATGCTGACCTCGAATTCAAAAATGCAACGTTGGATTGAGATAAAGAAAATGGGTGCGATGGAAATGGTTTACTATCGAAAGAACGATGACTCGATTGAGCATTCGTTCTGGGAGACCAATGCGGATACTGTAGAAGCTGCGTCACACTACTTTAGAGCTATTATGGAGACGTTTAACATTGGATACATGCAAGTTTTCGTGGAGAAACCGAAAATTATAGTGGGATATAATGAAATTCTGGATTGGGTTCATCGAATTCAATCAAAATCCAGTGATAAGCTGATAGTCAACGGTCATCGTTTAGAGGATATGATTCTCTACGAAGTTCCCTGGAGACAGAATCTATCAGTAATCGAAAAACAACAAGTTCAACATTGGACATTCAATGATTCACATCGATTTGGTATCAATGATATTTTGGCGTTGAATTTCATCACTTTAACGCTTCGAAATTCGGAGTGGACTAGCAAAGATTTGAATAATCTTATCCGAAAGATTATGATGGATCGCAGAGGGAGAATGGAGGTTTTGAACATCTATTTGAATAAATTGGTAAATCAAGAGGCGGTGCTCGAGGGATTAGAAGCTACGCTTATGGAAGAGACCAGGCATTTCACGTAAGTTACAAAATCGGCAGAACTTTTGTTCTGATATTGAGCAAGGCTGTCAAATCGTCCGTGGTTGTTTTTTTTTCATTCGGAAACCCAGCCATGGAATATTGCGAAAACTGGCGGCCCTGGTAGACAACAATCCGAAGAAAGGTTTCTAGTAAAAATTCAGACCTTAAGCTCTTTCCACGGCCGACTTATAGCCAAGCCGCGGCCTGCCAGATGACAGCCTCGGTTCTGAGCCAGAATTGCCTATTTGCGAGAGCCTACCGCTTCGGTTTGAAGACGTACCGCTAAATATCTACCGAGACCCATCACGCGTACATTCACTTTCAACTGAGAGTTACTGTAACCACGATAAGATCCGACTTAGTTTTATCGCTGTGCCTTTAAACCGAGGTGTCAAACCTCCGCAAATAAGTAATAAAACTAGCCGAATTCTCTGGTGTAGCTGCCAACTTCTGGGCGACAATTTGGCGGCTTTTGGGAAAAAATAGGGGCTTTAGAATGAGCCTTTGGCGTCTCTTGGGCAGTTTTAGTGGACTTTGAGCGGCTTCTGACTAAGTCCTAAGCGGTGCCGCTCAACTTCGCACAGAAATCAAAAAGATCTCCACAATTTCATATCAGAATTCATCAAAAAAGCTCGTTTATTTCAGACGTTTCGGATGGAGATGCCCTGTTGGTGGGATAGGGAAGCTCGCGTATAATGTTGAGATGATTGATGGAAGAGAGTGCACCATTTGCTTTGTAAAGCGAAATGAACTGTGCTATCAAGTCCGGATTTTCATTTGGAGAGGAGAAAGCGAGACCTAATTGCCCGTCTATTCACCTGCTCACTCATTTTCCCAAACCATCATCACTCCTATCTTCCCCTACTTCTCTCGTTCTCTTCTAATCGTACCTAATTGGACCATCTGCCCATTCTGAGGTATCCTTTCCAAGCCAATCGATTCGCATCTCTTTTATCAAAAAATGTCCTCCGATTTCAAACCATTCCGCTTTCCAAATTTACCATTTATTGCTTCGAAACAAGTTTTCAAACATTTTTTACCAATGGAAGTGTAAGTTCTTATTTCATTACAATCCCTAGTACCAATGGATTTTTCAGATTCGACTTATCACTATGCTCAAAAAAGATGGCCAGACTAGCAAAAATAAGTTATCTGAAACTAAGTTTCCAGTTGCTTATAGACGACTGGATCACATTTACTATCTTTTCCGATGATAACGATGCCTATCAGTGCCAATTTTCACAGATGCTCATCACGAAACGAAAAAAAGATCGTGAGATAACGAAGAAGAAAATGGGAGGACTGGAAATGGATTACTATAGAATCACTGATAATGTCACTGAGCATTCGTTTTGGAAAACCAATGACGATGTCGTGGAAGCAGCATCACACTACTTCAAGGCTATCACTGATGTATTTAATATTGAATACATTCAAGTTTTCGTGGAGAAATCAAAAATTCCAGTCGGATGTTCTGAAATTTTTGATTGGGTCCATCGAATTCAATCGAAAGCCAATGATAAGCTGATAGTCAATGGTCATCGTATAGAGGATATGATTCTATACGAAACTGAATGGAATTTTCCGAATCTATCACAAATCGAAAAACAACGCGTTCAACATTGGACAATGAGTCGCTCACGTTGGCTTCGTGTCGATGACATTTTCGAATTGAATTTTATCACTTTAACTCTTCACGATGCCCATCTAACTGGCCAAGAGTTAAACGTTCTTATCCGGCGGCTTTTGTTCGAGTGCAAGGATAGAATGGAGGTTATAAACATGCATCTCGACGAAGCGGTGAACGAAGAGACTGTGCTCGATGGAATCAATGCTAGCCGTTCGGAAGAGATCAAGCATTACAGGTAATGTTCCAATTCGACAAAAAAAGTACAAGACCGTGCTGACGCTTTCGGCAAAAACAACCTGCCTCGTTGCGCGGAATTCCGGTCTCCTCCTTCTGCCCGAAATACTTTCTTTTCGCCTTCCGCTTCGTGTGGTGCAATTTAAATTTAGGCCACGCCCCTAACTGGATGAAAGTGCAAGTTGCGTCTTTCAAAACATTGCCCAGTTTGGGGCGTGGTTTAAAATCGACCTGTCGCATGGGTTTTCCAATTTAAGGCGAAACCTGCCTGCTTCGTTCAGAGTCTTTTTAAACTAGCCTTCTGGACCTCTCAAATCAAAAGTGTTCGTCGTGTGAAATATAATTTCCTTGTTTTCAGACGTTTCGGGTGGAAATGCCCTATTGGTGCGGAGGGAGAACTCGCCTATAATATTCAACTGAATGATGGAAGAGAGTGCACCATTAATTTTGTAAAACGAAATCAACTGTGCTATCAAGTTCGGATTTTTATTTGGAGGAAAGATGATGCCTTGTAAAATATTTTTCTTGTCTGCCGTTGCCAATTAATTTTTTATCAATATTGTTACTGAATAAATTGTTCTATTTCACAATTGGTTTGTGTTTGAAAACTATACTGTTGGCACAAAAGTCAATTCCCCCTCGTCTTGAGGAAAATCAGTTGTAGGCATTTCTCAATAGAGGACAACAGGGCGGCTTACAAATATGGAGACTGCTCTCCGTTGAAACGAGAAAAGACTACAAAAGGAGAAGGCGATGAATACAAGCTTCTGGATACTATCCTCAATAGACTATCTTGCGTAGCCTTCCCATACGTCTTCCCTCGAGACATCGTTTGTCTACGCGCCTTTTTTCAGTCTACGTGCCCTTTTCTTGACTCTTAGCCAATCAATTTCCCACTCTTCTCCTGCCGTTTGAATCTTCATTCCTTTCAAAAAAAAATGTCCTCTGAACCCAAACCATTACGGCTCTTAAATCTACCTTATGTTGCTCAGAGGGAAGTGTTCAAACACTTTATTCCACTTGAAGTGTAAGTTTCTCTATTCTCTCCGATATATTACTCATTTGCGAAAAAGTGGCGGTTCCGTTTAAAGGCGCAACGGCAAATGTCCACGATATCTCGTCGCGCTTACAGTAACTTTCAGTGTAAAATAACTGTAAGCGTGGCGAGATATCGTGGACATTTGCCGTTGGGCCTTTAATCGGAACCGCCACTTTTTCGCAAATGAGTAATATCACATCCTTTCTTTTTAGATTAGATCTCTCGTTATGCTCAAAAAAGATGACCACAATTGCCAAAAACAATTATAATCATTGTGAATTGCAATTTCAACTGACAATATTTGACAGGATTGTGTTGAACATTTATAGTCGTGATAATATTAACGGACCTTTTCGAACTGACTTTTTACTCAGTTGGACGAGAGAAATTTCTGAGCCTAAAGTGCGAAAAATCAATGGATTGAGCGTTGTATACGAGAGAGGTTCTGAACCAACACGCGAAATTTCTCGATGGAAAACAAAAGAAGAGGCTGTGGAAGGAGCATCGTACTACTATAAAGCCATCTTCGACGTTTTCAATATCAAGTATTGGATCGGTTTGGCAAGAAAAGAGACGGCAGAAGATCAATATTCAACGATTCTGAGCTGGATTCATCAGATCCAATCGAAGAAAGACGGAGAAAAACAGATTATCAATGGTCAACTTCTGGAAGATATGGTTAAGTACGAAATCTTTCATTATCATCAAGTGAACATTGAACAGTATGAAAAAGACGAAATTAAACACTGGCTATTCCACGACGCGCTTAAAATGTCTGTTGATAACATCTTCAAGCTCAATTTCATCACTTTGTGCCTTCGTAGCTCATCGCTAACTGACAAAGACCTTAATCTTCTGATCCGGAGACTTTTGAACGAATGCAAAGAGAGAATGGAAGTGATGAGCATTAAAGTGAAGCGGAATATGGACCAAAAAGTCGTGCTCGAAGGAATCGATGCTCATCGCGTTGAAAACATACCGGCTTATGAGTGAGTTTGAACAAATCAAATTTAGAGATGCTCTTTTTGTTTTCAAACAATCGGCTTGAGTTTTCAGATTACTGTTTTGTCAAAAAATATTATTCCGACCCCGCGAATTCGACTGAGTTCAAACAAGGGGGGGGGGGGGGTCGCTAGGCCCCGCCCATCGTGTGAAAGATTGCCGTGCGCTGTTTCTGTAATCATTGGTTTCAAGCAAAGCCTTACAGAAAAAGAAACTACAAGCGGCAACATTGCACACGATGGGCGGGGCCTAGCGACCCCCCTTGTTTGAATTCAGAGTTTCGGATATATGACCGAAAACTTAAGATTCCCTTGTTTTCAGACGTTACGGATGGAATTGCCCTATTGAAGGAGAACTCGCCTATAATATTCAGCTGAATGATGGAAGAGACTGCACCATTAACTTTATAGAACGACTTGGAGGGTGGTCTCAGATCCGGATTTTCATTTGGAGGAAAGAAGAAGCTTAATGTTTTAATACCCTTGCTCATTTGCTCTGTTCATCTTCGCCAATAAATTTCTATTTGTATTTTTTATTGGGTTTTGTTAAACACCAAAATGTGGTGGATATCTCTGAACCAGATTTGAGTACAATTGTTCGACGTTTTTTCTCAAAAAAGAAAGAGCTCGATACGATGGCGGGAAACCCCGATACATAGAATCAAAACTTAACCATTTTTGTTTAGTTCTGACTCGCTCTGACTGAGAATACCTCTCTTTCTACGACGAAAGCCGAGATACAAATCTGACGACTATCGTCAGTAGCCTGTCCGTCCTCCCCATACCTCTCCCCCCCCCGAGACATCTTCCACCATCGCACCCTTTCCTAATCGATTTTCCGCACTCATCCAGCCATTTGAATTTACATCCTTCTTCAAAAAATGCTCTCGGAACCGAAACCATTCCGGCTCTTAGATCTCCCTTTTGTTGCTCAACGGGCAGTGTTCAAAAACTTCGCCCCACTTGAAGTGTAAGCTTCTCAATTCTCTCCGATCCATCACATTCATTTTTTTTAGATTTGATCTATCATTATGCTCAAAAAAGATGGCCGCAATCTCCAAAAGTGGTTACAAGCGTTGCGAAATGGTGTTTAAACTGACCATAAGTAGCAAGATTGACCTGACCGTCTATAATCGTAATGATCCGAACGGACCTTTTCGGATTGGTTTTTCACTCAGTTGTGTCAGGGAAATTACCGGGCCATTCGTGCGAGAAATCAATGGATTGAGCATTATATACGAGAAAGGTTCTGAACCAACACGCGAAATATCAAAATGGAAAACAAAAAAAGATGCTGTGGAAGGAGCATCGTATTACTTCAAAGCCATTTTTGATTTGTTCAATATCAAATCTTGGAAAGCGTTTGTAAAGAGCAATGAAATTAATGTGGAGTATTCAACGATTCTTAGTTGGATTCGTGAAATTCAGTCCAAAATGGGCGGAGAAAAGATGAGACCCAATGGCCATCTTCTGGAGGATATGGTTAGGTACGAGATCGTCCGCTATCGTCAAGAAAACATTTCAAAGTTTGAAAAAGAAGAAGTTAAACATTGGAGAGTCCGCGAATCGAGTGGTATTAGTATTGATAACATTTTTGAGCTCAATTTCATAACTTTGAGCCTTCGTAAATCACATCTGACTGATAAGGATTTGAATCTCCTTATCTGGAGACTTTTGCTCGAATGCAAAGGGAGCATGGAGATGATAAGCACACGCGTTTCCATCGAGGGCAGGAAAGCGCGCTCTAATGATAAATTGATAATTTCGCTGCGTACCTCAATTTTGAGCGAATTTTTTCAACCGAAATTTTAGGGAAATGGGGCGAAACTGAGTATTCAACGTTTTTATCTTTAGAGCGCGCTTTCCTACCCTCGATGGAAACGCGTGTGGATAAGCATCCAAGTTCAGCGGAAGGTGGACCAAATGGTTGTGCTCAAAGGAACCAACGCTCGTCGCGTTGAAAAATTGCCGTCTTACAAGTGAGTCCGAACAGTTCGAACGTAGAAGCAGTGATTCGGTTTCAGACGTTACGGATGGAAGTGTTCTAGCAAGGAGGGCTATCAGATTCAGTCGGTTTGTGGAAAAATTTGGAATGTTGCGTTCAATTATAGACGGCCATTCCAACAAATCATAATTTATCACGGACGTCACATGTGATATTAATTTCCAAATAAATTGTTTTACTTCACATTTGGTTTGTGTTTAAAAACTGTACTGTGGGGTCAACCGTCTGTTTCACCCTGTCTTGAGCAGAATTTGTTTTAGGCATTTCACAATAGGGGAAAACAGGGCGGCTTACAAAAATGGAATCTTTTGCTTGTGATAAATTTTTAAAAACAGAGTAATGTCAAATTAATAATAGTTGTGCAAGGAATTCAAATGTTTCTTTTCGCGGGTGGTCCGCCCACTTTCACTTTGCACTGCGTAAAATCAAAAATGGCTTGGAGATCAAAAAAGGCGGACCGCCCGCGAAAATAAAAATTTGAATTCCTTGCACAACTATTATTAATTTGACAGTAGTAAGAAATCAGGTTAATTTTTTGATTTCAACGATCTACGGTCTTAATACAAGCGTTAGAGACAAAGATTGTCGAGATTACTTGTCATTAGCAAATGTAATTATGAAGTCTGCTACCGTCACTAACGGTCAATACAACTGGATATTGTATGTAATCTTCATTTTTTCCACAAGTCTTCCCTTGAGACATCTGCAATCTGTATGCTCTTATCTAATCGATTCGTCGGCTCTCATCCTGCCATTTGAATCGTTTCTTACGACTATCGTAAATAACCTGACTTATATTGTCTGTCCTTCCCATATCTGTCCCCCTCAGAAATCTTTCATCTGCATACCCTTCATTAATCGATCCTTCGACTCTCATTCAGCCATTTGAGTCGACATTCCTCCTTCAAAAAATGTCCTCTGAACCCAAACCATTTCGGCTCTTAGATCTCCCTTTTGTTGCTCAGAGGGACGTGTTCAAAGACTTTGCCCCACTTGAAGTGTAAGTTTCTCCATTCTCTACGATATATCAAACCCTTCTTTTTTCAGATTTGATCTATATTTATGCTCAAAAAGGATGGCCGCACTGGCCAAAAGTGGTTACAATCACTGTAGGATGATTTTTGAAGTGACATTAAGTGAGACGATCACATTGGGTGTTTCCAAGTTTGGACCTGCGGAACGTGGTTCGGCTGTATTTGAGCTCAGCTGGACGGAGGAAATTCTCGAGCCAATAGTGCGAGAAATCAATGGAATGAGCTTCATCTCAAAAAGAGTTGCCGGAAAAACACGTGAAACTTCTCAATGGAAAACAAAAGAAGATGCTGTGGAAGGAGCATCATATTATTTTAAAGCCCTCTTTGATGTGTTCAATTTCAAGTCTTGGAGCGCGGTTGTATACAGCGATGGAACTAAAGAGGAACATTCACCGATTCTTAGTTGGATTCGTCAAATCCAGTCTAAAATGGGCGGAGAAAGGATGAGAATCAATGGTCATCTTCTGGAGGATATGGTTAGATACGAGATCGTCCGCTATCGTCAAGAAAACATTTCAAAGTTTGAAAAAGAAAATGTTCGAGATTGGATAGTCCGCCAAACGGGTAGAATTAGTATCGACAGCATCTTTGAGCTCAATTTCGTCACTTTGAACCTTCGTAAATCATATCTAACTGATAAGGATTTGAATCTTCTGATTCGGAGACTTTTGATCGAATGCAAAGAGAGAATGGAAAGGATAAGCATCCAAGTTCGGCACAGGATGGACCGAATGGTTGTGTTCGAAGGAACCAACGCTCATCGCGTTGAAAAACTGCCAATTTATAAGTAAGTTTGATCGAACCAAATGTAGAGATGGTATGCTCGTTTTTTCTAGCGTGGGTGGCTATCAATTTCAGTCGGTTTGTGGAAAGATTTGGAGTGTCTTGTTCAATGAGGATAGGTTGTCACACAATCATATTACAATTTACTCGGGGGATCGAGAGGAAGCCTAATTTTTTAAATTGTTTTCGGTATAAATTGTTTCATACAAATTGTTTCGTCTCACAATCTCTGACTTCTTTTACGTTGCATAGCGTATGAGTAAAGAAGAAGAAGAATATTTCTCTGTCTTCTTGCTTATCTGCTCTGTTTACCGCTATCCATTTTCATTATATCATCAATAAATGCATATTAGTATTCTTGTTTAGGTTTTGATGAACATCAGCATGCTTCAGTACTTTCTGAACCAAAGTTGAACCTTACAAAAGTTAGTAGAGACACTTTTTTTCTGATTTCCGAAAACGAGAAACGTTATTCCGCGAAGACCTGGCTTAGAGCTAAGAGAACGTGACGCTTCTCTGACAAGGGAACCATTTTTAGAAAGGATTTGGGAATTTTCTGAAAATTTAGGTGCGGATGCACCTTACCCATGGTTGTTCCGAAAAAAAATATTAGCTTCCACATTTTCGTTTTATGCTCAAAATTTGAGTTTTTGTGTTTGCTTCAGTACATTTTGTCTTGAAATCGAATAATTTTGAACGAATTGAGGACTCCCAGAGAACTCTAATTTATGTCAGTGACATTTCTAACGATGCTGAACAATTTGCGATAGTTTTTAGAAAAAAAAATTTTTTTCAATTTTTTTGAAATTTTGTTGCACCATGGGACCCACCTGTGGTGGTCCGAGGTCGAAAAATAAAAAAGTTTTCAGAAATCTTCAAAAATTTTATCACGTTTAGAGGGGGGTTCGGAGGATTGTTTTCGCAAATTTTCTCGTCCCACAAACCATTTTGAGTCAGTTTATAGCGATTTTCATGAAAAATCCAAATACTGGCACATCGACAAATTTTTCAAAAATATTACTAAAACGGCTGGAAATGCTTGAAATGGGCCTCAAGTCGGTTATAGGCATCACTTGTAGGCGCCAGAACGTCCAAAGAGTTCCAGTTTGAAAAGTCGAAAAAAATTTTGATTTTTGAAGCAAAAAAAATCGAAATTTTTTTTTCGAATTTGTGGAAGTTAAGATTGCGATTTTTGGATTCACAGTATCGAAAATAGTATTTCTGCTAATTTTCAGCCAATTCCCAAAGCCTTTCTAAAAAGGGTTCCCTTGTGAGGATCGCCATACAAAACTGATATGCTTGAAGGAGGAAGATCCCGAATTCAATGCCCAGTCTTTTTATCCGGGAGGCACATTCCTGGTTTTGTTCTCAGCTATGTTCGCCCAAATTTAGCCTAGCTTTGAACTGTTGTGGCTCAGTCGGTTACGCGCTTGGCACGTAATGGCTTTTGTTTTTCTTGAATATATTCAAAAATGGAAAATTAGTGTATACATCACATCTTACGGCAGAATGCACACTATTTCCCCAAATTTTTCTCCGAAAAGCTCCTGTCCTTCCCCCTTTAATCCGACCGTTTTGCGATACAGATGTGATCTCTTAATTTCACAAGTATGGTCCACGGAGTCCGAAACAGTCCATTGAAAGCAAGTGCGCACTTTCTAATTTTTTGGCGGTAAATATGCGCGTTTGAAAATGTTTTGGAATTAATTTTTAAAAACATTAAAAAATGTTTAAAAGTATGTGTCCTGTTCAAGAAACTAGTAGAAAACGCTCGGTTTTTGTTTTTAGCGCGGAAAGAGCTCAAGTCGATTAAACTCCGTATCGCGATTTTCGATTTTAACATAGGAAGACGTAACCGCAGCAGACGTGCCCCATTGCACTCAGCTTTTCGCGGTTGAACGATTTGAACTGAAATGGAGTGTTTTGGACTCCGTGTGGTCCCTTTCAACCGTGCATCTTCAACGACCCGTTTTTCCCTCTATCAATTGCAATTCCCAAACTCACTTAAAGAAAGTCTCATGCATCTCCTTGTTCACCTCTCTCGCTTGCATCGTCCAAATCGCATTCAAATTATTAACCCTCTCTCCATTGACCAAAATCGGTGCGGAAACGAAATACGAGTATTTGTTGATGACCTCCTTAATTCGAGCCTCTTCAGCGTAGCTTGCCGAATCGCCAACTTTCAGACGAATCTCAATTTTTGTTCCAGTTGGGAGGCCAGAAGTTTCAGCGATTTCGTAGGAGTTATCACCTTTCCATGTCCATTGAAGACCCTCGTCAGTGGCTGATCCCACTTTTCGAGTGGTTACAACTACTGAATCGGCGACCATAAATGCAGAGTAGAAACCAACTCCAAATTGTCCGATGACGGCTTCCGCGTTTTCTTTGTTCTGGAAATTTTTGGTTTATTTGAAATTTTTTAAATATTGTGGTTAATTTTTCTTACTGACTCTGCTTTTCACTAAGAAATTTTTCAAGAATCACTATGAAGGGTCCAAAATCGCAAATTGCAAAGTGATGGCCGAGTGGCCGAGAAAATTTGACCGAGGAAATTGTATTTTTTGCTGATTCCGTTTTTCAAAAGAAATCATTAAAAAATTCATATGAAAGGCATAAATAGCACCCAAAATCGCTAGTAACAAACTGATGGTGGCCGAGAAAACGAGCCAGCCCGATTCTCGGCCGCGGCCATCAATCTACAACTTCCAACTTTTGACGCAATTTTTGAGTGCTTTCCAGATTAAAAACGGAGTAGAGCTTTAGAAAAATAGACTAGAATTATGGTAATTTTTTTAAAAATCGATGAATATTTCTAGGCCACGGCCACCGTTTCTTAGACCAAGCGATTTTTATTTTGGAAAAAATTTTTTTCGAATTTCGTGGTTTTTCTAGTCAAAAAAAAACAGAATCTGGAAAAAAAATTCTGTTAGTTTTCAAAAAAAAATTTTTTTAATCATTTAAGATTTTTTCTTTTCTCTATTTTTTTCTTCATTCAAAAATAATTTTTGGAAAATTTCGGCTGAATTTCGATTTTTTCATGTGGAAGTTTTAATTTTTTGAAAAATTTATTAAAATTTTTTACTAAAACAATTTTTTTTTCCAAAATACGAAAAAAACCTACATTTTCAATAAAATCCTTCGAACCAGACTTTGCAATTGTACCCAAAAATTTGACCAAATCCTCTCGATTCATTCCGATTCCAGTGTCCTCGAAGGTGATTGTTCGACGCTCCTTATCAGTACTGATGCGAATCTCGCTTGGTCCTTCGGCAACTTCTCCTTTTAGCTCTGCGTAACGACGCTTTTCGAGAGCATCTGATGCGTTTGAGATGAGCTCACGGACAAATACCTGGAAAAATTTTTTTCAGAATGTTTTTTGGATCTGGCTGATATTTTATAGGGGGGAAAAATCGTCTTAAACCACACGTCCTTTCAAGCAAGATTTGACATTTGGTGGCCTAGAAACCTCTGATGGCCTTTTTTTTTCGCCTATTTTTTGCATTTTTACGGGACAAACCTCGATAAAAGTGTGAAATCAGCGAAACCCCCAGCATTTTTAGAAGTTCGGCCATCAGCGTTTTCTAGGCCATCAAAAGTGAGGCATGCTTTAAACGACGTGGTTTTTCTGTGGCTCAATGCGATTTCTAAGGTTGTTCTTATGAAATTTCAATTTTAGATTACAAATTTTGAAAAAAATGCCCAGGTGGTTATAATGGCCTAGAAAAGCCATGGCCGTGGACTTAAATTTTTAGTCGGATTTCTAAATTTTTGCCGTAATTGACCTCGGGTCACTTTAAAACCGTTTTTTTTTTGATTAATCGAAAGTAAACATTTTAAAATTTTGATCTAGAAAATCATGGCCGTGGACTAGATTTTCCAGCTTTTTCAAATTTTTGAGAAATTTTTTGTTTTCTTTTTGGGCCTGAATAAATTCGAATTCGAATTTTTGGGTAATTTTCCGTAATTCTGAAATTTGCCAAAAGTTTTAGGCCACGATTTTCTAGGCCAATTCAGCCCATTTTCTTCCCGACCGTACCTCACTATGAGAATACAACGATTTCGCCACAATATCCATCAAATTTCTCGTTTCGGCTTGAAATTCATGCCGTTGCGGCTCCGAAGCCATCCAACGTCGCTGATGGGTGGGGAAGTGGGCGGAGCTTGAAGGGGCGGAGCTTCCAGCACAATGGGCGGAGCTAAGAGCCCGAAGCATGTGTCGTGCGGAGAGCATTCTGGAAGGGATGTAGGACATCTGGAAAATGATTTAAAGGGGGAATTTTTTTGAAAAACTTTTTTGGCGGGAAGAAAATTTCAAAAAAATTTTAGATAGAAAAATGGGTTAAACCATTCTGGAGAAAAAAATATTCGAAAAATAAAGTAAAAAGTGCAGAAACTATTTCAAAAAAGTAGAAGAAATGAGGCAGATTTTCAAAATTGAGGCAAAAAAATAATGAGCAACCGCGCGCCACTGGACTCGGTACTTGAATTTTTTTGTGGAGTTTTCCGCATTGAAAACGCCTATTTTGAAGTATTTTTTCAGCGAGAATTGACAAAAAGTGAAAATTTTGAATTTCAGATTTTCTAGATTTTCAGCCATTTAGGTCGAAAAAAAGGGCTGGCACTATAATTTTCAGACAAAAAGTGCATTTTTAAAATAAATGAGGGCGAAAAATGGCGTTTTTTCGTTGAAAATCCGCCGAAAATTCACTAAAAATGAAAAAAAAAAGATTCAAAAAATTAACAGTCCAATGGGGCGCGGTTGCTCATTATTAAAAAAATGTACAAGAAAATTCAAAAATTATGACTTTTTGGGTCTTTTTCCGGCAAATTGTCCCAAAACGTAGTCATGACTATTCTGTGAGGATGACATCATTTCATGATAGTGTTGTTGTACTTCAGTCACTGATATCTCCAAATCCGGATTCGTCATAATCGATTCGTTTCCCTGATCCCGTATTTGATTGTACATCATATCAGTAAAATCGACGACGGATCTGAAATTGTCAATGGAGCGCGTTTGCACATTTCG
Source organism: Caenorhabditis doughertyi (assembly GCA_963572265.1). NCBI lineage: Eukaryota > Metazoa > Nematoda > Chromadorea > Rhabditida > Rhabditidae > Caenorhabditis > Caenorhabditis doughertyi. The sequence goes on from OY751555.1 coordinate 889,524, forward strand.
GTGACTTAAAAACCCCTAGAAAAATAAAAATTTGGGCATAGCTTCCGCGTAAAAGTGGCCGAAGTGCGGTCTAATCAGGATAGCCTTTGGTAGGTCAAAAATTTCCAAAGGGGTTATCAATAGAGCGCACTTGCCACAAAGGTATCTACAGTAATCCCAGTGGGAAGAAACTTACGCATTAGCTGTCTCTAATGAATCCAATTGTGATGCGTGTCGTGTCGAGTTCGGGGACATGGATAGATCATCGCCAAAGAACTGATGATAGTGGTTTTTCTGAAAAATGAAAAAAGTTCGGCCATCAGAGATTTCTAGGCCACCCAATGCAAATCATGCCTTACACGACGTGTGGTTTAAAACGATTTTTATGGTTTTTTTGAATGGAATATAAACTTTAGATAGAAAAAGGAATTGAAGGTGAGGATCGTACGAAAAATCCCCAGAAAATTATCAGAAATTTTGGAGCATATAGGATTATGGTAGCTACAGTAACCCGGGCAATTGGAACCCTGCTCAGGATGAGTCTATTGGTTCTCATATTGGTGTAGATTAAGCAAGTAGACCTCTCTGAGTATACAATCAAAAACTAGAGAGATTTCTGTAGAGACAATATCCCAGGTTCTCTTTTAAAGGTGGTGGGACATGAAAAAGTTCGAATCGTAGTGACTTCTGTTTTATAAAGAAAAGACCATTGCAAACCCATATTTGAATACTGGATCATGAAAAATAGTATAGGAGCAAATTCACCACGCTACCTAGTTTATGGACGCGAGAGGCAATTTCATAAGAGCCAATTGAGGGCGTCCGCGTTTTGGCCCCTGTGGCTCAGCCGGTAACGCGGCTGACCACCAATCGGTACGGTAGCCTAGTTCGACCCCTTCGATGGTAATGGTTTTTGTTTTTCATGAAAATAATCAAAATTGAAAAATTAGTGTATACACCCCATCTTACGACAAAATGCATACTCAGTCCCCAAAGTCAGTCCCCACAGCTTTCCGGTCCCCCCACCTTTAAGCTATTTTGGTTGATCCAAGAAACAGCGGAACAGATGATTTTTGGATTCACAGTTTCAAAAAAAAAAGAGCTTTAAAACTATCGAATTCCGGTTAAATCTAGCCAAAACTCTAGGCTTGTTCAAAAAGCTCTATTAGAAGAGCATGCTTTCATATTATTCCAAGAAGGAGGACCTCATATTAGAGACGCTATCTTGATCAAGGGAGCTCTCCTATTAGACTCTAGTTTTTCAAGGAAAAAAAATGAACAAAACTTGGCTAAACTGGCAATTTATCACCGAAAACGCACGAGTTGAAGGGCTCTTGTATTAGAGGTGCTCTGATAAGTCATTTCCCCTATTAGCTTTTTTGAAAATTGGAGTAATTCGAAGCTTTTTCAGTCTTATTAAATCGAAAAATCATGGTTAAAGTATTTCAGGACTCTCGATCTGGGGGCAAATGGGCTTCCAGTTTCTCAATTTTAAGTCTAATATAGCTCAAATTTTCAGCTTTTTCTTTCATCCCTTCTTTGTTGCCGTTCTAATAAGAGGGCTTTTCTAATACAGTTTTTTTTTGGATATTTTTCCATATTCTTACCTGCGGCGTAGCCATTGGTGTATCCACCGGGGTTCTCAACGACGATAAAAAGTCATCCGTTAACTTTTTCTGTGCTTCCGGATCGACATGTCGTTGTTTAGCCGGTGAGAACAATACAACAGACGAGAAATCAGTGGGCATTCGAGATGGTTCCGTTGCCGATTTTCTCATTTGAGGGGGCTGGGAATTGAGGTGTTGAGCGAATCCAGAGTATCCTCCTCCATTAGAAGATTTTTTGGGAATAATTGTACATTTTGGCGCGGCAAACATATGTTTCGAAAGACTTTCTGCTGTATCCGGAGCTATTTCTGCGACTTCTGCCGGTCGAATCGACAACTTTGGGGTTCGTGTGGCAATTGATGGATTCGTGGATTTCCGTTTGACGGCTACATTCTTCTGACGTGACGTCTTCTTTAGAAGTGCTAGTTGAGAGGAGAAATCCTCGTACTCTTGACGGACTATGTCGGCTTCTGGGTTGCATGGTGGAAGGGGGTCTTCTTGTGGAGGATTTTGGAGGATTGGGGGCTCTTCGGGTCTCTTCTTCTTGGCAATAGGCGGATTTCTGTAATAACTGGCAGGGGAGTTAGTGGTCCTTTTCTTCAGAATTTCGGGGTTTTTTTTACTGGAAACTAGAACTTTGAAAATATGTTTTAAAACAGGCTAGAAACTCTAGTCCACGGTCATGATTTTTCTAGGTCATTTTTAGCTGTTTTGAAACAGATCTCACCCGGTTTAAGTTTAGAAAACGCATTTTTGATAAATTTTGCACGAATTTCTTGAGATAAAATTTCTCACTGTTTTTGAAGCGATTTCCGTGTTTTTTTTTTAGTTAAAAAAATTGATGGATTTTGCACGTTTATTTTCGAATTTTTCTGATTGTAACTCGGTCAGTTTCAAAAAGTTCAAAGAATGAAACAGCACAATTGTAGATCAAAATTTACCACATTTTCTGAATTTTCATGAAATGATGAAAATTTCGGATCTAGGGGATTTATAGCCGTTTTCCTCAAGTTTAAGTTGAAAAAAGCCTAACTTGATAGATTTCGCCTATTTCATTCGGTTTTTTCAGCTATATCGAAATCAGTTTCGGAGACTTTCGGAGAGCGGAATCACGAATGTGTAGATCAAAATTTGACGCCACTATCTAGGATTTTATGTAACTCTTGGGAAAATTTTTAAAAACTACGAAATTCAAAAAAAATACAGGAGTTTTGAGAAAAATGAGGATTATTCGGTTTTCCGAGTGATTTCAAAGCAATTTCCAGCAGTTCTTTCAAAAAATTTTTCCTTTCTTAAAAACTAATTTTTCACTATTTTCCGCCCTCAAAAACTCACAATTCTTCAACTGGTGCTGGTGCTGGTGCTGGCCTCTCTTTCCTAATATTTTTCTTCGGTTGCAAACATTCTCCATATCCATCTGCCAATAAACTAATCAACGTTTTCCATGGTTCGGTGGAACCGGATCCCGAATTCTCACATTGTACTTGATACCGTAGTTTGATCGGGGTTTGGCGACCGCACTGAAAAAATTTTTTTTTCAATCATTTTCAATTTTTGGCAGGGGAACCCTAAATTTTTCGTTGTTTTTGGCCTTTTTTCTCTCAAAAAGAGCTTTTTTCGCAAAAATTCTCAAAACATACAACTTTTAAAGAATTATATTAACTTTTTCAGGCCTAGAAAACCCAGGTGGCCTAACTTTCCGTAAGCGACTTACCACACAAAAGAGCTCTGCTAAAATCGCGTTCCGAACATTTCGAATAGTGATTCCATCGGCAATAACTCTGTCGGTCAAAGTGAACGGTTTGGGGTATATTATTGTGTGCGTGGATTTTGTTTCTGAAAAAAAATTATTTTGGCTTTAATCGAATTTTTTGTATTTTTTCCAGATTCAAAGCTCGGATACCACAGTTTTTAAAGAATTGTTCTTTTTAAAAAGAAAAAAATTTTGGTTCTTTCCCGAGTTTCAAAAAAAAAGCCTTTGAGCAAAATTGTTAAATAAAATTTTTCGAAATTTCCGAAAACCTTTTTTCAACTTCAAAAATGGGCGTGGCTAAATTTTACCCTAATTCTTCAAAATCGTGTTCTTTATTCGAAATTTTCACGAACTGAGTATGTAGATTTCCGCTTTGAAAAAAGGGGCGTGGCTTGTCTCAAACTATTGACCTTTTTTTGCAAAAAATTAATCTGAAACACCTAAATATAAGAGAACATTTTAAAAGACTGGCATTTCGATATTTTTCGATTCGGTTTTTCACTGAAAAGGGGCGCGGCCTAATTTTCGAAATCGATTTTCCGATCCGAAATTTCAGCAGTTTTCGAAGCTAAAAAGGTACTGTACAATGTATGAAATAGAGAAAAACTTGAAGGAATTGTGGCGCTTTCCAGCATTTTCAGCTCAAAAAAGGGGCGTGGCCTATTTCGATTCCATTTTTTTTTCATCGAAACAATTGTTGAAAACAAACGCTATCTTTTAGGAAAATTGCTTTCAAATTGGCTATTTTTGAGCCTTTTTCTTTGCATTTTCGGGTGCTTTTTAATTTGAGAAAGGGGGCGTGGCCTATCTAAAAAAAATTTTTCAAAAAGTCAGTCCAAAAATAATTTTTGCAGCGATAAAAAGTCAATTATACCCCTTCTTCTTCCGTTTTTCGAGTTTTTTCCACCTGAAAAAGGGGCGTGGTCTATTCCAAAAACTTACTCGTATTAACATCAGTGGCCATTTTAATCCCATTTGTCTCCACTTTTTTCGGTTCCATTTTCTCTCTTGTCTCCTCAACATTCCGAATTAATTTGTTCATTGAAAGTGAGATAAATGGAGAATTTTCGACTGAATGAATACTCAGACTAGCAATTTCACACGATGTATCCGGCCATAAAGTGACAGAAATGGGCGAGGAATCGCCTGCCGATGACCATTTTCTATGAAGAAATTCCAAAAGTTTCATAATTCGATCATTCGTATTCAATTTGACACGGAGAAATGGGTTTTGGTCCCGATTTCGCATGAAAACGTGGTCTCCATTGCTTGTTGGCTCCAGATGAATATACACTTCTGACGGGATTTTATCCGCTTTTTTTACACTAAAATAGCGACAAAGGGCGGGGCATGGGGGCGTTTTGATGTTCACTATTCGACGACCGGCTCGCACATTTACTGTTCTGGAAATGGAGAAGTTTTGAAATGTATTTTGGACCCAAAAACAGAAAGTTCTGAAAATTTTGAAAAAAAAAACTGAAAATTCTAGTCCACAGCCACTGTCTTGGGAAAATTTCGAAAAATTGGATAAATTTTGTTAAAAAGCACGGATTTCTGGCTCCCGGGCTTCTTGGCATCGTTTTGACACTAAAATCTCGAAATTTCGGAAATCCTAGGCCAGCAAGCCCAGTCCTTCCAAATTTTGCTGATTACATTTCGTGGCCGTGGCCTAGGATTTCCAAAACACTTTTCTTTTTTTTCGATTTTTATATTTTTATCCGTAATCGATAATCCATAAGGAAAATTATAAAAATCTCAAAATGATGTCGGTCAAGGCGTGAGTTACATTTGATGGCCTAGAAAACTCTGCAGGCCGAATTCCCAGGATAGCTGTTTTTTCCTGTTTTTACTCATTTCGGTCACCAGAGGTTTCTAGGTCATTAAAATTTAAAGTTTCGAAAATCCTTATTTCTGAAAAAAAATTACCGTACCCTGTGTACAGTAGCTCTCGGAACTTCTGCTCGGTAATCTTCATATTGAGAGTTTTTCGTTTCCATTCACATGCATTGACCAGAAGGAATAGCTCACGAGCATCACGTGGAATGTTCGGGAAGTCATCTGGAAAAAAATTCAAAGGATTTATATGAGGGACGCGTTGCGGTCGCGTCGCGGTTACCAAAATTTCAGAATTTATTCGAGATTACACTCGTTCAAAAGCTCTCATTGAACTAATTTCGAAAATCTTGGTTTGAAACAAAATTGGGCGAGTTATGGCCAAAAAGACAAAAACTGCAGCGTTGCGGTCGCGTCGCGGCTCCGGATTTTTCCAAAATTTCCAAGATATGGTCCTGATTATACTCCTTTTGAAGCTCTAATCAAGCGGAGTCCGGTCCTTAAGTTTTCAAAACGCTAAATCCAAAACTTAAAACGATGCGTTGCGGTCGCGTCGCGGCTTCGAACTTTTCAAAGTTTTCCGAGTTTAGCCATGATTATATTCATTTGAAAGCTCTCGTTTCGCTGATTTCAAATTTACTAATTTCAAAAAGCTTCCTGATACCTACCATCAGTTATCGCCAGCAATTGTCGATAGGATTTCACCGAATTGAAGAAAAACGTCTTGATATGATCCTTGGTTTTTTCGATTTTTCGTTTTGCCATAAACTTCACAACGCTATCGAAATCTTTTCCGTACTGAAAATGGAAAAAAAAATATTGGAAAAAAAGACACTTTTTGGCGGGAATTTTTCTATTCAAATGCAAATTTTTAGTTGAAAAAATTTTAAAAAACTGCAAAAAAAAGTGTCCAGATGATTCTTACAATTTTAATTCCTTCAAAAAATGCGCTAACTTCCTCCACGGACCACGCTTTTCTGATCAGTTTTGGGGGATCTTGTGGTGCTCCAGAAGGTGCTCCAGAAGACGTTGGACCACCAGAATCCGCGACTCCAGAATCCGTGACGTCATCTGATGGCGGTTCTTGTTTTACTGTAGCCAGCGGAGCAGTTGACGTGGAAGGAGGCGGAGGTCGCTCGCGGAGCACAAAAGCGATACGCCGGCGGTTGGCTCCGGCTCCACTGGCGGCGGCGTTGGTTCCTGAGGATTCTGATGACGTGACGGTGGTTTCGGGAAGGGTAGAGGAGGAGGAGTCGTTGGTGACTTCTGGAGACAACGCTTCTGATGTTGATGGCTCGTCGGATGACATTTTCAGGGGGGAATTCTGGATAAAGAAAAAAAAATTGGAGAACATTTTTTGAAATTTGGAAAATTGGATTAGTTTTGTTCAAAGGCGCATAGGCAGATTCATTTTTTTTTCCAACTTTGAGTTACTGTAATCGTAGCGAGACCCGAAATGACTTAATGTGGGAATTAGAGTCAAATTTTTTGAAAAAAAGCCAAAATTCACAAGAAATCGCTAATTTTTCGGAGAAAAAACGACACCAAAATCTGAAAAAAAAATCAAAGGTACTATCAAAGTAAAAAACGATTCCTTGACACCGTCACGTCAAAATGCACAGCAGGCTGACCACGCCAACTCCAAAATTTGCATTTTTAGCTGTTTCCGCTGTTTTTACATGTTTTTTTCCAGTTTTTTTTTGTCTTTCTTGACAAAAATATGAATTTTATTGCTATTTATGTTACAGAAATGCACAAAAACCCAAGCAATTCTGAAATTGCAGTCCGAAATCGTCAATCTATGTTTTTCCTCTATTTCTGGTTTTATTTCTATTTTTGTGCATTTCTGTAACATATTTATCAATACAATTCGTATTTTTGTCAAGAAAGACAAAAAAAACTGGAAAAAAAACATGTAAAAACAGCGGAAACAGCTAAAAATGCAAATTTTGGAGGGGCGTGTTCAGCGGACCCCCCCTGCTGTGCATTTAGACGATTTTTTTTTTCGAATTTTTTTTTGTTTATTTCGAGGTCAGAAAAATTCCAAATATTTTAAATTTTCAGTGAGTTGAGGTATAAATAGTGCCAAAAAACACCGTTTCTAGAAAAAAAAGTTGAAGAAAAAGTTTTATAGACAATAACTTTATGTGAATATCACAAGAATCATGACCCTTAATATAAGAGCACCTAGTAGAAAAAAAATGAAAAATTACAAAACTGAGAAAAAAAAACAGGGGAAGAAGCTCGAAAATCACTGGAAAATCGACTGAAAAAATGGGCAAAAATGACAATATTTGATGGAATAATCGCATTATAAACTAAAAAAAGGTCGAGAGAACAGGATTTTGAATAGGAAAGGGGCTAAAACACGAGGCAAAAAAGCTCAAATTTTAGATTGAAAAATAGTTTTGGATAGAAAAACAGGGAAAAAAGAGTGAAAACAAACTGGAAAAGGACAAAATTTTAGGTGGGAAAAATCACTGAAAAATCAACTAAAAAAGGGGCAAAAAACGCAACATTAGACACCAAAAACCGGAAAAAAAGTACTGAAAATCTACAAAAAAAGGGCAAAAAAAAACATTTTTGAGTGGTAAAATCACTAAAAATTACTGAAAAATCACCTAAAAACGGAGTAAAAACACAATTTTGGGTGAAAAAATCACTGAAAAACCGTCGAAAAATCAATTTTAACTGCGAAAAACGCAAAAAATACCAGAATAACTGGAAAAGGGGGAAAATAAGTCAATTTTAGATGGGAAAATTACTGAAAAATAACCGAAAGGTCACCTCATAAATAGGCAAAAAACACAATTTTTGATGGGAAAAATCACAGAAAAACCGTCGAAAAAATTCCAAATTTTTAATCATAACCGGGAAGTCCAAAATCCTCCGGCTTAAACTGCTCCAAGCTATCCAGGACCAAAGTAACACGATTTTTGAATTCCAAATCGCCATCCGGATCGAAAATAGATCGTTCGGGGACCATAACACACTGCATTCCAGCATCAAGTGCAGACAGAACACCGTTGTAAGAGTCTTCAAAGACAAGGACCTTCTTGGGGGATTCTGGAGGCGTCGGGAATCTTCTCATCGTCACCAGAAAAGGATCTGGATGCGGTTTTCCGTGTTTTACTTCTGGATCATCACCTGAAAGCACTTGAAGAGCAATCATATTCACCCAATCTCGATGATTATCCAGTTTCGTTGGGAACGTTCTTGAGCAACTTCCCGTGCATAGAGCCACTGGAATCCCTTTGTGAATCAAGTGACGAACCAGTTTTTCCGCTCCAGGCATTGCTGGAGATCTTTTGAACATTTCGATTAGAAGGGCATCGTACTCGAGTGAATATTGTTCCGGAGTGACGAGATGGCCGATTTCGAGCTCGTTGATTAGCCAACGAATCGACTCGTCGTGACGTTTTCCCATTTGTCCTGCAAAGAAAAAAATTTTTTTTTCTTCAATTTCTGAGCTTTTTTTTTGAATTTATTTGAAATCGTTCTTTGAGAAAAACTTTTGAATAACCGAAAATTTGAAATAATAACTCAACATTTTCAAACCCGGTCCCAGATTTTTGACATGTCTGAAAATTGGAAAACCGCAATTTTCAGACAGTTCTGAAATTCAGACTTTTATGAAATTTTGAAAATGCAATAGCGCTCTATTGAAACACGGTTTTTAAAATCTAGAAACACCTGATTCGTGAGAATCTTTTTTCAGAAGTTCAGAAAATGTAAAATTCAGCTTCGTTCAAAAATTTCCAATCTATTTCTGGTCGAGAAATTCCGAAAAAATTTACAGCAAAGGTGCTGAAAAACCACTAAACCTCTTGAAAAAGTTTAAAATCAAAAATTCTTCAAATCCTGAAAAATTTGCAAAAAAATTTTGATAAAATTTTTTTAGCAAACTTTCGATTAAAAAAAAAGAATTCATCAGAAAAAAAATTAGACAGAACATATCTGAAAATTTGGCTCCGCCCACTTTTGACAAAAAAGAGCCAGTCTTAACTCTCTAAAAAATTTTTTCGAAATTTTGCTTAACTTTGAGACCCTCAAAGGGAAAAACTTTTGGAAAATGTGTTTGAATTAAAATAAAATCTCGAGACTCCGGAAAAAATGAAGGCTTTACTTTTTTTTTTAATTTTCAGTAAATTTCTTGCTATTTTTCTTCCCATAAACCACCGTACTTCTTTTCAAATCCATCGTAAACACTTTTCCATATTTTCTCAACAATTCTGTGTTCGCCTCAGTGTAGGCGGATTCAGTGTCGACGAGGAGTCCATCGAAATCAAAAATCACGTGGGTGACAGGTTCCGGAGCCATTTCTGAAGGAAATATTATGGTTAAAAAAAGGGGTTTTCAGTGGGGAAAAATGGCGAAAAATAGCGTTTTTGAAGATAGGAATCGAGAAAAAGCAACTCGAAAATAGGTTTTAAAGATAGAAAAAGAAAATCATAAAAAACGTTTTTTTTTTACAAAAAATGCAACTATATATTATTACAGATTAGTGAAAAATAATATTACAGAAAAAAGGAAGAGATGCATGAAAAAATAGGGAGAGAGATGACAAAGGGAAACCTGATTTTTTTCGAGTTTTTTTTTGGGGAAAATTGGGGAAAGAGAAAAAAAAATACACAAATTTTTGTTAGAATTATAGAAACAAAGATATTTTCGAAAATTGAAAAAAAAACGCTGAAATGGCCTAGAAAAGTGGGTTAGTGAACTAGAATTATCATAATTTTTTTTTGAATTTTTAATTAGAAAAAAAAACAAAAATCGAAAAAAAAAAATTTTTTTCCAAGTTTCTAGGCCATTTTAAGTTGATTGAGTGAATTTTGAAGGCAATTTCAGTGGGATTTTCAGGGGTAAAATAGGTGTTTTAGGTAATTTTAGGACGATTTAAGGATAAAAAACAAAGCTATTTTAACCAAAAAATAGTCTATTTTAGGCCAATTTTTAAGCCAAAAAAAGGGGTTCTCAGCGTATTTTATGATGATTTAAGATAATGATTCAAAAGTAATTTTAACCAAAAATTAGCCAATTTTTAGACAATAAAAGTGGGAAAAATGCTAATTAATTAACACTGAACATATTAAAATCTCTTGGTTTTTGCTGCCAAATTCCGAGCTCTTGCTGCCGCATCCATGTCAAAAATGCCTTTTTGCAGGCTGTGTATTTGGCCGAGCCAGCTTTCAATTGCTCATAAGACATTGGGGCATCTACAGGGGTTCCAGTGAGTTGGCATACGGTCATCATTAAATCAGCAAGGCTCTTTTTACATAATCTCGAGGGTTTTGTGGTCTCCTTATTGTTCAAATGATCCCGTTCATGAACCAAACCATCAGATGTCTTCACCACTTCTACAGTTCCATCAGCCAAATTCCAATTCATTGAGGATACTGTAGTACGGGCGGTGGCTGATGTGGATTGATCTAGATCCTCTACTTGACACTCTCCAATTATTACTTGTTGAACTTTGAATGGGGCGGGGGCTTGGAATCCCGAGGAACGGATGTTTACGGCCTTGTTCAGACGGTCGAAGTTGTTTTGTTCGGCCACAGCGATTGAAGTGTAGTAGATCTGTAAATAAATGAGAATAATTTTTCGAAAAAAAAATACTTTTTTGGATATCTTGTTCAAAAAGTAGCAGATCTATAGCAGATTTGGGAATGGTGAGTTTTTGGGGAAAAAAACTTTTATAAATTTTTTTTCCATAACTTAGCTGGAAAGGTGGTATGGCATTCCACGACTTTTCCTTATCAGCACTGTCACGTATCCGTAATGGGACCATATGAGAACCGTCCTCTTTCATAACTGCCCCGAATGAGTAAAGCAATTCTAATACGGTACAGTTTTGATACGTGACAGCGCTGATACGGGATAGTTCTGATAAGGAACACGGTTCTGGAACGTCTTTACGTCGTTTAAAAAGCGTTCTAAACAGAACTGAAATCTGAAGAATGGAACTGTTTTTTGACGAAGGGGACTGTTTTTTGCGAGTTAGGTTATCAGAGGTTTTTAGGTCAATTCTGCGATACAATTTGGATTTAGTGGTTATGTAATTTTCGGGAACTCAGCCAAAGGCCTAACTTTTCACAATCAGTTGTTAGGCCAGCGTTCGATTCTCAGCTTTACAGACATTTCCAGTTGCAAGTTCCCCTAGAAGACTACTGTTGAAACTTTTGAACACTTTTCCAAAATGAAATTTTCAAAAAAAAAAAGGTCAAGAAAGCGTAAAAATTAACAAAAATTTTACATTTTTAGGGGAGTTCGGCCACCAGAGGTTTCTCGGCCATGAAATGTAAATCATGCTTTAAATGACGTTTTTCTTATAAAATCTCAATTTTAGATCCTTATGCTTCCCCACATGATTAATGTATTACTCACCGGATCCATAAAATGAGAAAGAAGTGCTCCCTGAAGTCCAAGTACATTAGCTCTCATTAATTTATCCGAACATGACATTGTCCTCATTCTCTCTCCCATCATAATTCCATCGAAAGTCTGTGGATCTTCGAATTCATCTGCATTTCCTAATACAGTACCCATTCCTTTGTCGATTTTGAAACGGAGCCGGGAGGAGTTTTTGATTTCTTCAGTAGTGCCGGATTTCATTTTTCTCTGGAAATGGATGGGGATTTGGAGGGGAAATTGTTGGGAAAATAGTAGGCTTTGGAAGGGTTTGAGCCGTTTTTTCTGTGTTTTTTACAATTTATCAGAGCTGATCTTTAAATTTTTGAAAAAACATGTTATTGTTCAGGTTGTTAGTTTTAACTTGGTCCTTTTTTTAAAAGATTCTCGAGTAATGAAAAACTAAGATTATCTTTTCTTTTTGACAGAAAAAAAAGACTGAAAGTTTCAGTTTTGAGCTATATATTGCTCAATTCGAAAGCTTTTTAAATGATTAAAAACCGAAAATTCGGGATTTTTCAAAAAAATTTCAGTGATATTTTTCAACACAAAAATTGTTTCAGGTGGAAATCTCCGGAGCCAGAATTCCCGGAAAAAAAAAGAAAATATTCAGTTTTCGGCTCTAACTGGGTCAATTTCGAGGCTTTTTGAAGCATTTAGAGGCCATTTTTTAAGCCATTTCGATTACGAAAATTCAAAATTTCAAACAATTGTCTGCAACTTGAAATCAAAGTTTCGCAAAAAAAAAACCGAAACTTTCAAAATTTTTCCACTTTTTTTCCCGATTTTCAAGACTTTTTGTTCCAATTTGGCAGTGAAGTTTCGTTGTAATCAAATTTTGACAATATAAAAATTCTCAGATTTTTTCAATTTTATCGTCCTCAACACTTTTTTTTTGAATTTTCAAAGACTTCTGAACTTTCAGAAAAAAAAAAACTCACATCAACCCTAGCCACTCCACACGGTGCCGTATTAATAAACAAATGGAAAGTGATTCCCTGTCTCAATGTCAATTTTCCACCAATCATAGTGAAAATTGATGCATTTTGATCCTGAGAATGCTTCAAAACTTCAGAATACAAAAATCTCAAAAGTCCACGACGGGCCAGAATCTCAGCATGACAATCGATAAGAGCACTTCCATCATTTGTGATTTGATCACCTTTTAGTCCTTTATTTCCAGTCGAAAGAGAGATTAATTGAAGAGTATCGTTGATTTTGATAAAAATCGATGAGATCACTTTCTCGAATCCATAGATGTGCGCACTCGTTTTGCATAGTCTGGAAATGGAGAAAATGAGGGTGGGAGGAAGAGAAAAAAGTGAATTTTTTGGTTTTTTTTTCGATTGAAAAAGTTTCATGAGTTCTAAAATCATCGAAAAACGGCATTTTCGGGGAGTTCAGCCATCAGAGGTTTCTAGGCCATCAAATGTAAAGCATGCCTTCAAAGACGTATGGTTCAACTATCTTTTTCTATTTTTATTTCCAACCAAATTAAACGAAGAATATCTTAAATTGAAGCTAGCGTGATGCTTTACAAGGGCTATGGAACCAGTTTATGAGACTTTTAGATCATTTTGGAATAAAGAGTATTGCAAAATTGAAATTTTTGGCTTTATTAGCTTGCAGAGCACCATTCAAGCTTCAATGTGCTCCTTCATATTAGCAGCTTTGAAACAAGAAAAAAGTTATTCACTGGCTCCAAAATTCAATGTTTCAACCATTACTACCCAAACACTTTGGAAATTTACAATAATTGGCACTTTTTTGTTCGACTTTTATAGAACATTCATAACAAAAAGCGTACGAATCCCGCTGTCCATCAACTGATTTTCAACTAATTTTCATGGAACTTCGATCAAGAAAAATTCAATTTTCGTGGAAAAACCGCGAGTTCGGTGTCTAGATTCGGCGCTTTTTGCAATGTATATCAATTCTAGGTAACTTGAAAGCTGTACGTCTCCTTCACTGATCGTATAGGTTTTTAAAAAGTGGTCTTCGTCCTGACCAATTTTCTTTGAAATCATTACTTCGGAGCGGTCATACGGCATATTCCAGTGAAAGTGCCGTGCTCAAATTGAGTCAAAATGCAGAAATTAGCATCTGATAAAACACCAAGAATAAAAAGCGTTTTTGTAAAAAAAAATTTCAGCCCAGATAATTTTTTTTTCCAAAAATGACTGAAACTTTTTGTAAAATCAGATGATGGTCTAGTATGCATTATAAATTGATTTGAAGACTCTACTATCAATGGTCATGTGAAACTAACGTTCCTAAGTAATACAGCTTTGCTCTGAAGGGTCATCAGCAAAAACGGATTTCGGATATGGAATCACCGGACTTTCGAGCCAAAATACGTCTCAGGAGCCAAGCTTAAGCTCTGACTATACTCCAAAAATTAGGACCTTCTACTTACTCATAAAACTTTGCATAAGTATGCTCTCTCAACAGCTCAAAGAAAGTGGTCTCTTTTTGAAATCTGACTCGCGGCAAAACAGATTGGCTAACATGAGTCAAAACAATTTCAAGCCCTTTCAATGAACAAGACAGTTTTGCTTCCTTTTTCTTCGTCTTTGGTTGTCCTTCTATCCGATCATCATCCAATATTACGACACCAACGAATTTTATTTGACCACCGTCTCTTGGATTTTTGATGTAATAATCAAAATGTGGATTATATCCAGTCAATGAATTGTAGAGTTCTGAGAAGAGAGACATTGGATTTTTGCCACTTCTCTCGACGGTTTCTTTCACGAATGGAGGCACGTTTTCTTCTGCCATTAGCTGGGAAACAAGGGTTTCCGGTTTTGGAGATGTTGTTGTTGGTGGACCCATTGTATCCATTGTCTCCGTTGTTTCCAGAGCCATTTCCTCCATCATCTGGAAATTTTTAGAGTTGAAAATGGGGGAAAATTAGTGAAAAAAGAGATTTCTAAGGAGAATTTTTAGACGAAACATGGGATTTTAGTGTCAATTTTTACCCATTTCTTGATTTTTTTTTTCACAATTAGAGAGCAAGGGAAAAATGGTTGGAAAATGGGACATTTTGCCAGAAATGGCGGTGGGTTGTTCCAGAACCGTACCAAATCAGAACTGTACCGTATTAGAAATTTCCCGAATCAGAACTGCCCGTTCTGTAGCGGGAAAGTTCTGGAATGACCTATTGCCCCGGAAAACAGGCATTTCTAGCAAGGAGAAATAGGTGAAAATGAAAAAATTTAGTTCCTAAACTAGCATTTTTGACAAAAAAAATCAGTTTTTCTATCATTTGATCAAAAAATAGTGAAAAGTCGATTTTTTCCCGGTCGCGAAAATGTGAGTTTCTCAGCTCCAGGGCTTCGAAGAGGCACAATTCCCAATGATTTTTCACCAAAATCTAGCTCTTAAAAAGATGATAAATTAGACAAAAAATGGAGCTTTTTTCTGATAAAGAAGTCGCTTTTGAAAATTTTTGGTTGGATTTCAGCTTTCAAAAAGTAAGTGAATAGGCTGAAAATATAGGTTTTTCTGGTCAATTTTGATGCTAAAAATGTGACTTCTAGACCAATTTTTAGCCAAACTTTGGGTTTTTTGAATTCAAAAATTTTCTTTTTTAAAAACTTATGAAACTGTCAAATTTTCGCACGGTTTTCAAATTTGAAAAACTCAAATTTGCATGAAAAAATTGCTCAAAATCACGGTATTTCTCAGCTAGAAAATAGGGAAAAATATTTGAATTTCTATCGACTTTCTGTTTCATTTTTTAGCAATGGAGCGCGTTTTCTTCCCAAAAAAGGTGGGTTTATATCGAGTACATTTTTACCTCTAAAATCGGTTCTATCATCAATTTTTTTCGGTGTTTTCTCTCCTATCTCCAGTGGAGGGAAAGAGCTGGAAGTTGTGGAATAGAAAAAAATTTTTGAAAAAAAAAGGTGAAAAGGTGGCACGGCAAAGGTATTTCTGAAGAAAAATAGGGCAAATCTTTTGTAAAGACGAAAAAAAGTGAAAAAAAATAACGGTATTTTCATCTACATTTCGGAAATTTTAGGACAGAAAAAAAAGAGCTTAAAAAGGCAAAAAAAAGAATAAAAAGAGAGGAAAAACATCGTCTGAAACCAAGAAAAATCTACTACAATTAAGGGGCTTAAGGGCCTTCTGATCAACGTCTTCTGGGGGATTCTGAATCCTGAAGAGTCCTTAACGATAAAGATATTCAGCCTGAAGATTCGACGCCAACTCGGGCTCCCAACGATCGCCATTCAAAAGGAGCTTCTCCTTATTATAGAGGAGTTCCTCGTGAGTTTCAGTCGAATACTCGAAATTTGGTCCTTCGACGATGGCGTCGACAGGGCACGCCTCCTGACAAAGACCACAATAAATGCATTTGGTCATATCGATATCGTATCGAGTGGTACGACGACTTCCATCTGGACGAGTCTCCGCCTCGATTGTGATCGCTTGAGCTGGACAAATGGCTTCGCATAGTTTGCAGGCGATGCATCGCTCCTCTCCGGATGGGTAACGACGAAGAGCATGTTCTCCTCTGAAAAATTACCATTTTCAAAAGGGAAAAGGATGAGTTTTAGAGGGAGGTGAAGAGGTTTTCTTGTTCATTTTTCAGAGAAAATATAGTTTTTTTTTTGTGAGATAAACGAACAGTATAAAAACGAGAGTTTTAGAATTATTTTCGGGGCAAAATATAGGTTTTCCGTGGAGTTTTTGAGCAATTTGGAAAGTAAAAATCTAGACCATTTTAGCTCAACTTCAGGCTCATACGAGGCCTGGAAATGTGCTAATCATGAGTTTGAAACCCATATTTGCTGAGGGGACCTCAGAAAAACGTTTGAGCCAGATTTGACCGATTTTTCATCTTTGGGTTTTATTTTGTTCGAAATCTAGAGTCCCAAAAGGCTCCAAAAAAATGGTGGAAAATTATTTCAGGGCACGTCATTTCATGAGCTCACCACATAATAAATTTTTTTTTTGAAAATTGAAAAAAAATAAGGTCAGCAGGAGCATTTTTGAAGAAAACTGGTCCGATACGACTCTCAAGCGTTCTCCTGAAGCCTCGGGACGTATTTTACGTCATTTGAAAGCTAAGATTACGCTGATTGCAAATTTAAAGTACATTTCAGCTGCTGGACCTCTAGAAAAACGTTAGGACTCTAATTCTGGCCGATTTCCGTCAATATCGCAACTTTAAAACGGTCATGGAGCAGTTTTCGTTAATGGTACAGTCCACCGATTGACCCAATATGCAAAAAAGATCCTCTTTCAATATTTCGAGAAGTTTAGCGAGACAGATGATTCCTTCTGTGTTTTGACTCCATTTGAGGGCCTCACAAACACTGGATCATGCTTACTAGTTAATGAGGGCTCCAAAGTTGTGATTTTGACGAAAATTTGTTAGAATTGAAGGCATAACTTTGCTGAAGAGTCCGCCGTGGAAGACAATCTAAGATTCGTGATCAGCGTGATTTCCTCTTTCGAATGAACCGAAATTTAGCTAAGGAGCTTCTTTTATAACAGAAGATCGGCGCTTTGAGCGGAAAACTCGGATTTGGACATTTCAAGTTCTCAATTTCAAGTACTTAAGGTGCTCTATCGCTTTATCTGTCCTTCGATTCACTATCACAACGATACTCTGATAAGCAGCTTTTTAGTGAGTTATTAACTGTTTCTATTTAATTTTCGTTTTTCTTGTTCATTTTTAGTCGATTTTCTCCTTCTACAAACCTGAATCTCGAGCTAAGCGGTCCCTTCTCGAATGGATAGTTGATGGTGGCTGGCTCCATGAAGACGTGACCGAGCATCACTCCGAATCCTGCAATTTTCTCTTTTTGACCAATTTTCAACAGAAAACTCGAATTTTTTATCAAAAATCGGCGAAAACCCTCTGTTTTCCACCTGATTCAGAGAAGAAAACGCGCACCTCTGAACAATTCGGTGAAGAAAACAGTGTGAAGACCATAGTTCAAATCTCCTTTCAGTGTTCCATCGGTCTCATCGGGCATTCCGACGAATTTGTAGTTTGATCTCTTCTGAATCGTGTTTGATGGAAGAATCGAGAGCTGCAAAATTATTGATTTTTTCAATTTTAATTTAAGAATTTGAACTTTTCTCACCTGAGCCGGCATTCTTCCGAACATGCCCTTCGTCAGCACTGCCACACTTTTCATCGCCATTTTTTCTTCTTGACAGCGAGGTTAAAATACTGAAAATTATTCAAAATTTGAGGTTTTTGAAGGGTTTTGATGCAAAATGTTATTCAAGAAGCAAAAATAAACTCAATGAAAAAGCGCAAACACGTCCGGCATCGGGAAAGACGTCAGCGCGCCGTGCTTGCGCGCAACACGTTTATTACTGCCAACTGTCTAGGATTGAGATTGTCCAGCCTAAAAATGTGATTGAAACTTGAGATTTTACAAAAATCGGCTTAAAATCGTCGTTTTCATAGATTTTTCAAGCTGAAATTGCTGATTTATTAAAGAAATTGTTGGTTTTCATCATTTACAACCACTTCTTCCCATTTTTCTGCAAAAATTTGAAAGAAATCGTAAGGAAACAGGAAAACAGAAAAGAAATAAATTTAAATTTTAAAGGCGCATAGCAGCGTGTCATTGAAAACGGTAAAATCGTGGCGAAACCCCTTCCTCGCCAAGCATGTCCCTTTGAACAGGATACTGTGTTTTCTAGAAAGTTTTTCTCTTTTCTCTTGAAACTTCTGGAAACTTTTTCTCCATTTTCACGCAATTTTTCGGCTGAAAAACGCTGAAAATTTTCATTTTTTTGAGTTAAATTCCTGTTTTTCGCAATTTTAATAAAAAATGTAAATAAAAACCACTATAGAAGCTGAAATTTCATAAAATTTTGGGATTTTGATGCAGTTTTAGGCTAAGGCCTATTTTTGTTGAATTCTGCAGGATTCTCGCGGTTTGAAAGGCGTTTATTGCCCGCAATTGGGGATTGGAATTATAAAAACCGAAATTCACAGCAAAAAGTCGAAATTTTTTCGAAAAATTTTATTGTGTTCAGCCCCTCTAAAAACTTGTCATATCTGATAAATTTTCGGCGATTCGCGCCAGATTTTCAATCGGAAAGGGTATTGGAAACGATAAAACCTCTGATTTCAGTTAAAACTCAACGAGTTTTTCATAAATTTTGGTACAAAACAAAAATTGTCGTTTTTCCTGTTTTTCGAGCCGAATCAACTAATTTCTGCGTCAGAAACCCGTCTAGGGCGGTCCAAACCTAAATTTTCGCAGCCTAATTTTGTAATTTCGCGAGAAAATCCTCTGAAATAACCTTGCGGTCATTAGAAATGTTTTATGGGCCAAAAAAGGGTTTGCTACCGTTTAAAATCGTTAAAGACGTCTGACGCCTAGGTTTTTGAGCTAAACTCTGAAAATTCGCTACAAAATTCCTAATTTCCTTCTCCTCTCCACCTTCCCTAGAAACCCCTATAAAATGGCCTTTTGGTTTCATTACTTCTTTTCGCGCTATAAACACGAAATGCCGCCCGTAAAACTCATTTTCAGTGAGTCAAACCTATATTTTTGAGCTAAAATCTGTGAAAGTTCTCATGAATCTCCGATTCATCTTCCCCCAAGACTCCTATAAAATGACCTCTTCCTCCTGTGTTTGCGCGGAGGACGGACAGACATTCTCCGATTCCTGTTCTTTTTTCATCGGGCGGCGGTATTGTCGATTTGGAAGTTTGGAAGCCGCTCGCTCCCGCCCAGCAGCCTTTTCACGCGCGAGAGAAAGAGAGAGGGAGAATTTGTTTCATTCATTTCCACTCCCTGTTTGTATTTCTCTCTTTTTCTATGCTTCATGTGATCGGCTTTATATAGTTCCTTGTTAGCGTTTTAGGGTCGAAAATTGAAGTTTTGGGCAGTCATCGTAAGGTTTTAGAGCTTTTTTTTGGGTGAAAATTGACGAAATCCATCACTTTTTAGCATGATTTTCCACGTTTTTTACCCTATAAGCAGCGTTTTTTGGGTATAGAATTGCTATTTTTAGCAAGAATTCTTTGCACTGCTTGACATATCTTTGGGGTTTTTCAGTGGTTTCTATCACATAACCATGCCTAGAAGCCTTGTTGGGCCACTTGTTGATTTTCTCGGGTGAAAAATTGAGATTTTTGCTATTTTTATGGGATTTTTTGAGTTTTTAGGTCAGAAATAGCAAAACTGGTAATTTTGGTTGGAATGTTTTCCAGCAGTTTTAATCCCATAAACATGCCCAAAGCTCTTATTTTTGCATGACGCAGTGTTTTTCCTCCCTTCCTCTCCGCCTCTCCTTCCAACTGTGTGCAATATTTCGTAACCACTATTCCTCTCTTTTTTCCCTCATTCTCAACTCGTTTTCTTCGGATTTTTCTCCCGTTTTCCCCTATTTTCACTCTAACTAATCTATTTTTTGTAGTTTGGGCAATCATCATAATGTCGGAAGAAATTGTGAAACAAATCACCGAACAAGGAAACAAAGTGCGTCGTCTGAAAGGTGACAAAACCACCTCGGAGGTTTGTTTTTTTTGCCTTTTTCGAGGCTCTTTTCCGTAAAATAATGAAACGATGAGGCTTGCTAATGATTTATCTGATAAAAATGCTGTGTTGGACACAAACCTCTAAGAAGATACAGTATGATATAATGAGAGAGCGCAGAGAAAGAACAGCACTAAAAGAACGTTTTCTGAGTCTTGAAGATTTTTTAATTCTGCGGGCAGTATCGGGTTCTGGAGATGGAAATGCATCGATTTATACCAAAAACTTCCTAAACTAAAGGGACCAAGACTTCATAGGGACCAGAAACTGATCATTTTAGCTCACTTTCAGCCCAATAGTTCCCTTTAAAATCGAATTTTACCGTCCGCTAGTTCAAAATGACGAGATTGGACCTGAAAATCAGATTTGTACGTCTGAAATCGAACAGATTCATATCAAAAATTTAGCCGTGAGCTTCAATTTGGCTCAAAATGAAGCTTTTGGTTCGATTTCTGTATGAATCTGTTCATTTTCAAGCGTAAAACACCAATTTTTAGGTTTATCATTTTTCCAATAGTAGGCTGCGAAACTCATTCCAAGTCGGAAAAATCTTCCGGAAAATGTAGATCTCTTGGGTTTTAGCTCATATTTTTCCGCTAGGGAGCTGTAGAGTCACGTTACGCCAAGAAAACCTGGCTGATTACGTTTTTTCTCGAAGGAATCACTTGAAAACTGCTCTAAAGCGCCTAAATCGCGTCTAAAATCGCAAGTTACAGACTGATGGCCGCGGCCGAGAATCCGACAGTGATAGAGGGGTTCTCGGCCGCGGCCATCAGGTTGTGCCTTGTGAGTTGTTTCGCTCTAAAAAAAAATGAAAAATTCAATCTACCCCCCACAACCTCCCATTCTTCCAGGCCGCAATTCAAGAGGCTCTCGCCAAGTTGACCGCTCTGAAAGTGGCCTACAAAGAAGCGACCGGCGAAGAGTATGTCTCACCAAACGCACGTCAATCGAAGCCAAAGAAAGAGGAGAAGAAGAAAGAGCAACCAAAGGCACAAGAGAAGAAACAAGACGGAAAGAAACAGACTCTTTTGGGTGTTGGCACCAAAAAAGATGATAATTATTCGGAATGGTATAGTGAGGTGATCACAAAAGCGGAGATGATCGAGTACTATGATGTCTCGGGATGTTATGTCCTTCGCCCGTGGTCCTATGCCGTCTGGGAGTCAATCCAGGCGTGGTTTGACAGTGGAATCAAAAAACTTGGAGTCAAGAATTGCTACTTCCCAATGTTTGTCTCAAATGCTGCACTGGAACGTGAGAAGACCCATATCGCTGATTTTGCACCGGAAGTCGCTTGGGTTACCCGAGCCGGAAGTTCTGAAATGGCCGAGCCAATTGCCATCCGTCCAACTTCGGAGACGGTTATGTACCCGTCGTATAAGAAATGGGTTCAGTCTCATCGTGATCTTCCGATCAAGCTCAATCAGTGGTGTAATGTTGTGGTACGTGGAATTCCGGGGAGATTTTGGTAGAAACCGCTGAAAAGGAGCCATCTTGGAAGGAAAAGGGGTTTCACTAGGGTTTTCTAGTATTTTCCAGTCGTTTTTTGGCCCATTGTCCTTTATTTTCAGACATTTTCAGCCAGTTTTTTTGAAATTTCGTGATTGTTTTATCAGAAATAGCAAGTTTGAAATAGTGAAAACCAGAAAATCAAGCAAAACATCCATTTTTGCGTATTTCAAGGCTGTTTGTCCAAATGAGTAATACGGCGATATACCGCTTTAGAACTGTCTCTTATATCCCGTTTCAGACCTGTGACCATAGGTATGAGAACGGGACAGTTGTGATATAGAGTACGCTTCTGGTTAGATACAGTTTTGAGAAGGGACACGGTTCTGAAACGTCCTACCGCCAATAATAGCGATCTTTAAACCCAAAATCTCATTCGAAAATTCCCCCTCCCAACCAAATTTCTGCCATTTTTCAGAGATGGGAATTCAAGCATCCAACTCCATTCCTTCGTACTCGTGAATTCCTCTGGCAAGAAGGTCACACTGCCTACGCCAATCCAGCTGATGCCGAGAAGGAAGTCTTCCAAATTTTGGATCTCTACGCAGGAATCTACAATGATCTTCTTGCAATTCCAGTTGTCAAGGGAAGAAAGTCCGAGAAGGAGAAGTTTGCCGGTGGAGACTTCACCACCACTGTCGAGGCCTATGTTGCTTGTAATGGAAGAGGAATTCAAGGAGCCACTTCTCATCATTTGGGTCAAAACTTCTCGAAAATGTTTGATATCTCTTATGAGGATCCATCAAAGGACGGAGAACGTGCCTACGCGTGGCAAAACTCTTGGGGACTCTCCACACGTAGTATTGGAGCAATGATTATGGTCCACGGAGATGATAAGGGATTGGTCCTCCCGCCACGTGTCGCCGCCGTTCAAGTCATTGTGGTCCCGGTTGGATTTAAGACCGAGAACAAGGAGACGTTGTTTGATGCTGTCGATAAGGTCAAGAAGGATTTGGTTGCCGGCGGTGTCAAGGCTGAGCATGATTTGAGGTAACTTGTTTTTGGAAGGGTTTTTCCAGATTTTGAGCTTTTTTCCGTTAGAAATTGCGATTTTTGGAGAGTTTTAGAGCCTGTGAAACGGCTTCATTCGAATTTTTTGACAGAAAAATCTATTTTTAGGAGATTTCTGGAGTGAGAATTCGGCATTTTCTCAAGTTGATCTCTTTTTCTCCGAATAATCCTCTCAATTTTTCAGAGAAAACTACAACGCCGGATGGAAGTTCAATCATTGGGAGTTGAAGGGAGTCCCGGTTCGTTTCGAAGTTGGACCAAATGATTTGGCCAAGAATCAAGTCACCGCCGTTATTCGTCACAGTGGAGAGAAGAAGCAAATGTCGTTGGATGGACTCATCGAGTCGGTTAAGAATCTTTTGGAAGAGATTCATACTCAGATGTACAATAAGTGAGTGCTATGGAAACTTTGAAGGTGGAATTGATCGCTCTATTAGAAGAGCCCCTTTAATAGAAGGGCACTGCAGCCTATTTTTCTTAAACTTCAAAAAAATTGCGGTCGGAAAAGTAAAAACGCCTCATTTTTTGCATTAACCGTAAAGACTGTATTAGAAATACACTTCTATTAGAAGGGCATCATTGAAAAATGGAAAGACAACCTTTAATAGAAGTGCACTTATACATAATTCGAAAACTGGAGAGGGAATTTTTTGGAAAATAGGGCACTACTAATTGAGGGGCACCACTATTAGAGGTGCTATTAATACAGTTTTTATCGAATTTCTGAAGGAATTTGAACACCTCCTACTAATTTCCCTTCCTTTTCCAGAGTTCTCGCCGAACGTGACGCTCATCTGAAGACCACCACCGACCTTGAGGAATTCAAGAAGCTTCTCGACGACAAATGCATCATTCTCTCTCCATTCTGTGGCCGTCCCGATTGTGAAGAGGACATTAAGAAGGCGTCGACACGTGAAGACGGTGAAGGAGCTCAAATGGGAGCAAAGACTCTGTGTATTCCATTGGAACAACCGAAACAACAACTTCCATCCAAATGTCTTTTCCCATCGTGTACTGAGAAGGCGAAGGCGTTCGCATTGTTCGGAAGAAGTTATTAAATTTTCATCATTATTATTATTATTATTATTATTATTATTGTGTAGTTTACTTTTTTCTGAAAATTTGAATTTTTTCATTGCTTTTGACCCGAAAATTTCAAAAAAAAACACCCAAAAAGTTTTCTACAGTAAACCTGAGCATAGTATTTATTCCGTTATCCTCTTTTTCCTTTTTCTGCTATTTATTCTTTTTTTTCCTTTTCCCCTCTATTGATTGTTCCCTGATAAGTCCTACTATCCCCCGCTCCCCAGTTCGCATTGTTTCCCATGTTCCCTCTATCGAAAAATTTTAATAAAAATACATTTTAGAAAAACAAATTGAAAAGTGGGCGGAGTCAAATTCAAACGATGTCGCGCCTTTTTTTTACAAATGAAAAAAAAACAAGAACATCTGATCGAAATCTGTGATAGAAGGGCATGTGCTTCTGTTTTTCAAACTATCCGCGATGATGTCCTTCTATTAAAGGCGTCCCTGAATGTTAATTTGAAACAAGGCTGTCAAAATCGACGGCCAGCCGCGGCCGGCGAAATTGAAAAAAGCCGTCAAAAAGTACAGAAAAAAAAATAAATTTGACGGCCGGCTTTTCATTTCAAAATTTTTTCAAGAAGCCGGCCGCCACTTCACACCAGGGCTGGGCAACTGTTTTCAACGCAAACAATTTGTTTGGTCAAACATTATTTGAAAAAAATTTCCAAATAATGTATTTGGTCAAATAATGTTTGATTTTTCAATCCAAACAAATTGTTTGACCAAATATTGTTTGAAAAAACAATCCAAACAATCAAACATTTTCAAACAAATTGTTCAAGTTTTGATTTTTCGAAAATTATTAGAAAATGGATTCAAATTCAGTGTTCTCAACTATAAATTTGTTCCAGAACAAGTTCAAAAAAAAGCATAGCTCCTGTCAGTTCTTCCAGGAAAAATTCGACCAATTTTCTCAGATGTTTTACTCGAAAATTACAAAATTTACGAGTTTTCTGTCTTCCACAAATGTTTGAAAATTATCAAACAATTCATTCCAAACAATTTGTTTGACCTTAAAAAGTCAAACAATATTTTCAAACAATTTTGTTTGGTTCAAAAATTCCAAACATTTATTTCAAACAAAATTGTTTGGTTTATCACCAAATAACAAACAACTCGAACAATCAAACAAACAATTTGCCCAGCCCTGGTCCCACCACCTTCAAGAGCCTACTATTAGCAAACATAAAACAGAAGTTTTTCAAAAATTTTCGAGAACTCGAGAATTCTCGACACAGTTCTCGAGAAATTCTCGAGATAAATTTCTGGTCTGCACACACTGACTGATACTACTTTGCTGCAATGGCCTAGGTACGCAGTGAAACGTTCCCAAATACGAGCATTTGAAAAGTTCTTATCCGGAAAAAAAACTAAATTAACATTTAAACAGTTTATTCTAAAATTAACAACACAAATCGGCGCGACCACCTGGATAAATTAAGATTTGATCGAATGGTGCCTCTTCTTTAAACACGATACTCCAAATCATTCCACAAATACATTCAACTTGATATCCTGCTTGACTAGATTCATCCCATCCGTAACGTCTGAAAACGAAAGAGCTCTTTTTTTTTGTGTTTTTCAAGGGGGATTGAACTCCGGTTTTTTTTTCAATTTTAATATTCGACGTATGTATTATGTTAATTCGGATTTGATTTTTCCATTATAACTTCACACAAAAATTTCTCAAAACAGTTCAAAATGGCGCTTGAGAGCATTACCGAATACAGACTTATGGTCGAGTGATTTGAAAGAAAGCGCGCGCAATTTTTCCACTTGTCGGATTCTAGGCCATCAATCAGTATTTTTTCATGCTCTATAACGTCGTTTTGAACTGTTTAGAGTAGACTTTTCACAGGCCGGGCCGGTCCTGATTTCGACAAGTCAGGTTTTGAGTGGTTGTTGAGTGAAGTCATAGTAGAGCTTCACGGAATTCCGTTTTCCTTCTTCCGAATTTTTCATATATTTTCCAGTTTTCGTTTTCTGTAGAGAAAACATTTTCCGTCTTCCGATTTCCGTTTTCCGAAATCGAAAAATGTTATTCCGTGAAGATCTGAGTCATAGTGAAAGAATTGAACAAGGATTCAAAAATACGTCGGAATTCAAAATAAAAAACCGGAGTTAAAGGAGGGAGGACGGGAGATTTTCGGGGGAAAATTTTGGGGAAGTTGTGTGCATTCTGTCGTAAGATGAGGTGTGAGCACTAATTTGTCAATTTTGAATATTTCGAATAAAAACAAAAAAAAAACATAATCAGCTGGGGTTCCGAACTAGCACACCGGCTGGATTGGGGATCAAGGGTGTTACCGGCTGAGCCACAGGAACCAATAATGCGGCGCCCCTTTGACTAGGGAGGTGTTTGAGGGCGTCACTCAAGAATGGGCTGGAAATTTGTTTGTAGGGTATATCGACCCTCCTGAATCCATTTTTGAAGTCAGTTTGGTCCGATCGGCATTTTGAAGCACACTTTACTAGACATCTGTCAGCTGCTTTTGACTCCAAAACCGTATTTAAGAGTCGTTTTGCACTGGAAGGGCCTAAAAACAAAGCTGAGCCCATGTTCTGACTATTCTCTACCATTTTCGACTGGTTTGGAAAATTTTTTCAAAAAACATTTTTTTGGTTCAAAAATTTTTACAAGTCCAGAAAATGAAAAGGCCGATCGGCCCAAACTGACTTCAAAAATGGATTCAGGAGGGTCAATATAGTCTGTTCTCAAGTTTTCAGCCCGTTCTTGAGTGACGTCCTCAAACACTTCCCTAGTGAGGGCATATGTGAGCTTGCTTCTCTCGCCTACAATCTATAGGCCGTCATAGTTTTGGCGCCGGGAAAGTTTTGATGTTCGGGCTTACAAATATGGGTGCATAACGACCCTTTCTAGAAGTGTGAAAAGTTCAGAAGAATTTAATTTTTCATGTCCTGCCTCCTTCAAACTTACTTATAAGGTGGCAATTGTTCAACACTCCAAAAAGGAATTCCATTGAGTACATTCATTCTGTCAATCCTCCGCTTAACTTTGATATCAATAACTTCTATTCTCTCATCACATTGGGTCAACAATCTCGGGATAAGAATGTTCAGATCTTCATCACTTAACGACGAGTTTTTAAGGGTTAATGTGATGAATCGGAGCTCCAGTAAGTTATTAATTTTAATGTCGCTAAATTTGTGGGCTATCCAATGTGGTATCTGGAGTTTGTCGTGAAAATTCCAAAAGTTTCTTCCGTCTGTTTCATATTTCACCATTTCCTCCAAACGATGACCATCGATTATCATCAATTCCCCACCGATTTTCGACTGGATTTGACGGATCCAATCGCGGATCGTAAGATAATTATTTTTATTACAATTTTTGTCCACAAAACCATGCCAATATTTGATATTGAATAGATCAAAAATGACTTCAAAGTAGTATGATGCTCCTTCCACAGCATCTTCTTTTGTCTTCCATTGTGATATTTCAAGTGTTTTCCCGACAACTCTTTTAAAAATAAAGTTCATCCCATTCATTTCTCGCACACTGGCATCATAGGTTCTCTTTGACCATCTTAGAGCAAAATCAGCCGCAAAAGTGCCATCTGGATCATCAGGTTTATAAACACTCAATACAATTTCGTGATCTATTGTCAATTGAAACTGCATTTTACGATGGTTTCGATCGATTTTGGCGATTTTTGCCATCTTTTTTGAGCACAGTGATAAGTCGAATCTGAAAAAAAGGGTTATGTAGTGGGCTCCGGGAAATTTCGCATTCAGACACTTTGCATCCAAAAAAATCGCGTAAAATTGTTCGAAAACTTCCGCTGAAAACGCGCTTTTTTCCGGGTGCGAACTGTCCCGGAGCCATGTTTCAAGGGATGTCACTTTAGATAGTCTTGCTGAAAACTTGCAGACCCCTTTAGATCGAAAATCAACATTCGAATTGCCACAAATTCCGTTAAAAAATTTAAACTTTTTTTGGCTGAAATTTTTTTTCTTAAAAATTGAAAACATTTTTTCCAGAAAGTACACGTTTCTGAACCTCCTGATAAAACACGAAAATTTTCAGACGATTTTGGAAAAAAGTTTCAAAATTCGGATTTTTAAAGCCACCAAAACGGTGGTTTTCCGATAAAAACTATCAGAATCTTTTCTGTCCTGTCTGAAATGCTCGTCGTTTCTTTGAAACCCATAAGAAAATCTAGAAGCTTCAAAAATTCATGATTTGTTTGAAATTTTGTATCGAACGACGTCTGAAATGCAGAATAACGGGTTTGAACGGGATTTGTCGCTCTTTGAATTATGATTTTCCCTGCAAGAGAATTAAAAAACTCACATTTCAAGTGGGGCGAAGTTACGGAAAACTTCCCGTAAAGCAAGGAAAGGAAGATTTTGAAGTCGAAACGGCTTGAATTCAGAGGACATTATTTGGAATGTTGTATAGATTCAAAAGACGTAAGAGAGTGAAAAATCGATTGGCAAAAAGGAACCTTCCTAGGGGAGACTAATGTGAACGAGTATTCAAAGGACAGGCAGCATACAGTAGGTAGCGAAGGTGCACCACCTGGGAAGATAAATGATCTATGTATTTACTAGGAGACACAGAGTTAGGGAGGGCAACAGAGCTGGGCGGAAGTAAAATTTTCAAAACGGAAGTCGGAAGTCGGAAGTAAAAAAAATCGGCGGAAGGCGGATCTCGGAAGTAGGAAGTCGGAATCAGAGAGCGAAAATTGGTCTAATTAATCGAAAATTCGGAAAATTTATTGATTTTCGATGTTTTCAACTACTTCCAACGCATTTTCGAGCTTTATTTCTGCCGAAATCCCGCAATATTTCCCAATTTTACGCCTACTCCCCACTTCCGACTTCCGCCCGAATTTCGGTCCCAAAACGGAAGTCGGAAGTCGGAATTCCGCCCACCTCTGGAGGGCAACTAGATTGCATATCTTGCCACCCTTTCGATACTATTTTGCTATTTTGCACCAAGCTTTGATTTTTTTAAAAAATCTTTTTCTTGTCTCTTTCTCTATTTCAAAGAAATTTCGGTTTTTTTTTTCTCTGAGTAAAGTGCGCTCCAATGCCAATTTCCTTTGGGTTGGAACTTTTTTGAATTTTTTTCGATTCCAAACAGAAATAAAAATCGACATTTCATTAGTTTTCTATTAATGTATATAAAACTCGGGGGCGAAGACAGCACAACTATAAATGAAGAGGGATGCTCTTTTAATAAAGGGATAAGTGGGCGGGGTTTAGAAAATAAAGATTTGTGGGAAAAAATTAGAAAAATGAGGTCAAATGCGGATAAATTGGAGGAAAAATTTGAGAAAAAAGTGGGCGGAGCTTTATTAGAGGGTAAAACCAGGAAGAAGGCGGAGTCAAAAAATTTCGGAAAAAAGCAGAAAAAGGGGCGGAACCAAGGAAATGAGATTAAATATATGTAGATTCAGAAAAATTGAAAAACATGAATTGAAAAATTCTGAGAACGAGGGCGGAGCCAAAATTATTTTTTAAAAATTGGTGGAAAAAATTGGGAAAAATGGGCGGGGCTTATTAAGAAATAGAATCAGAAAATGGGCGGAGTCAAAAAAATTCGGGGAAAAATGCAGAAAAATTTGAAAAAGGGGCGGAGTTTCATTAGAGGATAAAAATCACAAAGTGGGCGGGGTCGAAAGAAAATCTGGAAAATTTATTTGAAAAATGTGTGCGTGGCTTTATTTGAAGATGAGCACCAGAAAGTGGGCGGAGCCAGAATCATTTTTCAAAAATCGGAGCGAAATATGGGCGGGGCTTGAAAAAGATAAGGTATTCAGAAGATATCAAGGAAAATGCAGAAGAAAATTTTGAAAAAGTGGGCGGAGCTTCAAACAAATCCCGCGAATTTCGGTCTTTCGCCAACTCCAACACCTCCAAAAAGGCGTCTTCTGGTGGCAAATGAGTCTTTGAGCCCGAAGCCAGGGGCTCGGTCCTTTTTGGTCCGTCTTTTTGGGAGGGGATCTTTCTTTTTCCGTCCTGTTTCAGATTCTGGTCCCTTTTTCTCTACCGGAGTCGGAGCTCGTTTTGGAGGTAATGGACCAAATACGGCTTCTGCCATTTTGATCTCTTCTAAACGTGGATTTTCAGCCATTTCCGGGGCTTCTGGGTTAATAAAAGCGGCTGCGGCGAAGGCTTTGAATTCATCTGAATCCATCATTTTGATCTTTTTTGGTCCTTCTGATGTCTCTGGCTTCAGTTTCTTAGCGGCGGCTCTTGGTTTATTGAGCATTGAACTGAAGATGGCTCGACGTTTTTTTCGCATCTCTTCTCGTTCTTCATCCTGAGAAAAAATTGGGGAAATTAAGTGAAATTTTGAGTTTAAAAATATGAGAAAAAAGCCTAAATGTTCAACTTTTCTGAAAAATTTTTTAAAAAAGTGTCGGTTCCGTTTGAAGGCGCAATTTCTCACGATATCTCGCCACGATTACAGTAACTTTTAGTGCAAGATTACTGTAATCGTGACGAGATTTTGAGGAAATTTGCCGTTTTCTTAATTTCGAAAAAAAACCAAAAATTGATCGGTAAATTTTCGAAAAATTTACCGTTAATTTTCAAATTTTTACAATATTTTTTGACCCAAAATTTTCAAAAATTTGAACAACGATGCTCCGAAGCTCCGGTACTGCGTGTTGTTTAGCAAATTTACCGGTAAAATTTTTTATTAAAACTTTAAAAACTATGGGTAAATTTTTCCCAAATTTACAGCGAAAACAATGTTCGGAAAATTTTTTTTTCCAAAGTTTTCAAAAAAAACTTAAAGTTTTTTTGTAAAAAATCAAAAAAAAAAACGCAAAAAATCAGAATTTATTTTTGGATTTTCAAATATATTCTAAAACTTACAGTAACCTCTCCATTCCAGTCAAACCATTTTTTCTTATCGGGAGTATTCAAAATTGTTTTCTTTTCTTCGTTTTCCATCGAGAATAGTGATGATGCTGGACGAGTTGACGGAGGAAATGGAGGGATCTGAAAGAGTGTTTTTTTGTGGAAAAAATTCAAATTTGTAGGGAATACTGAGCTACCGTAGCCGATTTCTCGCTATACAGTAACTCAATTCCGGATACCGTAACCCGTTACAGTACCTCTTTCAAGGCTATGCTACAGGTATAGTAACCCATGAATGTGAACTACGATGGTCATCAGTTATCGTAATTCATTGGTATTTCTACAGTAACCCGTTCTCGTTACCGTATTTCATCCTCTACAGTTTTTTCATCGACAGATCTACAGGTACAGTACCTCTGGCATTTTTCACTACAGTTTACCCTGATTACCGTAGCCCACTTCTTATTTACAGTAACCGAAAACCTACAGTACCTCGATTGGAAACTAGACTGGAAATACAGTAATCCAGCTAAATTTACTGTAATGCCTTACAGTACCTCGTTCAACAGAGGTACAGTAACCCAACTACAGTAGTCCGCCCTTCTATGATCTCCAGGTACAGTAACCTTCCACTACCGTAGCCCCTGTTCCCGCCTACAGTACCTCTTTAATTCTTTCAGGTTCAAGAGCTCCATATTTGCTCTGTGACCGTGTCCAATCGAACAATTCATGCGGACGGATGGGTTCTCGGGTCTGAAAACGTGCTCCATTGATAATTTTTTTTTCAAAATTTTACAAAAACAAGAAAGCGCTCTCTAATCCCGATCCACCGCCCGTCTGTCGTCTTTTCTGCAATATTTTTTGAAAAATAGAAAGAAGGAAAAATAAAGTAAAAAAACAGGACTTTATTGATCAACAGCAAAAAACCAAAATATAAAAAAATAACAAGAAAACTTCTTTACGAGAAAAAATTGGAACCAAAAAATGCTCTAGAATCTATAAAAAGACGAACGACGGGCGGCGGCGGGCGATGTTTCTTCGAAGCATTTTGATATCTGAAAATTTCGAAAAATCTGAAATTTGCAGATTTTTTGAAAATTCATGAGAAATCTGAAAATTTCGGGGTTACTGTACCTCTTTATCCATCCATTGATCCGTCGAATCAGCACTTGATGCTCTGGAACTGCTTCTTGTACGAGCGTTTTGCTCATTTTCGTTCTGAAAATAGAACATTTTCAGATTAAAATGGCAACTAATCTGGGGTGCCCTTTTATTAGAGACTGGCGTTGTAATAGAAGCCTTTCAACATTCCATCAGAATACAGTAGCTATATGAGATTACGGTAGCTTTTGGTACCGTATTTGTCTAACGATAACCGCAGTTTTTGGAGCCAAAGCAGATCAAAATACAGTACTCCATTTTTTGGGTTACTGTAATTCTAGATGTACTTCACTATGATACTGTAGCCATATGAGATTACGGTAGCTTTAAACACCGTTTTGAGCGCCAAAATGTCGAGCTACAGTAGTCCAGGGATACTGTAGCTCTACAAACACACCTGAATCTTCAACGAATCCATCTTGATCTTCATATTATTCTGGTCGTCATCTGATGAGTAGAGTGCTTCACTCAATTTCGAATCCAACCAATCCGCCTCCTTTGGAATGAATTCCACATTATTATTATTCAGCTCATTGAGCTTCTCGACGACTTCAGATAACAACGATTCAGTTTTTTCGGAGTCAATATCCGATTCTTGGGTGTCGTCAAATTCCACGTCTTCTGAATCAGAATCATCGACGTCATCTGGAGCTTTGACATCTTCTGATTTAAGCTTCAAGGATCCTTCCACGCCTTCTGGATTCTTAGATTTCACTGCTCCTATAGCTCTGACGTCTCCTAAGCTTCTGACGCCTTCTGATTCCTTCACATCTGATAAGATTTCCTCCGTCGCAATATCTCCACCATTCAATTCCACGTGCTTCGATTTCAGATATTCAGATACCAACCCAGAATCCTGTTTGACGGTGACGTTGCCTTCTTCTAAATCGCTCCACGCCTTCTGAATCTTCTCAACGAATTCTTTTTTGACTTCAGAATTCTCCAGGAATCGAATATCCTTCATCGCCTTTTCACTATCATACTTCTGATAGTTGTCTAAGATCCACGTGGCACAGTGAAGTGATTTTTCCAGGACAATGGCCGCTTCGTGATGACTTGTTTTGGCGGGAATCTGCAAAATTTCGAATGAGGCCACGCCCACTTTTAAAAAATCCCTTACCAGTGGCTCCTTCTCATTGAAAATCGCCAATGTAAAACAAAATGTGTCGAGAATATCAATAATAGCACGTCGAGACCAAATGTTCTGCATAAATTCGTGAATTTCGGCGCCGATTTTCCAATTTTCAAAATTTGAATTTCTCGCCGCCGTGAAATTCGAAAAATTCACAAAAATGCGGTGCACAAAATCGATCGTTCTCTCAATTCGATTATTCTGAAGGCCGGGGAACAGTTCTCGTCGGATTTCCATTGGAATCCATGCCAACATCTTCTGTGCCACGTGGCACTTATCCGAGGCTACGGCTCGAAGGAGCAAGAAGACAATTTGAGAAGCCAGACGACGTTCTTCAATTTCTGTGGATTCTAGAGCTTCAGAAGACGTCGAATTTTCCTTGTAGAGCCCAACGACGTGGCAGATCAGTTTTTGAGCGGATTCTTCGATTGGGAGGCGGAGAAGACGGGTGAGCTCATCGAGTGGACCATTTCGCCTGAAAATAATGTGAATTAAGAAAAAAATTCGTAATTCAAACGCGTGGCCTAGTTTTGCAGGGGGGTTTTCTAGGCCAGTGTACTGAAAATTTGGCTGTTTTGAAGAGTTTGTTTGCTTTTCTAAGCTTTATTGGCCGTTCTAGATGCTGAGAATCATGGCCTAGTTTTGAACACTGTTTTCTAGGCCATATTTTCTAGTCTACCGATCTTAGTATACTTCTGAGGAAAATGGCCTAGCTCTGGCCTATCTAGGCCACGGAATCTCATTTTATTGTTGTTCCTGGTCTTTTCTGTTTTTTTCAGGTTTTTTCATTCGTGTCAGTTTAGAGGCTCTGGCCTAGCTTTTCAACAGATTTTCTAGACCACAGCATCCGGATTGCTCGTTTTTCCCAGAATTTTTCCCTGGCGGCCGAATTTTCGCACATGATTTTCTAGTCCATCCTTACATCAAATCAGCCAATCCGGGCCTTATCTTCTCCATCACATTTTCCTTGATAATCTCGACTTCCTCCGCGTTCTCCACACTCTCTAATCCCAACATTTTGATGAGAATGTAGGCGTCAAAATCCAAATCCAGTGGGCACAACTCGCAAATCGCCGTGAATTTCGCCTCGTCATCCGATGTGTCGTCGGCCATCATGATTTTTACCAAAATCCACAGTATTTTCGCGGCGAGACCTTTTTGGAGGCGGGCTCTTCGTCCGATCAACGCCAAACGTTTCGTGTCACCCGATTCGACGACTTCTGATAGATCATGCGAGTGTTTGTGAGCGGCGAGACGATTTGTGAGGGATTTGAAGTGCGAGATCTGAAAAAATCGAATTTTTTTAAAATTTCGAAAACTTGAACATGGCTCGCGCCTAAAAGTGGTCAAAAATGCGCTCTATTGGACAATCCTTGGGGGATAGAAAGCCTAGTTTTGATCTATCAATGATTGTCCAATAAAGCACATCTGCCACGAGAAGAATTTCAGAAAAATTAAGAAAAAGAAAAAGGTGACCCTCAGCAGCTTGAAGTTGGGACGAGAGAATCTGGTTTGCTCGTCGGCATTCGGTTTTGGTGGCCTAGAAATCTCTGATGGCCGAACACCCGGGAACGGCATGTTTTTACAGATTTCACCTTTGTTCCGGGAGGTCGTCTTCCCGCAAATTGAAAAAAAAAGCGCGAAATAAGCGAAAAAAAAACAGCGTTTTCGAGAGTCCGATATTCAGAGGTTTCTAGGCCACCAAATGACAAATCATGCCTTAAAAGCGAATTTTGTGATTTTTTCCTACTATATAACAATTTTATATGCAAAAAAACGGCGAATTCCGGCTGAAAAGTTTCAAAAATTTTTTGTTCCGAAATTTTTTTGCCAGAAAATTTCAAAAAAAAATTATGTGGCAAAATCAGGCGCCAAATTCGAAACCAGCTAATTTCCAGCTTTCAAGTGAGTTTGAAAAAGACACTTTTTTCTGAAATTTCTGTTATTTTTTCACTGCTCAGAGCATTAATTTTCGATAAATTCTTTTTCTCCAAACTCGATTTTTTATCGATTTCCAGCTCAATTTCTTGGTTTTCAGCATTTTTTGTCATTTTTTCTCAGTTTTTCATCAGATTTTCTCCCTTACAAAGTTGCCACCAAGGGCCAAACAGGTGTCCATCCCAGTGGAAAGTGTCGTCGGATTCGCGTTATCCGCCAGTATTATATCGATAATTTCCTGCTCCTCCGGCACTCTTTTCGTCGCTCCAAACACAAATGCGGCCACTGGATTTGCCTGGAAAAAATTATATTCTTGAATTTTTTTCAAAATTTTTTTCTACCTCATCCGGACGATTTTTGATGAGCTCTTCATTAAAATTGCCATATAATGCAATATTCGGAAATAGAAATGTGCGAATTCCGTCAAATTCGACAATTTCTCGGGGTATTGTCCCCATTTTTTTGGGTGCAGGGGCGCTGAAAATTGGAATTTTTCGGAATTTTCAACGTTTTTTTGGGCGGAAATTTTGAGAAAAATTCCGTAAAATGTATTTTTGCCACAAAGATAAAAAAAATGGCGAAAAATCATTCAAAAATCGACTTTTTTTGTGAAAATTCGAGAAAAAAAGAAAGAAAAGCAACTTTTTTCTAGAAAGCTGCACTACCGTATACCAACAACTTCAATCGTGGCGAGACCCACTTCTCAAATCGAGTAATGTTCCTTTAAGATTTAATTATTTTTTTCATTGAAAATGAATTTTCAAATCAAAAAATCTAATTTTCCCTTCAAAACTTTGAATTTTCTCACAAAAATGCATTAAAAAAATATTTTATTTATTTCAAAACACAAATAAAACCTGAATTCAAAAATTAACGAAAAATAGAAACAATTTCAGATATTTAAAAAAAATTAAATTTTCTTGGAGACCAACAAAAAAATATCGTCATGAGTGATAAACTTGTATCCTTCCTCGGCAGTAGTAGCCATTCCATTAGCCTAAAATTAGAAAAAAATATCTTAAAATAAAAAAATAAAAATTCAAATTCCCGCCGGACCAACCTTCAAACTTTCCAAAATATGCGATTGTTTCAAGCGATGACATCTAAAGGTTTTTCCTCCAAAATTATAGGTTGTAGCGTGTAAAACGCCCCCTTGTACCAAAAAACCACCGTTTTCAATTAAAGAGCATGCACTTCGGACCGCCCGAAAATAGGATTCCAATGTTTCACATGAATATTCAAGACAGAATACGGTAGATACCACTTGAAATTTGGCGGGAACTTGAATTGTGTCGTTTTCTTTCCAGACTACCGATTGGACTACTGGCGACTCGTGAACGTTGACCTGGAAACTTTGGAATAGGCTCCGCCCACTTTAATAAAATTGAGATTTTTTCTGAAAAAAAATTTTTTCAGTCAAATATTTATGTTAAAATTTTTTTTTATTTGGACAGAATAAACTCCGCTCACTTTTTTAGAAAAATCTATTTTTTTGAGAATTTGCCCAGTTAGCTGGCCGGAAAAAAATCTAGCAAAGTTTTCAAAAAAAAATTATTTCCGCCCAAAGTTTTTTTTTTTAATTTGAATTTTTCGAAACCTGTTTTCGGCAATTCATTGCCTTTTGGAGACTGAAAAAGTTTTCAGACAAATTCTGAAATTCCACTTTTGGAAAACAATTTTTTTTGATTTTTTTGGTTTTTTTTTTGAAATTTTAAGAATTTGAAAACTTCAGGCTAAATTGGAATAGGCTCCCTCCCCTTTTTAGGAAAAAATTATTTTTCCTAAGAATTTGCCCAGTTAGCTGGCCAGTAAAAAATCTGGAAAGATTTTCAGAGAAAAAATTTTTGTTTCAATTTTTGTGAAAAAAAGTTCTCCGGACACTACAATTTCTAAAAATCTTTTTTTAGTTCAAAATATATTTTTCAGTTCTACAAGAAAAATCTTTCATGGCCTAGGATATTCCTAGGCCACCACTAAGCCCCGCCCTTTTTCTTACATCAAGTACAGCTCTCATCAACTTCCTTGTCTTCGCCTGCATTTGTGGTCCAGTCTCCATTGAAGCCTCAATATTAGCAATCCATTTACACACGTTATCCCAATCAAAAGTGGATCTGTAGTTTGTAGTCTTTGTAGTCTTTGTAGTCTCCGGTCCCTTACCTGTTTTCTATCCAACTAACAAGTGTCTCACGATTCGCTGGAGCATAATCCGATGTATAAATATTTTCGGCTCTATCCCTCAACGCTATCGGTAGGTATACGGTAGGCCCCGCCCCTAAATCTAGGACGCTTTGAACTTTTTGTGGGAGGCGATACAGTATTCCGGGTAGGAAAAAAAGGACGATTTGCATGGCAGTGTCCTCGGAAGCAGTTTTGTAGAAACTGTTTAGATAGGCTGAGGGATTGAACTGAAAATGAAAATGTTGGAAAGTGCGCCCTATTGAGAATTTGGGCGGGAAAAGTGCGCGTTTGAAACTTTTTGTGGATTTTTGTCAAAATCAAAATTTTGTGCAATTTGAAGCAGTTTTACATTTAAAAAAATCACTCAAAAACTGCCCTGAAAGTCATAAATCGCGTTCAAAATCACAAGTTACAACCTGGTGGCCGTGGCCGAAAATCCGACAACGCGGGGCAACTTTTCACATTTCTTTGTTACAAATTTACACTTTTCCACTCGCTTTACATACGGAATGTGTATAAAAAAAAAGAAATTCCTGCAGATGTCGGATTCTCGGCCACGGCCACCAGCCTGTAACTTGCACTTTTTGCGTGGTTCGTGCGTTTTTGATCAATTTTCGAGTTGCTTAAATAGAGCGCATTTGCAAAAGCGATAAGCTTCAAAATTTTGTGAGAAAAATTTCAATTTTTTTCAAATTGTAGGCTAGTGCAAGCGCGCTCCATTGAAATGGAACATGAACTTTCAAAAGAAATGCTGCAATAACTTCGAAAATAGGAATAATATTTTCAAACTTCCTTGTTTTATTAGAGCGTAATTGCAGATTCGATCAATCTAAAATAAATGTTGTTTAACTATCTGGAAACTACAAACATTTCAAGTTTGACCATTTGTTTGGAGCGCAATTGCTCACCTGGTCAAATTTTGTAAAAATAATCGATTATTGATATTCTAAAACATTTTTCGCGCTGAAATTGTTCAGTAGAGCGCATTTTCTTCACGCAACAAATTCAAAAAACAAACCCACCTGATCCTTATGCTCACTAGCTGCCAACTCCTCATTTTTTGTTTCATCTCGATTCACATCTTCCTTCTTCTTCTCCTCTTTTTCCTC
The DNA here is from genome assembly GCA_963572265.1 of Caenorhabditis doughertyi. Classification (NCBI taxonomy): domain Eukaryota; kingdom Metazoa; phylum Nematoda; class Chromadorea; order Rhabditida; family Rhabditidae; genus Caenorhabditis; species Caenorhabditis doughertyi. The sequence continues at coordinate 927,593 of OY751555.1, forward strand.
TTCTTGTTTCCGTTCCGTTCCGGTCATCTGAATTCAACGACATTTCCATAAGAATACAAAACAAGGACACCTTCCTCCTTCCGAAGAGAGATGCGGGAACAAAGATATGGGGGTCTTCTTTTAACTTTTGTTTTTAATTTTTCCTTTTAAAAAGGAAAAATTATGCCAAATTATTTTTGTTTTTTACATAAAAAATATGTTTTTTTTAAATTTTAAGAACAGTTTCTGCGAAAAAAATTATAATGAAAAAGCTTGAAAATTTTGGTCGTTTGAAAAATTTTTTTTTGCTCTCGATTTCGATATAAATTTGATATTCAAAAGAAAAATTCCAAGAGAAAATTGCGATCCACCATTTGCGACATGATTTCGCATTTGATGGCCTAGAAATCTCTGGCGGCCGAACTCCCCCGAAGTCTTTTTTTTCGATGCTTCTACTCATTCTTCTGACGATTTTTAACTTTATTATTTTACAAGGTTTAGAAAAATGAGAAATTACAGCGTTTTCGGGAATTCGGCCATCAGAGGCTTCTAGGCCATCAAATGTCAAAGCATGCCCTAATTGGCAAAACACCATTTTTTATGATTTTTCCAATCAAATCTCAATTTTTTATCGAAGATAAAATAAGAATTAGAACGAAATGCAAAAATTTTTGATCGGCGGCCTAGAATTCTCCGAGTCTGATTTTCTAGGCCATACTTTAGAGGGCTTGATAGATATTTTTTCAGAGTTAAAATTTTACGCAAATTATGAATTTCTAGTCGAGAGCACTAGAAAATAAGTCCAAAACTAACTATTTTTCGAAATGGCGGAGAAATCATGTCTTAGAATCCCCCGTGTACCCCTCAAATACAATAATCTTTCAATTTGCATTTCAAGTTTTTTTCACCTAGGAAAAACGCAAAAACAAGGCGTTCTTAAAATTAAGTTTCAAACAATTGTTCTCCACGAGAAGTACACGACCGCCTCGCCGTTAAGGAAACTTTTTTTGTGTTTTGGGGTCTAGAATTTTGAAAAATTCGAAAAAAAGTTGCAAAACGGCAGCCCCGTGAGGACTATAAAAGTTGTGGTGTTTTAACCAGAGTGAAAATTTTTCAAAAGTTCTGAATTTCTAGTCGAGAGCATTCAAAAAATCGGACTAAAATTACAAATTTTTTCGAAATAGCCTAGAAATAATGGCCTAATTTTTGCGTTTTGAGAAAAATTTCGAAAAAAAAAGTTGCAAAACGGGAGCCCCGTTTTGCAACTTTTGAGAAACTATTGAAGATTGTAGTGTACCTACCCTTGAAAACGAAGAAGAGAGCGTCTCCTCCTGATATCCGGTCCCGAAATCCCTTTTGACATTTTCTCTTCACTGTCTCCGTCTCTTCAATCCCTATACTATTTCTTTGTTTTAGTGTAATACGTTCTTGTGTCTGCGTCTCTATTCCGATCACTCTCTCTCTTTTGGGGAGCTCTCTTGCTCTTTCTATTGGAGAAAAGAAAGAAGAGAGTAAATGAAAGATGCTCTTTCTCTCGGATTCCCCCCTCTTCTCTGCTGCTCGTGTCTTGTGTTAATTGTTCCGTTCCCATCATCCTTAGTTTGGTGGGAGAGAGAGAGAAAATATACTTTTTCCGTTTTTTTTTCAAATAAATCACTTTTTCATTTCAAATTTTATCTGGTTTTGAGCCCATCATTTTTTTTCTCGAATTTACCAACTTTTGACCTCAAGAAGATCTGATTTCGACATCAGAGTTGTATGGAATTCCGGATTCCGTACTCCGTAGTTCCAGAGGTCATTCCGGATTCCAGATTCCGAATTCCGGAATCGGAAAAATCCATTACGTACAACTCTGTTCGACATCTCCACTATTTTGTCGCTATCGCCTACTCGACGGTCCTAATGAACCGAATTGGACAGAAGATTGATAGAGAATTTTTTTTTTCAATTTTTGGTCTAAAACGTATCATAAGTACTTCATCTTATGGTAAATGAACACGGAAGTTCTTTCTCTTTGAATTTTTTTCTAATTTTCAATGAAAATCATAAAAGAAACTATGAAAAACTGTACGCTGATCACGATTTTCATGGTGACTTTGTTTGAATAACCCTCTAGGCCACAAAAATTATTCTCAAAAAGCGTTCGAAACACCGATATCCCTTTAATAAATGTGGCCTCCAGGCCTAAGAAACCTGCCGTGTTGTCCGACTTAACAAAGTGGCCTAGAGATTTCACCTGTGATTCCTAGGCCTTCTTGTCCTCTCGAAATACACGAAGAAGTTCCTAGGCCAGGAGCCCACTAATGGGATTTAGGTACTTTGTACTCTTTTTGATGACGATTCTCACGATTTAGAGCAGTATTCAAGCAAACTCACTTTGAAAATCGTGATCAGCATAGAATTTGAATTCAGAAACAATGTTTCACTTTGATGAGTTTTGTCCTCATTTGAAATACCACACGGATTCTGTCCTTGAGCTGAATTTAGCAAGACTCTCATTGATCCAATTTCTATGAAAATTGGACAGATTGATAGAGGATTTTCAACTTTTTTCAATTTTCAGATGGTTGGTCGAGAAAATCATTTGTATTTTAGGTACTTATTTGGCGGATACCATCTACTCTGTCGCCATAGTTTTAGAACTACAAAAAATCGCAAAATCGCCTAATTTCATATCGTAAAAGGTCACTAAATCTTTTGAAAAACTCATATTTTGGCTGAAAAAAACATTGGAACGTTTCTAAAATCAAGTATGGTTCAATATAGTTCGTGGATTTTTCACTCCTGATGATGAGACTGCAGTCTGGATTCTTCTGATTGTCCATCTCAATTTTATCAGTTCTCCCGCAAATTCAGGATATAAAGTGCAGTCTTTTCACTTTTTAATATTGTAGTTGGATTGTTTTTGCTAAATTTTTGAACTTCTCGAAAAGCCAGGATCATTTTGACAATTCCTTTTTTTTTGAGTTTTTTTTTCAATTTCTTTTTAGGAAGGTGACAACGTTGGCCTAGACAAATAAGGTTCAAACTAACAATTTTTTCCAAATTTTCAGCCATTTACCTGCTTTTTATCATCACTTTTTCTCTTAAATTCTTCCTCTAATCCACTTATTTCAATAATTCTCGTTTCTTTTCTCCATCACATCACTTTAAAAAAAACAGTTCATCGTACACCACACCTCTCTCTTATTACCATAATTTGAATTCCACAACACTTTGATGAACACTGATCAAACAAATCAAAAAATATTTTGATTGCGAACAAAAACTTCGTGAAAAACACAAATTTTATTTTTTTTTTCGAGTCAGATGACACCAATTGTAAACAGAGGAGGTGATGAAATTTGAATGACTTTAGGCTGTAAAAATGTCAGTTTTTCCGGATTTTTTTTTCGTTTTTTGACATTTTTTGGCCAAATTTCATCATTGTTCCAGTTTCTCCGAGTAATTTGCTGTGTTTTACCGGGATTTTCTTCAAACCTTCATTTTCTCTCGAGTTTTTCTGATTTTTATGAATTTTTGTGATTTTGTATGATTTTTATGTCATTTTTTGCTAGAAACTAACATTTTCTGCAATTTTTTAAGTATTTTTTATCATTTTCTGTCATTTTTAGTCGAAAAAACCTTCAAAACCCATTTAAAACACCCAAATTAGGCCCCATTTCTCATCTCGGCCCTCTGCAAAACTTCGGCCAAGGCCCTCCCAAAAACTCGGCCATCTCATTTAATTTGACTTTTCCCACCTTATTTTCCCCTTAAAACTCATATTTTCGGACCGTTTTTCTTGATTTTTTTTTCAGAAAATTGAAAAAATTCAAATTTCAGATTCGAAATAGCATAAAATGCAATAAATCGATACTCAAATGAAAATGTCAACCGGCGTTTTGCAATTCGTCAAAGGAATCGATTTCTCGGGAAATGATTTTTCGGTGAGATTTTCGTTATTTTTTGATAGTTTTTCGTGATTTTTTCAATGAAAATAAGATAAAATAATCGATTTTCTTACAGGGAGATCGATTTCCACACGATGTGGAACAAATGACACAAATGACATGGCTCAAGTTGAATGATTCAAAGTTGGAGCAGGTAGGAATTAAGGAAAAAAATAGAAAATCGATAAAGACGAATAAATTAATAAAAAATCTTGCAAAGAAAAGTCAGTAAAAGCAACAAAAAAGTTGTGAATTTGGAATTTTTGAAAAAAAAAGTTTTTTTCGAAAAATGAAAAAAAAAATTAATTTTGAAAAATTGGGCTATAAAACGCCGAAAAATGTCGACCGAAATTTTTAGTTCTTTAAATATTAACTAAACATTGAAGAAAAAAATTTTCTCAAAAAAATTTTTCGAGTCAAAATTTTTTACAGAATTTTTCAGCTTTATCTGAAACTTCAAAAAAGCCGAAAAAAAAATTTTAAATTAAATTTTGAAAAAAAGAACGTTCAAATAAAAATAATGTGAAATTCACAAAAAAAAATAAGTTTCCGAAAAAAAATCAGAGTCCAAAAATTTTTTTGCAGCATTTATTTGTATGAAAAAAATTATCTGAATTTGAAAAAAAATTGTCCCAAAAATTTGAAAATTTACAAAAGCCCTGTCGGTATGTCTGAAATCACAATAAACAATGGCAAAATGATTCCAATTTTTCAAATTTTTAAAAACCAGGCCGGCAAAATTTTCCATCGACACGGCATGAAAAAAAAGTGTGAGTAAACACATTTTTGGGTCAAAATTCCAAAATTTTTTTTTTTATTTTTCCTAAAATTCATTTTTTTTCCCAGGTTCCCGATGAGTTATCCCGGTGTGCTAATCTTGAACATCTCCAAATGGCTCACAATCAACTAACATCTGTGCATGGAGAACTTTCCGATTTGCCGCGTCTTCGATCCGTTATTGTCAGGGATAATAATGTGAGTTTTTACTGATTTTTATTCCGGAAAAATTGCTCAAAATGTCAACTTCAGTTTAAGAAATTAAAGTCAACGCTCGGAACACAAGAAAAAAACTATTCAAGAAACCGCAAATTTTTGAAAACTTTGTTCCGAAAACTCTAGATTAGCCTGAAATTTAATTAAAAAATTGGGCCCAAAAACTAATTTTCGATAAAATGTCTGAAAATGCGCTCCAATCGCACTTACAAAAATAGTGTGTGATTTCGAGAAGCGCTGAGAAAAATTTCTCTGCGTCTCTTCGTTTTACACACTGTTTCAACAGTGCGATTGGAGCGCATTTTCAAACTCCTTTTTTTCAAAGAATACCAACTTCGGGGCTCTTTTTATGAAAATTTAGGCCAAATTGAAATTATTAACGGAATTTTTTTTCTCTAATTTTTTTAGAAATAAAAATAGTTTCCTTTAAATTAAAATAAGCCTTGAACTCGAAAAAAAAAACGGAAAAAATTTTTTTTTTAAATTTTTTTTTTCTCAAATTTTTGGTCATTTCGTAACTTCAGGTGTTTTGAAAGCATTATCAAAAAATTTGGAAAAAAATTTGCTTGAAAACTTAGAATTTGGCTAAATTTCTATAGAAAAGAGCCCTGAAATTCTAATTTCCTGGAAACTTCTGGGTGTTTTCAGTAAAAACACTCTAAAAATTTCAATTTCATTCCACTAATTCTTCCAAAATCTTGATTTTTCAGCTAAAAACAAAAAAATAATGTCAGTTTTATCCTCAAAAACTCTCAAAATACCCCCCTAAAATGCCTAATTTTTCAGCTAAAAACGGCCGGAATCCCTACTGATATTTTCCGAATGAAGGATCTAACAATCATTGATTTATCCCGAAATCAATTGAGAGAAGTACCAACGAATTTGGAATATGCAAAAGGAGCAATAGTACTCAATTTGAGTTATAACAATATTGAAACAATTCCCAATAGTGTTTGTGCCAACTTAATTGATCTTCTTTTTTTGGATTTATCAAATAACAAATTGGATATGTTACCACCACAAATACGAAGATTAAGCATGTTGCAAAGTTTGAAGCTATCAAATAATCCATTGAATCATTTCCAATTGAAACAATTGCCAAGGTGAGAATTTGAGAGGGTTTTTGTTAAAAAATGTTGAAAAAATAGTGCTACCCCTAATCAAAACTGGCCGAGAAAAAAACTCAAATTTTTAAATTTTCAAAAAATCACTTTTCCGAGAGGAGTACAAATCAAGAAGTTGGGTTTTCCGTCTGTTTTGAATTTGGTTATGAATGAATTGGCTGCAGAACTGTACCTTATAAGAACTGCCTGAATGAGAACACAACTTTGCTGCAATGGACTACAAGCAGTGAAAAATGCCCAAACAAGAGCATTCGGAAAGTTCTTATCCGGGACAGTTCTTAAAGGAGGACTAAACTCACTTAAATTAAACATTGTTTCTGCTTTAAAATTCTACGCTGATCACGATTTTTATAGTGATTTTTCTCAAAAATCGCTCTAAACGGCGAAAATTGTTCTGAAAAATCGTACAAAATACAGATACCCCTTTAATGTCCGTGGCCTCCTGGCCTAAGAATCCCAACGTGTAGTCCGAGAGGACAAGAAGGCCTAGGAATCACAGATGGAATCTCTAGGCCGCGTTGTCCTCTCGGACTACACAGTGGGATTCCTAGGCCAGGAGGCCACGGACATTAAAGGGGTATCTGTATTTTGTACGATTTTTCAGAACAATTTTCGCCGTTTAGAGCGATTTTTGAGCAAAATCACTATAAAAATCGTGATCAGCGTAGAATTTTAAAGCTGAAACAATGTTTAATTTAAGTGAGTTTAGTCCTCCTTTAAACGGTCGGTTCTTTTTGTCTGGTTCTGATTGGTCCAGAGTTTTGATTCAGGACAGTTCTGATTTGCGGTACACATTAAAAAAAATGATTTTTCGGTTTTTTGAAAAATCGTGTTTGTGACCTATGTTTTCACAGTAATCTCTAGGCCATGGTGTTTATTTTTTTCGAAAAACTACTTTTTCTCAAAAATCAGTTCAGAAACAAACAAATTATGTATTTTTCCTATAAAATACTTAGACTCTTTTATTGGTTAGATGTGCAGGTCTTCGCAGATTACGGTACTAATTTCATTTTCTTACAGTATGACATCCCTCAGTGTGCTTCACATGAGCAATACCAATCGAACACTGGACAATATTCCACCGACACTTGATGATATGCATAATTTGAGAGTGAGTTTTTTTTGGAAAAAGATTGCAGTTACGGTAGATTAGGCTCCACCCATTTTTTGAAGGGTTTTTCGGAAATTTCTGTAAAAAACTGAAAAAGTGGGTGGAGCCTATTTTTAGCTCTGCCTACTTTTGTGAGAAAAATGGGCGGAGCCTAATGAACCAAAGATTGAATTTTCCAAAAAGCAAGTTTTTGAAACTTGGAAATTGCTTTATCGACTATTTTTTAGAAATTTTTCTGACGATTTTCAAATTGAAACGGCCGAAAAAATGCCAAAAAAAAACGAAAAAAAATGGTTTTCAAATTAAATTTGTTTCGAAAATTTCAATCTAAAAATTTCACAAAACTGCATTCCAACTGAAAATGCAGCAATTTTAACCTGATTTTCAATTCAAAAAAATTCCAAGAAAATTTTTTTTTGGAGTTTTTCAACCTGAACTTTTTCCTATATTTAGACTGATTTCAGTTTGAAAAAGTTCCCGAAAAACCCTGAAAAATGCCCATTTTTTCCAAAAAAAAACCTTAAATTTTTTATTTTTCAGGACGTGGATTTCTCCGAAAACAATCTGCCAATCGTTCCAGAAGCTCTCTTCAAGCTTCGAAATCTTCGAAAATTGAATTTAAGCGGAAATAAAATCGAAAAATTAAACATGACGGATGGCGAATGGGAGCATTTGGAGACGCTAAATATGAGCAATAATAGACTGACAGTAATCCCGGATTGCGTTGTTAAATTGACACGGCTCACTCGATTATATGCATCGAATAATGAGTTAACATTCGAAGGAATTCCATCGGGAATCGGAAAATTGATCCAACTTACCGTACTCCATTTGTCCTACAATAAACTGGAATTGGTCCCGGAGGGAATTTCTCGATGTGTTAAGCTACAAAAGTTGAAATTGGATCATAATCGATTGATTACGTTGCCAGAGGGCATTCATTTATTGCCCGATTTGAAGACGCTGGATTTGCATGAGTGAGTTTTTTTTGCCATTTTTTCTTTCAGAAAAAAAATTAACAAAAAACCTCTATTTGTATTGCCCCTCTAATATAGTTGCTCTCAATGAAGGGCTTTGAAACTCCTGTATTAGTATTGCATGCAATACTAATACAGGTTCTACGATAAACTCAAAAAAAGTTTCGGAAAAGTCGAATTTTCCTGCTCGAATTTCTCAAAATCCTATATTTCCGCCGGAAAAAATTAAATTTCGGTAAAAAATTAAAAAAAAAACTACAGTAAGCCAGGTTTTCTTTAAAATTGATGAACTTGGCAATGTGCCAAGTTGCTTTTTTAGTCGGATTTTATTTGAGAAATCAGTTCTTTTTTTGCTTTCCTTGCGCTTTTCTAAAAATTTGCATGCATTTTTGAGTTCTTTTCCCCAATTTTATAGCTTTAATAAACGGAGTTTCCCAGCAAATTGAAAGATTTCGAGAAATTTGAATTTTAAAACCCGGATGCACCTGATTTTACGACAAAATGCACACTTCTCAAGGGAAATATTTCCCGCTGGTTTTTAAAAAAAAACTTTCAGCTTTGGCTTGTTTTCGAAAATTGAAAAATAAAGCTGTTTTGCAATTTTAAAAATCCAGTATTCAAAAAAAATGTTTTTTGTAAAAGTGGTCAAAAAACTAAACAAAAAATTTCGGACTGAAAAAAAAACATTTAAAATTGGAAGAAATTTCGAAAAAATCTAGATTTTTCCAAAATTATTAATAAAACTCCAAAATTAAAGGAATTTTCGAAAAAAAACTGCGAAAAATTTCAAAATTTTTTCTTCCCATCAAGTCTTCGAGACCCTTCAAATCCCTACCAAAAATGCAACATTTTGAGAAAAATGCAACAAAAAAGAAAAAAAATGCAAAAATGGTGAAACCAAAAAAAAATTCTTCCCATAATAAAAAAGTGATGTTTCGCACTCTTCCCCTCTCTTCTTTTTTTTTCAAAAATTTTGTTTTGGAAAAATTTCTCCATCTTTCGATTATTAGCAACAATTTTGGCCCGTTTTTCTGGAATTTTCTCCGAGCAATTCATCAAATATTTTGGTCATATTTTCCCTTTCAGAAATGCAAAAGAAAATTTTTCTTCCCGTTTTTTCCCATAAAATTGGAGAAAAATTGGAACAGATTTGCATTAATTATGAAGGGATTTTGCTTGGATGTCACTTCTTTTTTCTTCAACTTTTTTTGGCTTACTCATGAGTTTTGTGCTATTTTAGGCCAAAAACTGTAGTTTTAGCCAGGGTTTTTTTGTTTTCGAAAAAAAAAAGCTAAATTCAGACCTAAAATCTTGATTTTAACCCCAAAAATGTCACTTTTTGAGCTGTTTTTTCAAATTTTGACAAAATATTTAAAATTTTGGCTCCTTGCCAAGCCCCGCTCCCTCTATCTAAAATTTTGGTTTCTTCCTTAAAAAATCTCTTTTTTAGCCAGTTTTTTTTTCCGAATTTTCCAAAAAAAACTTTCTTTCTGAATTTTAAAAAATTTTCCCAAGATCCAAAAAACTGAATTGGGGCATAAAATCTCAATTTTAGCCCGGCAAAACTCACTTTGTTGAACTATGTTTCTCGAACTTTAACCAAAATTTCAAAATTAATAATTTTGGCTCCTTGCCAAGCCCCGCCCCTTTTCCCTCAAATTTTATTTTTTCCCTTCCAAAAATTCCTTTTTTTACAGAAACGAGAATCTTGTGATGCCGCCAAAACCCAACGATGCTCGAAAGAAACTCGCCTTCTACAACATTGACTTTTCACTGGAACATCAGGTACAGTAATATTTTGCTATTTCTTCTTTTTTCAGTTACTGTAGTATTGGATTACTGTAGAACCGATAGCTCTGTCAGCTAGAAATCCCGGAAATCTCCTTAGAAGTGTCACGGAAAATGTCAAAAAAATGACTTTAAAAACGAGCTGAATTTTTTCTTGCCGTTACACAGATTGCCTAGGAACTCGCATGGCCGTGGCCTGGATTTTTGGCGGTTTTTGAAAAAAAATTTCAGGATTTTAGAATTTTCTGAAATTTTTTGAGATCGAATTCGAAAAAAAAACCAATTTCTTGATGAAAAAAAAAACCTAACCTTCCAAAAAATTGTGAAAATTGAAGGTTTTTTTTTTCGCAAATTTTTAAATTTATCGAAAAATTTTTTATTTTGATCTACCCCCTTTTCCGACTGGATTTACTTGAACTCTTTTGCTTTCTTCGCCAATTTTCGGCAATTTCAAAAGTTCAAAATTGTTTTGATCTACCTCCGTTATCTCCTATCTGAACCCAATTATTTTCAATATTTTCCCGCCAAAAGTTCTTCAAAATTCATTTTTCAAGCGTTCATTTTTTGATTTACTTTTTCTCGCCACAAAGTTTTTCCTCCAGAAATACTTTGAAATTATGTTTTTTGACAATTCTCATTTTTGACCTACCCCTCGTTTTTGCCGCCACAAATGACCCGATTTCGAACGCCAAACTACAGGAAAAAAAAACATTTTTCTTTCGAAAAAAAAAACCAATTTCTTGCAAGAAAAAAGCGTTCTTTTTTGCACTTTTTTTTGCAAAAAGAACTTTTCTCTGTCTGTCGGTCCGGAAAGAAGAAATCCACCACAAAAAAAGCGACGCCTTTTTCTTCTCTTCCTCTTTTTCATCCGGACGTCTTCTCAATTTCTTCGTCGCCGTCTTCTCCGCTTCCTTACTTTGTCTTCTTCCGTTTCTTCTTCTTCTTTCGGACGTTTTCTTATTTTTTTTCCATCTTCGTCTTCTCCACACAAAAAAAATGGGCTAGACGACTTCCTTCTCTCTGCCCAGAGAGAGCCATTTTTCTTCCAAAAAAACGGGACCAACAGCTTTATTTTTATACACTTTTTTATTCCAATTTTTTATTCACTATCTATCACTGATACTATCACTTTTAAAGAATAATGCGGGCTGAATGTATATTGGTGAGTATTCGTTTTTGAAACGACCTCGAGAAATGTAGGGGCTAACAGCAGGTGATCGACAGATGGCTTGGGGGGAAGGGAATTGCAAAAATTGAGGAGATTTTTTTTTAAGTTTTGGTCATTTAGCACTATTCCTATTGTCCAAAATTATCTAAATTTCGAGTCCTTTTTCTCCGAAAAAAGCAGTAGAGCAGGCCTAATCTTGGGCTTAAAACGAGGATTTCCTTCTACTCTCTGCTTTCTCGAATAGACGAAGGCTTGCGTGTTCCTTTTCACGCCTTGAAAAGGAACACATTCCTGTATAAATTGAGCTAAAGTTCTGTTAGTTGGGTTGGTGGAAGTTGGTTGCTGCCGTTGCGAGATTGCAAAAAAGGCCGTATCTGCAGCTTAAAGGAGCATGTCAAAAGTAGCCTGGCTCTCGCAGCGATCCTTAAAGGAACATGCGTTCGAGTGAAATTAATAGTAGCTAAAATCTTACTGTAGACCTTTAAAAGGCCTAAAAGAGGGTTAGAAGTCGTTCAAAAATTACAATTCAGTACCATAAAATCTAAATGACTGTCCTCTAACCGAAAAATTATTTTTCGTCTGATTATCGCTCAAAAACTACAGTAATACGTTATTTTCGCGGCGATACCCAACAACGAAGCTGCCTGCGCCTTTAAGCTGCAGTTTTTCAAAAGTGTTGTAGTTTTGTTTAGACTGCAACAGTTGCGCAACGCGTACCACCAACCCTGCTGTTAGTTGGGTTGACGGTATTAGACTTTTAATCTTTAGTTCTCTGAAAACGCTCGACTAAAACTTGTTGTCATTTCGACCTAAATAACTAAAAAACTACGTCTTTTTTTTCAGTGAGTGGGACAGGCATGCCGCTCCCGGTCGGCAGGCGGGAGCGCGATCGACAGGCGCTCAGCGCGGGTGGCGGCATGCCTGGAGTGGGACTTGAAAGTTTTTGTCTTGATTTTTCAAAAGTGACCACATACCGTAAAAACTGTTTTAGAAAAGCATTGTGTCAAGCAGTTTCCTGAAGGCTCTTATGTTAAAGAAGCTCTTCCAGAGCTTCTATCAGTATACAAGCTCACTTTTTTTCAAATTTAGGCCACGCCTTTAACTGGGTGAAGTTGCAAGTAACGGCATCTAAGGCTCCGTCCACCTTAGAGCGTGGTTTGAATCGGTTTGCCGCGCGGTCTTTCAGATTTCTGTAGGTGAGACCTCGTATGAATTGGCAATAATGAGTTAAAAGCAGTAAGAAAGCGAGTTTTACAGCTATACAGTAACCAGACTATTTTAACCTACAATACTTCTATCTTGTTTTACATATATTCCATTATCATTCCTACAAACCAACCAAGTCTCCCTTATTTTTCAGCGCAAAATCGCGGGTCAAATGACTAGTCCGTCGTCATCAATATCATCAGTTCATTCGGGTGGAGCCCGCCAGGATGCGTTGGCACGGAGGAAAGAATTCATTCGACGAAGGAAACAGCAGGCGGATCAACAGAGTGCTGATAAGGTTATACAGGTAAGAATTGGGAATAAAATAGAGAAAAAAATGTAAGGAAATCGAAAAATTGAGAGAAAAGTTCGAAAAAATCCAGAAAGAATGACTCATAATTTCAAATTTCGTGATGAAAATTTGCATTTTTATACCAAAAATCCCGAAGAATCATAGAAAAAACGTCCAACAGAAAATCAGAAAATTCTGGAAAAATCAGGAATTTCTAGCAAGAGTGACTCTTATTTTCCCATTTATATAGCATAAAATTTGAATTTTGAATGCCAAAAATCACGAAAAATGATGAAATAATTTGAAAAATTCGCAAAAAATTCGAAAATCCCATTAAAAAAACAGAAAATTCCAGCAAAAATGAGTCATATTTTTCCATTTTTATGTAGAAAATTTGCATTTTCAATGTCAAAAATCGTTTTTTTTTTTGCCCTTTCTTTCTCTGAACCACCCCTTCCCTTTCCTCAATTCATCGACTGAACACACATAGTGATTGATGGTGATAGCATCATCTCCGTTTATTTCTGTCTATTCTCGAGGTTCTGTTGTGTGTTCGTTTTTCTCTTTCTCTCGAAAAACCACTAAAACGATATAATGATGTTGAAGATGGCTGGTGGTATCATCATTCTTCTCTCCTTCTCATTTTCCCTTTTTTCTGACCAATCAGTCTGTGGTTTTGGAAGTGATTGAAGTGACCTTTTCTTTCTGTTTTCTTTAAATTTAAATTGAGCTTTTAGACATATTTTTAGAGTTTTTGAATCACAAAAATTGACCTAGAATAGGCTCTTTTATGGTTACTGTAGACATTTTTCAGCAGTATTTTGCATCCGAAATTCGATAAAAATTGGTTTGAAACTGACTAACTTGTAATGCTTCCGAAATGCCTCCCGGGGTTTCAAATGAGTGTAGTGCCAAAAGTTAGGCCCCTTTTAGGTAAGAACTTTCCGCTAGTCAAAAGTTTGCCAAAACACCTATCCGCGGATTTATCGATCGATATTGATTTTGGCAAAATTTTCAGTTATTTGACTGTATCTCACTCAATTTTTGAGATTTTCTGATGGTTAAAAAACCAAATTGTAGACAAAAATGTGATACAGCTTTTCGTCTTGCATCAAAATGATTGAAAAACTTCTAGACTATGAAAAATTTCTCCAAAGTCAAAGTTGAAAAAAAAAATACCGCAAATTTTTGTTTTCTTTATTTCATTGGATTCTACGTCGAAAATAAGGCCTAGGTGCAAATTTTCAGGGTAGGTTGTCTGATTTTTGACGGAGCTACAAGCTCAAATATAAGCGCGCACTGAAGATTTCACTGGGCTTACTGTGGGCTACGGTCATTCGGCACCTTTTTTGATGGATTCAAGGCGTTATTTTGCCACAAAATAGTTTCTTATAGCTTAAAATAAAGTTTCCCATCGATTCCAGGTCGAAATTTCGAGTTTGGAAATTTTGAGTTTTTCATGAAAATTTTTTCATCAATTTTTTGAAAATTTTGGAATTTTAATATTTTATCTGGAATTGATCAGAAACTTTATTTTAAGCTATAAGAAACTATTTTGTGGCAAAATAACGCCTTGAATCCATCAAAAAAGGTGCCGAATGACCGTAGCCCACAGTAAGCCCAGTGAAATCTTCAGTGCGCGCTTATATTTGAGCTTGTAGCTCCGTCAAAAATCAGACAACCTACCCTGAAAATTTGCACCTAGGCCTTATTTTCGACGTAGAATCCAATGAAATAAAGAAAACAAAAATTTGCGGTATTTTTTTTTTCAACTTTGACTTTGGAGAAATTTTTCATAGTCTAGAAGTTTTTCAATCATTTTGATGCAGTTGACGAAAAGCTGTATCACATTTTTGTCTACAATTTGGTTTTTTAACCATCAAAAAATCTCAAAAATTGAGTGAGATACAGTCAAATAACTGAAAATTTTGCCAAAATCAATATCGATCGATAAATCCGCGGATAGGTGTTTTGGCAAACTTTTGACTAGCGGAAAGTTCTTACCTAAAAGGGGCCTAACTTTTGGCACTACACTCATTTGAAACCCCGGGAGGCATTTCGGAAGCATTACAAGTAAAATAGCTCCATATATAGGTTTTGGTGGCCTAGAAAAATTTTACCTGAAAAGTTAGGCCACCAACTGATAAAAGTTTCAGGAAACCTTCATTCTTTAATAGGACCTTTTCGTCGTCTCAGAACTTGACGCAAATCACTTCAAAATCCTTTCAAACAGTTCAGAACAGAAGTTCCTGATTATAATTGGCCTAGGGAATTCCAGTTGGAAAAATTAGGCCATCATATTTAGGAATTCTAGAAAACTTTCCATCTACATTTGCTCGTTTCTTTCGCTTCAAATTTTCATGAAAATTGGTTGAATGCCAGTCGAAACAGTTCAAAATGGAGCTGAACAATGGCCTAGAATAAATAAACCAGTAAAACTAGGCCACCTTCAAGTTGTTTTTTGAAATACTGTTAGGTTGCTGTACGGCTTTAGTTTTGTTTAGAAAAGTACTGGAGACACGTCCTTTCAGATCCACAAATTCTGTGAAAACCCGCTCAATCTTTGTCAAAATAGTTCAAAAAACAGAACTGATGACCCTGAAAAAGTTAGTACACCAAACTTTTTTTTTTCATGCTTTTTGGCCCATTGCAAGCAAATTTTAAAACGGTAGTTATGCCTGAAAATGTACCAATGTACCGGTTTTGAAACGTTTCTTTTGAGTAAGCTTGGGTTACTGTAACTTCTTCTTTTTTGAAAATGATGTTCATTTAGCGAAACTAATAGTAAGGTTAAAAATGTTTGATTAGATCAAACTACAAACACTTTCTTTCTTAAGTTTTCGCGCCTTAATTTTGTGAGAACGTGGCCACGTAGTTTTCGATGTTTCCACGTTAATTTTGACGCTTTTAGACTTTTTTGAAGATGAAAATGGGCAATTTTTCTCAATTTTTCTGAAAATTTGCCGAAATTGCATCATTTTTCACCTATTTTTTGCTGAAAATAACGCATTCTATTCTTTTCTTTCTTATGGATATTTATCCAGATTTATACCCAAAAATCGTCTTGTTTTCCGTTCATTTTCAGTTAAAAAAAAACAATTTTTCAACCTTTTTTCAAAATACATTTTCAGCCAAAAAAAGAAAAACCTATTTTTTCCTTAACTTCAGT
The DNA here is from genome assembly GCA_963572265.1 of Caenorhabditis doughertyi. NCBI lineage: Eukaryota > Metazoa > Nematoda > Chromadorea > Rhabditida > Rhabditidae > Caenorhabditis > Caenorhabditis doughertyi. The sequence goes on from OY751555.1 coordinate 943,332, forward strand.
ACATTCTCAGCCAAAATATTATTATTTTTCATCCTTTTTTGCCTCAAATTACCACCAAAAACTTGAAAAATCCCCTCTAATTCTTCCCATTTTTGCAGGGAATGTCAAAAATCGCCGGAGTGGGTGCCGCCCTGAAAGAGAAGCAACAAGAAGAAGAGGAACGTGAAATCGAGGCAAAATCAGCAGTGAATTGGAAGAAGAATATCGAAAAGAATCGTCGTCACATTGATTACAGTGATATTTTCGATGAAGACGTTGGCAGTGATGAGGGAATGTGGGTATGGGAAATTGAGAATTTCTACCCGTCGATCATGGACGAGGCGTTTCACGGCCAATTTTATGACGCGGATGCCTACCTGGTCCTGAAGACGACCCGCGAAATCTCTGGCCAACTCCGCCACGCCATTTTCTATTGGCTCGGTGAGCACGCCTCTCTTGATAAGGGAATGTGCTCCGCTGTGCATGCCGTCGGTCTTCGTAATCATTTAAATGCCACGTGTCGAACACAACGAGAGGAGATGAACGATGAGACGGAAGAGTTTTTGACACTTTTTGGCGAGGAAATTGTGTATATTGAGGGTGGAAGGACCACCTCGGGTTTCTATACAACAGAGAAACCTGCACATCTTACCCGGCTCTACCGTGCCGGAGTCAATGGAACCGCGGTGGAAATGGAGCCCGTGCCACTCTCGGTGGAGTCCCTTGACCCCAGATTTTGCTTCCTGTTGGATGCCGGCGAGACGATTTGGATATGGAGTGGTGTTAAGTCTAGGGTGAGCTTTTATTTTGGGTGGGAAAGAAATAAGGTGGGGGGGGGGGGGGTTTGGTCCCTTTTTTCGATCCCATTTTCAGTGAAATTTCAAGTTTATTGTTTTTTTTTCCCGGAATTTTCGGTTTTCTTGCATTTTTTTTCTAGGGTGAACATTTTTTTGGATGGGAGAGAAATGAGGGGGGGGGGGGGGTTTGGTCCCTTTTTTTGGACCTTTTTTTGACTGAATTCGAAGGGTTTTGGAGCTCTAAGTGGGAGTTTTTTAGCCCAAAAAATGAAATTCTAGCGTGAGCATATTTTGAGTGGGAGGGCGGAGACTGAAATGAGTGTTTTTGGTCCTTTTTGGTCCCAGGAATGTTTTGAATTTCCAAAAAAAAAGTCGCTTTATATAGCATGATTTCAGACAGAAAATTGAGGATTTTTCGACGAGAAAAGTGGCTCTTTTACCCGGAAGTTTGGGGGTTTTAGGCTGAAAATTATTGCTCTTATGCTGAGAATAGAAGCATTAAAATCGGGATTTTTGAGCCTACAGTTTCGATTTTTTTTTTTCAAAGCTGAAAGTGATACTTTTTGGACTGAAATTTGATTGTTTCAGCTACTCCTATTTAAATGTTAAAAAACAGTTCTAAAAATAAACTGCACCGAAAAAAAACGAGAAAATTCAGTTGAAATTAGCGCCAATTCCCAGTTCCTTATGTTGAGGAGTTAGAGAGTACACGGATGTGAGAGACGCAGACAGTCTCTCCTCCCTTCCCTTTTCTTCTCTTCTCCCTCTCCGCAGCCTCCTGTGCTCTCCTCCTCCTTTCCTCCCCCGTCCACTAGTCTCTATATAACCGCCTCCTACCCTCCCCAGTTCCATGACTGCTTGGCGCAATGGTAGCGCGTTCGACTCCAGATCGAAAGGTTGGGCGTTCGATCCGCTCAGTGGTCAAATGTTTTTTACTTTTTTTTGGTAACTGGATTTGGGCTCTGAAGGGTTTTCGAAGTGTTTTCAAGGGATTTTTTGGATTTTAGGACACAAAAATCTTCAGTTTTGGTCTGTTTTGGGCGTTTTAAGAGGGTTTTTAGTAGATTTTTTCAGTTTTGAAACCCAAAATTCAGCCTTTTTATGCCAATTTTTTGCAGATTACTGTCTCCAACAAGGCCCGCCTCTTCGCCGAACGTCTCAACAAACGAGATCGAAAAGGAAAAAGCGAGATAGAGACGTGCCGTCAAGGTCCACGATGTCCACCAGAATTCTGGCAAGCACTGACAGGGAGCCCCGAAAAACCGCAAGCCACAATAGTTGAGCACGTGCCAGAAGGGTTTGTGCCCGAGCGAAAGAAGCTCTATAAAGTGAATATTGGAATGGGTTTCCTGGAACTTCCACAAGTGGAGCTCCCTAAAGGAATCGCTAAACAAGAGATGCTTAACTCCAAGGGCGTCTTTATCCTTGACTCGAATTCTGACATTTTCCTTTGGACTGGAAAAAAGGCGAATCGCTTGCTGAAAATGGCCGGACAAAAGCTCGTCGTTGAGCTTCATCAGATGATTGATCGCCCTGATTACGCCCAAGTTTATCGAGAGACCGAAGGCGAGGAATCGATGATGTTCCGTTCGAAATTCGCCGGATGGGATGAGATTGTCCCAGTGGACTACACGAGGACAAGTGATTCGGTGCAGAGAGTGCCTGATTTGAAGGTTAGTTTTTTTGGGGGCGGGGCTTGAGTTAAAAAATTTTCAAATAAAAAAATACTGGAAAAAAAACGGTCTTCTCAGCATATTTCGACACAAAAATCGTGAGAAATGTTTACAAAGTTTTTTTTTGATTTGCGAAAATTTGAGGTTACTGTATTGGGCTACAGTACCCTGAGCCATCATCTAGGTTACAGTAATATCCTGGATTGGATTACGGTAGCTTTGACTTCATTACTGGTCCTATTAAAACCGCTTTGATCTTGGATTGAGAAGGTACAGTAGTCGGGTTACTGTCATGGGCTACAGCCCAATATTTTCCGTCATTTGGGTTACTGTAGTCATCTAGAAAAATTGCTCGGAAGATTACGGTGGCTCTACTTCAAAGTTACGGTAGGAATGGTAATTGTAGATCTTGATGAACCTACCGTAGTCCAACAGCTCGGATTGCTACATAGGAATACGGTAGCTTAAATCAAATTTTCATATTGGTCGGATTACTGTAGGTAGAGTAGATGGGTTACTGTATCTACCTTATGGTTACTTTATTCAGGGTGACCAATCCTAAATTTATAGGATTGGGTTACTGTAGAAAATCAGAATCACCCCTGAAATCTGGATTACTGTAGGTCAGGGCACAGTAGGGTTACGATAAACGTCCTAAGAGATACTGTAGGGTTACGGTAGCCTTCTAGATTGCTCGAGGATACTACTGTACGGTTACTGTAGTTTCCAGTGTTGTGATAGATTACTGTAGTTTTCATCCAGGATTACTGTAGTTTTCATCCAGGATTACTGTAGTTTTTACCTTGAATTACTGAAGAATCACATCTAGAATTGCTGTAGTTTTCAATTAGGGTTACTGTAATATACACCTACGATCACTGTAGCTTTCGGCTGAAGTTATTCCCAGGATTACTGTAGGCATATATTCATCAAAAATACTGTATGGTTACTGTAGGTTCCTGGGATACTGTACCAATCTTTTTGCTTTGTTTTGGGCCAAAAACTTGCCTTTTTTTCTAAAATTTCAAAAAATTATTTCTAAATAATTTTTTTTCAGGTAATCGTGAAAAAGGATAATATGATGCGTGCGGATCTCGGTGCACTCTTCCTAGAACGTCAACCATCAATGAGTTTTGAAGAATCTGAAGAGCTTATGCTTGACTGTAACTACGATCTGGAACTAATGGAAAGTTTTGTGTTGGAAGGCAAAAAATTTGTAAAACTCCCGCAAAAAGAATTTGGAATATTCTACACAATGGATTGTTATGTATTCCTTTGTCGTTATGCCGTCCTTCCCGAAGAAGATGAAGACGAAGAAGACGTTGAAGGAGGAGGTGGAGAGGATGAGAAACCCGAGATGGATTTCAAATGTGTCGTTTACTTCTGGCAGGGACGTGACGCTTCGAATATGGGATGGCTTAATTTTACATTCCAACTGCAACCCAATTTTGAGGAGATATTCAAGGATAAGCTCGAGGTAAAATTTTTGTTTTTTTTTTGGAAAAATTGAAAAAAAACGAAGAATTTGAAATGTGTTTCGAAAAAAAAAATTTCTAAAATTTTGAAAATTTTTCCGAAAAATCAAAAATTTTCACATTTTGAAATGAAAAAAAAACAGGAGAAAAATTATGAAGAAAAGCGAAAAATTTGAAATAATTTTAAAGTATTTTCTAAATAAAAAAATTTTTTTTTAATTTTGAAAATTTTTCCAAAACATCGAAAGTTTCAAATTTTATATTCCAAAAAAGCAAAAAAAAAAATTTTCTTTTCGCAATTTTTTGTAAATTTATTTTAAAACCAAGCGACAGTTCGATAAATTTGACCAGAATTTTGTGAATAATCCAAAAATTTGAAAGTCAAAATTAGGTAAAAACATTTTTTATAAAAATAAAAACTTTTTTATATAAATAAAAAAAAACTTCAAATTTCTCTAAAAAATCAAGAATCGCCTTTTTTGCTAAAAATGATTTTCGCAAATTTCGAAATTTTCTTAGCGATTTTTTTTTGAAAACTCCCATTTTTTCTAGCTGAAAATAGCAGAAAAATGCTGTTTTTATTGTTTTAAACCCCTAAATTCCAGGTTGTCCGCATGTATCAACAACAAGAGAATCACAAATTTTTGTCACATTTCAAACGGAAATTCTTGATCAAACGTGGTCGTCGTGGTCTCACCAAAAATCTCGGTGGAAAATGGCCTGAGTTGTTCCAAATGCGTGCCAATGGTTCGAGTGTCTGTAATAGGACCATTCAAGTCGAGTGCCAGTGAGTTTTTGTTTTTGAAGCCTACAGTAAGCCACTACAGTATCCTAGTACTGTAAGTACACCAGTCTAGAACCTCCCATAGCCCTAGCTACAGTGTCCCTGATCTTAGACTACCTTATAAAGCTACCGTGACCCTACAGTATCTTTCAAGTTTTTAGTACATTTCTACAGTAGTGCTAGTAAATATCTACAGTAATCCTAAAAAATCCTGATTTTTTTCAGGTTACGGTAGGTGATTACTGTATCCTAAAGTGTCCCTACCGTAACCTAGACTTTAAACACAGTAATCCTATCTGCGATACTACTGTAGCCCCGCTGTCTTCATTTATTGAATACCGTAACTCGTCTACTGCATCTACAGTAATCCTATAGTAATCCTAGATACCTACAGTAGCCCGATCCTAACTTCCTAAATTTAGTACTGTAGTCACAACCACTACCGTAACCCAAGTACCTGTTTAAGATACTGTAGACCACTACAGTAACCCGCCTACTATACCTACCGTAATCCTAAAAATTTTGTAGATCAAATCAACTATGTTCGGCTTTCTGTCACATGCTCCGTATTCCATTCAAAGAAATCGATGATTCCGGGCATCGAGGCGTTGTCTATGTGTGGTTTGGAAAGGATTCCGACCCCCGGGAGCATGAATTTGCTCGTCAAGTTGCATCGGATCTTGTCGTTCGTGATGATGATGATGACTTTAGAATAGTTGAAGTAAAAGAAGGCGATGAAAATGAAGAATTCTGGAAAGTTCTTGGTGGAAAGAAGAAATACGAAACGGATAGTTCTTTTGTCAAACATACTCGATTGTTTAGATGTACGAATGAGAAGGGATATTTTGCCGTCTCGGAGAAGACTGTCGACTTTTGTCAGGTGAGAAGTTTGAGCTGGAAATTTGGCTGAAAATCTGGAAGTGTTTGGCTCAAAATGAAAAAAGTCTGAAATTTTCGCAGTTTTAAACTTGAAAATTCGACTCCTAGGCTTCAGCCGTTTTAAATATTTTTTGTCTGGAAAATACTATTAAAATCTGAAAAATTTGACTTAAAATTAAAAAGTTGGCACTATGCCAAGTTTTTTTTAAAGCAGAATTTTTGCGAATTTTTGCCTGAAAGCTTTGCAAGATGAGTCAGAAAATGCTCAGAAAGTGATTTTCACCCCTTATAAAGCTGAAAATTTAAAAAAATCAGCATTTTTTCCTTGAAATAAAACATTTGGCACGGTGCCAAGATTTTTTAACTTTGGTACTTTTAGGCTGAAAACGACTCTACAACCTTGTTTTTTAACACTTTACAGGTTTCAAAAAAAGTTTTGACACCTTTTTAACTAAAAATTGACAAAAAATCCAAAATTCTTGTACAAAACGAAAAAAAATTGGCACTGTGCCAAGTCTCTCAGAAAACCTGAAAGTTTTGCGATATTTTTGTCTGAAAACTGGGATTTTGCAAGTTTGGAAGGGTTTCGGCTTCATTTTGACTAAAAATAGATTAAAATCTGAAGCACTTGTTAAACAAAATAAAAATTGGCACGATGCCAATTCCCTCAAAAACCTCAAATTTCGAGCTTTCTTGAAAAAAAAATCCTCCAACAACTTCCTTTATTCCAGGACGATCTCGACGACGATGACATTATGATTCTTGACAATGGTGATGCCGTATTCCTTTGGATTGGAGCCCGTTCTTCGGATATCGAGGCAAAACTCTCTTATCAAGCTGCTCAAGTGTATCATGCATCACTTCGAATGAAGGCGAATGAGAAGCCACGGAAATTTATGTTGGCTGTTAGAGGACACGAGAGTTGCCGATTCCGAAAATGTTTTCATGCGTGGTCGAAAATGAAGGTAGGTGTACTGTAATCCCGATTGAGGGGTTACTGTAGAGTGGAGAAAAGGGTATGTGGATCTGGCTACAGTAATCTGTTAGTTTGATACGGTTACTGTAGAGAAATTGGCTACAGTAACCCTGGATTCGAAGGATCAAAAATGGAAAATCTGAAGACCCGAGATAAACGCGAATAAACTAGCTACAGTAGCCGGATCCTGGATTCGTCAGTTCGACTGCGTTACTGTAGAATGGGTTACTGTAGGCATTCTTAGTATTTAAAAGGACCTCGCGAATCTAGGTACAGTAACCCAATCCAGGATCAGCCAGCTGAATCGGGCTGCATTACAGGGATTTTTTCTACAGTAATCTTGGTGTCGAAGGATCTACAGTAGTCTTGACTTCAAAAGATTACTGCATTTTTGGCATTTTGAAGTAGTTACAGTACCTAAACTTTCATAGGATTACTGTAGCCATTCCGACTGTTCTTCTCAGTTTTCCCTTTGAAATGCACATTTTCCCTTGTGGCAAGTGCGCTCTATTGATAATCCTTTGGTAGATCAAAACTTGGCTAACCCAAAGTTTTGATCTACCAATGACTATCCAATAGAGCGCATTTTGGCCACTTTAACGCGGAAGCTATGCCCGAAAATCTTTATTTAGCTACAGTAATCCAAATCATTCCTAGGGTCACACTGTAGTTTGTAGTCTTTGTACTCTTTGTACACAAAAATTTTTCTTGCAGGAGCCAATGGGATAATCATCTGAATTCGCCACACCTTCTACAGTATCTCCAGATTCTAGTCGTTGCCCCGCCCACTCATTTTTTGGCTCCGCCCATTTTTTGGCCACGCCCATTTTTTCTCCAAATCCTCACTCAAATTTATTGCATTTTTTTCTCATATTTATGTTCCTTTTTTCCTTGTTGCCCCATTCTACTAATTTATTTTTTCTTGGCTCCGCCTCTTTATAGCCCCGCCCTTTTTTTTCTAAAATTTTTAAGCCACGCCCCCTTTCTCAAATCACATTTTATATCACTTCAAACATTTTGCTCAAAAACTAGGCTCCGCCCACTTTTTGGTCCCCCCATACTTTTTACGCAATAATATATAACGCCATCCTAATTAAGCCACGCCCCAATTTTTTCTTTTGTGAAATATAATTTCTTTGAATGCATTTGCGCTCTAATGAAAATTTTTTGAAAAATTTTTCGATGGAGCGCATTTGCATTTTTTTTTCTCTCTTCTGCCCGCACATTTTTTTTATAGACGAGTAATTTTTGATTTTATCCTAAAATTTTCTTTTTTTTTTCTAGGGTCTTTTTTTCTGTTTTTCTTTCACTTGTTAAATATTTCTCTAAGCTCCGCCCCCTCCTCATTTTTTTGTCCCCCTTCACTCTTTTTTTCATTTCATGGTGTTTCTCTTGCATATTACTGTAGCAAAAAGATGACTGGTGCCCTTTTATTAGAATGAAAAAATAAGCAAAAGAATTATGACAATAAATTTTGTGTTTTTATTTTTTATTTTTGAAAAATGCACAAAAACATTTGAAAACTCCGGAAAATTTGGCTCCAAAACTTGAAAAAAGGGGCGGAGTCGGAGAAATTTTTTTGCAAATCTGCGGCACAAAATTTTTTCTGGGCTCCGCCCCTTTTTCATTTTCATTTTTGTTTTTTTTTGTAGGCTCCGCCCCTTTTTGCCAAAAAATTTTAAAAGCGAAAAAAGAGGCGGAGTCAATAAATTTTTTGCAAACCTGCGGCGCAAAAGTTTTCACGGCCCCGCCACTTTTTTCTTTTTTTTTTTGATGACTCCACCCCTTTTTGCCTGCAAAGTCCAAAAGCCTAAAAAAGGGGCGGAGTCAAAATTTTAGTGCCGCAGACTTGCAAAATCTGTGCGCATTTTGATTTTTTGAATTTTATTATGTTCGGAAATTTCAAAAAAAATTTTTAGCAAGTCTGCGGCACGGTATTTTTCCTAGGCTCCGCCCCTTTTTCAAATTATTTTTCCAAAACTTTTAAAGTTTTTTCTTGTTATCTGAAAATAAATTTTCAAAAAAAAGCCGAGAGAATTTTTATTTTCAACAGTAAAAAAAAGCGAAAAGTGAACAAAAAAAATAAAGATTTTCAGCCAAAAAAATTCAAATTTCCCGCCAAAATTCAGCGGTTCCAAAAAATAATTAAAAGAGAGATCTTGAGAAGAGAAGGACATGCCCTTGTATTAGAGGGTTCTACTTGGAGGCGGCCACGTATTCAGTCTTGTACTCGTCTCTGTTGTCATTGAGCCAATCGAGAATATCGTTGGCATGCGTCAAGATTTGCTGAAAAATGATTTTTTAGGGGTTTTCAATGATCCAAAAGTTGGTGGCTTAGAATTCAACTCGGATTCTAGGCCATGAAACTGGTCTGCTTGAAAACACCGTTTTCAGAGTCAAAAATGCTCAATAATTGGAAAAAACGCCCACTGAAAACCTCAAAATTTCAAATATTTCCGTGATGCTTGTCCGAGAGGAGTACACGGCATCATTTTTTGATTTGCTCAATTTTCGGCAATAATTCGTGATTACAGTACCTCAAGATCCCAATAAGCCAAGAAAATAAACTTAAATTTTCAAATTTTCAAAATCCACTTTTCCGAGAGGAGTACAAAATCAAAATTTTCGGAGTCGCGTTTTCCGACATTTTTTACAATTTGAAATTACTTACAGTCTTCACTTGCTCATTCTCAATTGCATGACCAAGAAGTTTTGGAAGACGTGGCATAATTCGGAGAAGATGAATGAAGCCGTAGTGGGCGGAGCAACGGAGTTCCTTTTCTTTCTTTTTTCCTCCGTTCGCCGCGACAAGCTCGTCGTATTGACGACGTTCGTCTTTGTACATTAGTTGTTTTCTGGAAAATGGGCGGAGTTTTTTAAAAAGTAAAAATTTCACCGTAAAACCTGTAATAGAAGTGCATGTCTTCTTATTAAAGGTGCTCTCCAATTAGAGGATGTTTTTGTATTGGTCGACATGTACTTTTCGGACATCTTCTCTCCAAAAATAAGTTTCGAAGGTAAAAATTGAGTTAAAATAAGAAAAAATTTATATTTCAAAGAACTAGAAAAAGGTGCCCTACTATTGGAGAGTGCCCTTCTATTAGACAATGCCCTTCTATTAGAGGATGACCTTCTATTGCAGGATCCCCTCTAATTAAGGTGTCCTTCTATGACATGTTTTACGGTATATCGATAAATCCCATCCACTTTAGTTTCAGAAAATGATTTTAGGTGGGAAAAGCATGTTTTACATTTTGGTGTCCTAGAAACCTCTGATGACCGAGCTCAAAAACCGCTGTTTTTTTGTTCAATTTTCTCCTTCTCTGCGTTAAGTTAAGATTTTCGTTTTTCACTCTGGAAAAAACCGGAAAAAAAAACCGTTTTCGGGGAGTTCGGCCATCAGAGGTTTTCTAGGTCATCAAATGTAAAACATAACCTAAACGGCTTTTTTTGCTGTTTTTTCTAAAAAAAAATTTCATTTATGGGTCGAAAATGGATCCAAATGCAAAAAAAAAGAGAATTTTTCGTTCAGTCCCTATCTAATAACGGAGGGTTCAACGCAAAAAATTCGCCGTTCTGGTCCTAAAATCCCTCATTTCTGGTCTCAAAATTTCCAAACATACCCGCAGACAGCATTGAAATAGTCAATGATTCCTTTTGTTGTCAATTCCATCATCGAATTGTGATGCACATCTTCATCGCCTTCAGCAGTTGGTGGAAGCGATTTGACGAACTGAAAATGAGATTTTTGTGAACTTTGACGAAAAAAATGACGATTTTTGAGAGAAATTGAGACAAACATCAATTTTAAGTTTGGCCCAAAATTTGAATTTTTCAATAAAAAAAACTAACATCACCAAGAATATCATCAACACAACGAGCAGCTGGAATCTTGCACCAGAATCCTCTTGTCATTAATTGCTGATCGTCGACCAAAATCTTCTTTAATGGCTCTGGGAAGAGCAACTGATAAGTCCTCTCAGTGATATCATCACCAGCCTCAGATGGGGCTGCGGTCTCTACTGATGGAGCTGTTGATGGTGTTGCTGATGGAGCTCGGACGATACTGCTTTTTCTTTTCGCCGTTTTTTGATCCGGAGTAGCTGTAATAAGGGAGAAGTTGATGGTTTTTATGATGATAGGCTTTCATTATGATGTGACTGAGTGAATTTTGACTGTTTTTTTTGTTGAAATTTTTATAGGCTCATTTTTATAGGCTATAGGCTCAAAGCAAGCTGATCGCAGATCTCTCAAACGCATATTTTTTGCACCGTTGAAAATGGTTTTGGAAGGCATTGATAATGAAAAATGAAATTTTTTCCTGTTTTCATCAACTTTTACCTAGTTTAGGGCCGTTTTCAGTGAAAAAATTCTAGAATTCAAAAGTCAAAATTTTGAACGAGGAATCATTTTGAAATTTAGGCATTCAAAGAGCACCATTAGTTGAGGCGCACTTTTATTAAAGGGGCACTACTAATACAGGTCTTACGATATTTGCAAATCATCAGAGTATTCCCCAAGTGTATGGATAGGGCGGGATCGAACCACACCCTCGTTTTTGATGAGCAAGGCTATTGCCACTACGCCATGTCGCAACATTTTTCTACGCTGCTGGAAACTCACTATCAGTAAAACGTGAGCCTGCAAAGGCCTGAGAAAGTCCAAAAAATCCCAAAAATTAAAAGACCGATCGGACCAAACTGAGTTCAGAAATTGATTCAGCAGGGTCGATATAGTCTGGTCACAAACTTTCAGCCCTTTTAGGTGATTCCTCGTCAAACACTTCTCTAGCTAAAGTCGAAAAAATGAGTTCCAAACTATTTTCAATATTAAACTTTATGTTCCGAACATCTGTGAAAACTAGGTTTTCAGAAATCCCAAAGTTCAATTTTTTATTCGCGAAACGGAACACTTGCCGCAATGCCTAAACAAAGTTTTCTGATACCATAGCCCCGGAATGTTTGAATTTTTTTTGATTTCCAACGTAGGCATTTCCGTTTTCTAATCCTAAAAAACTCAAAAAAACTGACCATTTGGAAGTCCACGAGCCGAGTTATACGCCGAAAGTGATTCTTTGAACAGTTTTCCATCCTCGTGTCCAACAGGAACTCTCTCATCATATCTATTATTCCATCCAGAAAAATGAATTTTATAACAGATCACTCCTTTGTGCTCTTTGATCTCCATCACTTTTGCCTCGTACGGTTTATTATCTTTGGCAGACAGGCAGACAAGAAGTTCACCGACTTCGAATTTTGGAGTTGGTGTGGTGGATGACATCTGGAAATGAGGGAAAATTAGAGGGTTCGAGAAGTGGAGTGGCGGTTTTTTAAAGGTGGCGGGACATGAAAAAAAATGGAGTTTGTAGTTGTCTATTATGAATGATGGACCATTTAAACTCATATATGAAGTCCGGAGAATCATAACTAGTAAGAAGTGAAAGTTATTCTAGATTGTGGGCGCGATGTTCATAGGCGCCAAGAAAGGGCTGCCGCATTTTGGACCCTGTGGCTCAGCCGGTAACGCGCCCGACCACCAATAGGTATGGTAGCTTAGTTCGACACCTAAGAAGGGAAAGGTTTTTGTTTTTTTTTGAAGATAATCAATTTTGAAAAATTAGAGTATACACCACATCTTACGACAAAATGCAAAAAGGTCTTTAAAAAAAGTCTACAAAGCTTTCATGTCCCCCCACCTTTAAAGGAGGAGTGAAATCACTTTTTTTTATTTGGAATTCTGGTAGATTATTTAAAACAGAATCAGATTCTTATTGTCTGAACACACGGAAACTTCTCTAAAAACCGTAAAATTGCGTCGCTTGGCATAGATTTACTTTCGATGGCCGAGTCCACTCGAACTACACGGACAGGTGGAAGAGAAACCGTGTAGTTCTCGAGGACAACTGCCGATTGTTTTCTCTTTCTTTCTTCATTTTTCTATCGCTTTTTCACTTTCTGACCTGTGTTTTAGGTTTGAGAAGCAAAAGTTGAAGAATAAGACAAAAAAGCGCCGAAAAGCGGCAAAAAAATTTAAAAAGAAAGAGAAAACAATCGGCAGTTGTCCTCGAGAACTACACGGTTTCTCTTCCACCTGTCCGTGTAGTTCGAGTGGACTCGGCCACCGAAAGTAAATCTATGCCAAGCGACGCAATTTTACGGTTTTTAGAGAAGTTTCCGTGTGTTCAGACAATAAGAATCTGATCCTGTTTTTTAAAATAAAATGATTTAAAAATAATCTACCAGAATTCCAAATAAAAAAAAGTGATTTCACTCCTCCTTTAAGAGAGAAATATTGAGAGTATACGAAATTTTTCGCGAGCATTTTCCTCATGGCCGAGATTTGAAAAAGTTCGGCCATCTTCGAAATCCTCAAATTAAAGGGGGACTCCGAGTTAAAAGTGACTTTGCTTTAAAATTATCCTTATGGATGGGAAAATACACCCCCAAAATATTAGCGTTCAAGATTTCCTGGAAAATTTTTTATGCCTGTTTGAAGTCGGCCGAAAAATATTTTTTGTAGTCCACGTGGACAAGACTCAATTGTGAAATTATCGGAAAACGCGATTTTACTGAGCTTCGAGGGCAAAAGCAAATGAGAATTATCGCGATAAGTATTCTCATAAGGGGCACGCATGTACTGTTGAATCTCTGGAAACGCACGATGCGTGTAAAAAATTCTTAAAAATTTCGTGTAGTCCCGGTGAAGTTCACGTGAAGTACAAAAAATGTTTTTCGACCGACTTCAAACGGGCATAAAAAACTTTTTGTTCGTTTTTGAACGGAGGTATTTTGAGGACGTATTTTCCCATCCATAAGGAGTATTTTAAAGCAAAGTTGTTTTTATCTCGGAGTCCCCCTGTCTACCTGTAGGAGTCTATCTCGGTCTTTCCGATTCGAAAAGTGTGAGAATCAGTGATAAACGAAGTCGCCCGATTTGAGGATTTCCAGGGTGGCCGAACTTTCTCAAAATTCGGCCATGGGGAAAAATTCTGCCTGCCGCGCAAAGAAATGAGGGAAAAAGAGGAAAACTTCAGAAAAAGCGTAATTTTTATCACAAAAAAAGATTTTGGGAGTAGAGCTAATTACAGTTTGGTGGCCTAGAATCCGACAAATGGACTATTTTTTTTATTTCCTTCTTTTTTGTAATTTTCGTGTTTTTTGCAGTCGAAAGTGGAAAAAAATTGAAACGAAATTTTTGAAAAAACCCGCTTAGCTCTTCCACTTGTCGGATCCTAGGCCACCGATCGGACCCCCGTTTTGTGCCCCTTTTGAAATGATTTTGGAATTTTTTTTTTTTGAATTCCTAATGATAATTGGAATCATAATTAAAAATGCATTGAAATACATGAAAAATTTACGTGTCGTTAGAGCGCATTTGCATAGGTTTCCGGTTGCATGGCTATGGAGGCCCCTTGAGATATTGTCAATTCACACGAGGTGTTACCTGCGCAACTCTGGCGCACTTGTAATTTAGGCCACGCCCCTAGATGGGCGTAACTGCAAGTTGCGGCGCGCACTGCCACATTTTAACATATCGCAGCATCAATCTTTTCGCTTCCTTCACGTAATTCAGGCAAAATAAAAATTCGTTCAGGATTTTTTTGTGTTTTTCGTATAAAATCGATAAAAGAAATACTTTTTAATGCAAACATTATATTTTTATCAAGTTAAAACCCATTATTGTGCCATAAAAATTCCGTTTACTAGTTTTTTAATATTTTATGATTACTTTGATCTAATAAAGCTTTTTTGGGTCGACGGGGAGTGTTGATTATTGGTTGTTGCGTATTCCAAGCTTAATTGGCTTTATTTTTGTTAATTTGTCGATTAATGAGTTTGTGTGGCACATGTTATGGGTTTTAATCGGAAACTGAGAATATTAACGGAAAAACTGAACGAATCTCTATTATTCTGCCTGAAAATGAAAAAAAATCGGAAAAAACTACTGCAGTAAAAGAAATTATTCGGAAAGCGTGCGGGGGAGTTGCAGATCCCGCCCACTTGGGGCGGGGTTTTAAATCGGCTTGCCGCACGGTTTTTCCGGTTACTGTAGGTAACACCTCGTGTGAATTGACAATAAAATGCAACAAAATTATCACAAAAAACACTTTTTTTGCTTCTGGTTTGTTTTTTCTTGCCGATTTTGTTTTTCATAAATGTTACTCAACAAACCGTTTTGAAGCGCTCAAGTCACGCCCACAATCGCAATTTACAGACTAGTGGCCGTGGCCGAGAATCCGACAATGCGCATTTTATATTTACTTTTTTTCTTACATTTATCATGTTAAAATAATAGAAAAGCAGATTTTTGTAACACAAAACATGTGAAGTGAAATAAAAAAAACGCGATGTCGGATTCTCGGCCACGGCCACCAGTCTGAAAGCGCGCAAATGCGAAAATTTAAATTATTTACACTGAAATTTTTTGATATAACAGTAAAAAAAGATTAGGCAAGGAATTTCGAAATTTGGTACTGAAAACGCAAATTGCGGCGCGCCTTTTTTGCAAATCCCCCGCACAAAGTTTTTTTTTCTAAATTTTCAACTTTTTTTTGCGGGCGTTCGAATTTACGCAGTTGAAGGGGGCGGACCGCTCAAATCAAAACTCCTTACACAAAAAATTATTGATTTCAGAGTACTATTGCCAATTTTGTGAAGTGGAATTCAAATTTTCACTTTTCGCGGGCGGTTGAATTTACGCTATTGAAAGCCCGCGAAATTTGAATTCGTCAAACAAAAAAAATAACAATTTGACAGTATTTTTGGGCCCAAAAAAGATGGAAAGATCCAGGAAAAATTGAAGGCAAAAAGAGAAAACTGAAGGAAAATCATGGCAAAAAAAAGCGCGCGAAAAAGTGAGGAGGACTGTGTGAGGACAGAGAGCCATATGCAACAGAAATGGAGGGGAAAGACAATGAGGAGAAAGGGAGAATGGTGTCATAATTTGTGCGTCGGGGGAGGGGAGAGGGGTGACAAGGTTTGAATAAAAAAATCAATGAGAACAGAGAGGGGAGAGAATGGTCTGTGCGGAAGGGGCCGGGGGGGGGGGGGGACTATCTAACCTTACGCGAACGAAGGGACAGAGCGCATTGTAGGGACGGGTTAAGGGGGAGAAGGATATGAGTCGAGTCATAATGACCAGGGTTATATCTCTCACTTTCGGCTAGATTTTTCATTTACATAAGAGAAATTTGTGATTAGACATGAACGAAAAAGAACATTTCGAATCCGGAAGAGTTTTTTAAAACTCGGACGATGGAAGATGGAAATTTCAACTGAAAAGTTAAAAAAAAAAAACTAATTGACTGTTTTCTTAATAATTTTTTTCTTAATTAACGGAGGCAGAAAATTGAAAAAAAAAGATTTTTCTTAACTTTTTATATTCAAAGAATGGGTTGTTATCAGAGTTGTACGGAATGGCTTTTTTCGATTCCGGAATTCGGAATGCGGAATCCGGACTGAGCTTCGAAACTACGGAATCCGGAATCCGGAATCCGGAATAAACTCTTTCTTCCTGGAATACGGAATTCGGAACCCGGAATGGTTGGCTTTGCGATAATCAAAGCTTAAAACAACGATTGAGCTCATAAAGTAGATATGCTCCGTTTTTCAGTGCATTTTAGAAGCCATTTCATGCAAGAAGCATCGAATACCGGAATATTGCTCAAATATTCTCCATAATTCTGCTATTTTTCTTGACTTGAACATTTTGAGATGTAACAGAATGAAATTCATTTTTGCGGAATTCGGAATCCGGAGTCCGGAATTCCGTACAACCCTGGTTTTTATGAACGCATGTTTGATGCCCCATATCAGAGTTGTACGGAATTCCGCAAAAGTAAATTACATTCCTTTACAACTCAACATTTTCAAGTCAATTAGAATAGCTAACTAAAGGAAAATAGTTGAACGATACTTTAGTATTCTAGGCGCCTAGCGTGAAAAAGAGTTTTAAAAGTACAGAAAAAGGGGAGGAAAACCATACTTGTCCAAACGCGGGGTGATCCGGGCAAAGTTTGAATTCCTGCCAGATCCGAAAATTTCTCATCGGAGCGCATTTTTGAACGAAATTTTTTAAATTTCCACCAGATCATGTTGTCAACAGGTGAGAGCTCACCATCTGAATCTGTGGTCATCTACAGAAGACGTCGGAGATGATGACGGCGTAGTGGAAGAAGGAATGGATGGGTAAGGAGTGAATATTACTCAAGAATAAAGAGCCCGAAATTCACAATTTCGGATTTAATTAATACGAAAATACAAGAAAAAACTTATAAAATTTATTCGAGGGCAATACAAAATCATGAATGAGAAATCAATAATTACAAGTATTATTAATAGAGTCCGAGTCTTGTTCTCCTCCTTCTCCTCCATTAATTGATGACATGTTCCATTCTCCTGTACATTTTCCCCAAATTGTGAAACCTCCGAAAGCAAATTCAAGTACTTCAGTATCAGGATATTCCCTTGCTTCAAGGACCAATTTCAAATTGACAACTACTCTTTTTTGATTTATGAGCAGCTTCAGTTGAACGTCTTCGTGATACGTCTTCAGTCCCAACTCAGGAGAGAACGTCGCTCCACGGAATGGCGTTCCGGTTTCATCTGTTTTCCATTCACTTGACATCATATCATTCACAGGAGTCATCTTCAGTTCATCTCGAATATTTTTTTCTGAAAAAAAAACCGATTGAAAAATATAATTGGATAGAGAAAACAAACCAAGGCAATTATCAAAACGATTCTCATTTTCAGCAGTCCCCTCTTCCTCATCAATCAATTCGTTTGAAGAATATGAGCTGGATACATTGAAGCTCGGAGGATTTCCATATTTCGACAGAAGAACACTTGATCGGTTCCTGTCAATTTCACCATTAACATCTTCTGGAGCGTCGACTTTCTTCTGAGCTGGAGAGGATGTTGTTGTCGATGGGGTGGAGCAAGTCTTCGTCTGAAACTGAGAAGGTTACTGTAGAGTAGATCAAAATGAATGAGATTTCACTTGTATGCTAAGCAGTATTGAAACCAAACAGTTCAAACTCATGCACGCCGTAGTCCCTGCATTAGAAGTGCATGCTCTTCTATTTTCAGTCCCCCTCAAAGTAATGAAGTTTCACTAGGGGTGCTCTTTAATCAGAGGGAGGCTCGAAATAACCGATTTTGGTAACTTTCGAAAAAAGGAGCCAATTGATATTTATAGGATAGGGTGCTGTTATATTAGGGGCTCCAACTTTTGCAACTTACATTATTATTGGTGAATCCATTGTTTTCCTCCGTCTTCTTTTCCCATAATGATTCTCCTCTGAATGAAAAGCCGGTAATTTGGATTTCAGCTCTTTTTTCAGCAATCACTTGTAGGTTCAACTTGACCAGTGTTGGCTTATTATTCACAAGAATTGTGAGCTCAACAATTTCATCAAACTGCTTTTTGACTACATCCAAATACGCAGAGCCGGCTTCAAATCCATTTTCAGAGTTCGAATCCATGTTTGTCAATGGAGAAAATGAAGTGCCATTTGGAGATTGGAGCGTCTTTTGAACTTTTTTTTCGTCGAAACTTCCTCCAATTTTCAAGTCTTCATCTTTGATTGAAACGACATTTTCATCGTTATCCAACTCTGATTCATTTTTCAAACTGAAAAATAGAACATTTGAGCTCAGAAATGCTACTTTTCAACCTACGTTTCCATATCAGATGATGGAGCAACCGGAATATTCAACAGTTCCAGAACTTTGATGTGCTCCATACTCTCCCATTCCCACGTATTGTCCTCAATCATTTTTCTGGCATAATTCTTGAATCTGAAAATTGTGTGTTCTTTTTTCGATTTCTAGTATTATCATTACTCACATATCCTTATATTTTTGGATCCTTTTGTCCAACTTCTATTTTATGTTCGCATAATTTGCTTCATTCGTTATGATCAAGTGTCTATAGACATCGTTCCGGTTTGAATAGTCACTCGAATCCTTTGCCAGATCGAAAAACGCTCCCTTCATCCATTCTATAATTTATTTGATTTCCTCTGGAATATATACATCAGAGCTGCGTGGAATTCCGATTCAGCCTAAGAATTTTTTTTTGACTTCCGTTTTGGGACCGAAATTCTGACGGAAGCCGGAAGTGTTTGTTGGAAGTAATCGAAATTAGCGAAAATTCATAAATTTTCCGGATTTTTGCTCATTTTCGATAAATTAGACCAATTTTTACTTCCGTATTCCGACTTCCGTTTAACAAATGTTCACTTCCCCTCAGCTTTGGTTCCAACTCACCTGATATGACCGGCATTTTTACTTGAATTGGTTCGTTATCAATTGAAAAATCGAGCTGAAAACGGGCGGTCTTTCCCAAAATGTTGACGTGTCAGCCACGAAAAATTGGAAAATTTGATGATTTTTTGATTTTTTTTCTCACGTCAAATTTCAAAAATCTATTTTTAAAATTTCCAATTTGTTGTCTTCACGTGGCAAAGTTTGAAAGGATATTTGAAAATTCCACGTGATGGTTGCATTTTCGCTCTATCGAACCTTGCCACGTGGTTCGTACGCGATTCTTTTTTTTTTTGAAGTTTGACGTGTGAAATAAAAAACCACATTCTCAAATTTTTGTAACTGACACGTCAACGTTTCGGGAAAAAAGCGACAGGAAAAGTTTGGGGAAAGCGAATTTCCACTAAAAAATGCGCTTGATTTTGTTGCTCCCATCGACTTAATTGGTTTCAGTGAAATGCGAGGTTTATCTTTTAAGTTGGGAGTATTTTTGGTCACCCTGCGTTTGCGGAATTGTGATGAAAATGCATTTATAAATTTCAGAGGAAACCAAACAGGTTATTGAATGGATGAAGGAGGCGTTTTTGGATCTGGCAGAGGATCCGAGTAACTATTCAAACCGGAATGACCTCTATAGACAACTGATCATAACGAATGAAGCAAATTATGCGAACACAAAATAGAAGTTGGACAAAAGGATCCGAAAATACAAAGACATGTGAGTGATGATAATACTAGAAATCGGAAAAAGAACACACAATTTTCAGATTCAAGAATTATGCCAGAAAAATGATTGAGGAGAATACGTGGGAATGGGAGAGTATGGAGCACATCAAAGTTCTGGAACTGTTGAATATTCCGGTTGCTCCATCATCTGATATGGAAATGTAGGTTGAAAAGGAGCTTTTCTGAGCTCAAATGTTCTATTTTTCAGTTTGAAAAATGAATCAGAGTTGGATAACGATGAAAATGTCGTTTCAATGAAATATGATGACTTGAAAATTGGAGGAAGTTTCGACGAAAAAAATGTTCAAAAGACGCTCCAATCTCCAAATGGCACTTCATTTTCTCCATTGACAAACATGGATTCGAAATCTGAAAATGAATTTGAAGCCGGCTCTGCGCATTTGGATGGAGTCAAAAAGCAGTTTGATGAAATTGTTGAAATCAAAATTCTTGTGAATGATAAGCCAACACTGGTCAAGTTGAACCTACAAGTGATTGCTGAAAAAAGAGCTTTAATCCAAATCACCGGCCTTTCTTTTAGAGGAGAATCATTATGGAAAAAAAAGACAGAGGCGAACAATGGATTCACCAATAATAATGTAAGTTGCAAAAGTTGGAGCCCCTAATATAACAGCACCCTATCCTATAAATATCAATTGGCTCCTTTTTTTCAAAAGTATCCTGAGTTATCAAATTTAATAATTTCGAGCCTCCCTCTAACTAAAGGGCACCCCTAGGGAAGCTTCATTACTTTGAGGGGGACTGAAAATAGAAGAGCATGCACTTCTAATACAGGGACTACGGCGTGCATTGGTTTCAATACTGCTTTGCATACAAGTGAAATCTCATTCATTTTGATCTACCCTACTGTAACCTTCTCAGTTTCAGCTGAAGACTCGCTCCACCCCATCGACAACAACATCCTCTCCAGCTCAGAAGGAAGTCGACGCTCCAGAAGATGTCAATGCTGAAATTGAAAGGAACCGATCAAGTGTACTTCTGAAGAAATATGGAAATCCTCCGAGCTTCAATGCATCCAGCTCGTATTCTTCAAACGAATTGATTGATGAGGAAGAGGGCACTGCTGAAAATGAGAATCGTTTTGATAATTGCCTTGGTTTGTTTTCTCTATCCAATTATAATTTTAAATCGGCTTTTTTTCAGAGACAAAAATACGAGATGAACTGAAGATGACTCCTGTGAATGATATAATGTCAAGTGGATGGAATTCAGATGAAACCGGAACACCATTCCGTGGGGCGACATTCTCTCCGGAATTGGGACTGAAGAAGTATCACGAAGACGTCCAACTGAAGTTGATCATCAATCGAAAAAGAGTAGTTGTCAATTTGAAATTGGTCCTTGAAGCAAGGGAATATCCTGATATTGAAGTACTTGAATTTTCTTTCGGAGGTTTCAAAATTTGGGGAAAATGTACAGACGAATGGAACATTTCATCAATTAATGGAGGAGGAGAACAAGACTCGGACTCTATTAATCATACTTGTAATTATTGATTTCTAATACAGCCTGAAAATTTGGCCTCAAATAAATTGAATAAGTATTTTTTTTCTTGTGTTTTCTTATCACTCAAATCCAAAGTTGAGAGTTTCGGGTTCTTTATTCTGAAAAAGTTTCTGATTTGAAAATAATTCAATTTTGTTGGTTGAAAATGCGCTCCAATAAGAACGTTTGAGGTCTGGCGGCAATTCAAAAGTTGGAGATTTGGCAGGAGTCTCTTCCCCAAGTAGTAAATTCTCTATTCAAAAAATCGATCTGTTTTCGAAAGCTTCTCGTGATGAAAACATTTTTGCTCTATCGAACCTTGCCACCCACCAATTGAAAAATTTGAAGTCAATTTTATTT
This sequence comes from Caenorhabditis doughertyi, assembly GCA_963572265.1. Classification (NCBI taxonomy): domain Eukaryota; kingdom Metazoa; phylum Nematoda; class Chromadorea; order Rhabditida; family Rhabditidae; genus Caenorhabditis; species Caenorhabditis doughertyi. The sequence goes on from OY751555.1 coordinate 964,756, forward strand.
TTGAAATTTGGCGTAAGAAAAAAAATCGATAAATCATCAAATTTTTGAATTTTTCTTGGCTGACACGTGAACCAGGGCATATCGGAAAAAAGAGTCAGGAAAAGTTTGGAAAAATGCATTTCCACTAAAAAATAGCTTATTTTCGTCGCTTTCATCGACTTAATTGGTTTCAATGAAATGCGAGAATTATCTGGTAAGTTGGAAGTGTCAAATTTGGTCACTCTGTGTTTGCGAAATTGTGATGAAAATGCATTTATAAATTTCAGAGGAAACCAAATCAATTATAGAATGGATGAAGGAGGCATTTTTGGATCTGGCAGAGGATCCGAGTAACTATTCAAACCGGAATGATCTCTATAGACAATTGATCATAACGAATGAAGCTAGATATGCGAACACAAAAGGAAAGTTAGAAAAGAGGATCCAAAAATATAAGGATGTGTGAGTAATGATAATATTAGAAATCGAAAAAAGAACACACAATTTTCAGCTATAGAAACAATGTGAGAAAAATGATTGAGGACAATACGTGGGAATGGGAGAGTATAGAGCACGTCAAAGTTCTGGAACTGTTGAATATTCCTGTTGCTCCATCTAATATGGAAACGTAGGTGGAAAAGTAACATTTAGAGCTCAAATGTTCTATTTTTCAGTTTGCAAAATGAGTCAGAGGTGGATAACGATGAAAGTGTCGTTTCAATGAAATATGATGACTTGAAAATTGGAGGAAGTTTCGACGAAAAAAATGTTCAAAAGACGCTCCAATCTCCAAATGTTACTTCATTTTCTCCATTGATGAACATGGATTCGAACTCTGTAAATGAATTTGAAGCCGGCTCTGCGCATTTGGATGGAGTCAAAAAGCAGTTTGATGAAATTGTTGAAATCAAAATTCTTGTGAATGATAAGCCAACACTGGTCAAGTTGAACCTTCAAGTGATTGCTGAAAAAAGAGCTGTAATCCAAATCACCGGCCTTTCTTTTAGAGGAGAATCTTTATGGGAAAAGAAGACGGATGAAAACAACCAATTCACCAATAATAATAATGTAAGTTGCAAAAGTTGGAACCCCTATTATAACAGCACCCTATCCTATAAATATCAATTGGCTCCTTTTTTCAAAAGTATCCTGAGTTACCAAATTCAATAATTTCGAGCCTCCCTCTAACTAAAGGGCACCCGTAGGGAAGCTTCATTACTTTGAGGGGGACTGAAAATAGAAGAGCATGCACTTCTAATACAGGGACTACGGTGTGCATTGGTTTCAATGCTGCTTTGCATACAAGTGAAATCTCATTCATTTTGATCTACCCTACAGTAACCTTCTCAGTTTCAGCTGAAGACTCGCTTCACCCCATCGACAACAACACCCTCTCCAGCTCAGAAGGACGCTCCAGAAGATGTTAATCGTGAAACTGACAGTAAACGATCAAGTGCACTTCTGAAGAAATATGGAAATCCTCCTAGCTTCAATATATCCAGCTCGTATTCTTCAAAAGAATTGATTGATGAGGAAGAGGGCACTGCTGAAAATGAGAATATTTTCAATTATTGCTTTGGTTTGTTTTCTCTATCCAATTATAATTTTCAATCGGATTTTTTTCAGAGACGAAAATACGAGATGAACTGATGATGACTCCTGTCAATGATATGATGGCAAGTGAATGGAATTCAGATGAAACCGGAACACCATTCCGTGGGCCGACTTTCTCTCCGGAATTGGGACTGAAGAAGTATCACGAAGACGTCCAACTGAAGTTGATCATTAATCGAAAAAGAGTACATGTCAATTTGAAATTGATACTCGAAGCAAGGGAATATCCGGATATTGAAGTAATTGAATTTTCTTTCGGAGGTTTCAAAATTTGGGAGAAAAGTCCATTAGAATGGGACGTATCATCAATTAATGGAGGAGAAGGAGGAGAACATGATTCGGACTCTATTAATCGTACTTGTATTTATTGATTTTTCATGCATGATTTGGATTTGCTTTCGAATAAATTTTGTAAGCTTTCTTCTTCTATTTTCGTATCACTAGATTCCAAAATTGAGAATTTCGAACTCTTTATTCTGAAAAAATCTGACATTTGAAAATAATTCAATTTTGTTGGTTGAAAATCCGCTCCAATGAAAACGATTGAGGTCTGGCGGCAATTCAAATTTTTCGGCTGGAAGTGCGCTCCAATGATAAAGTTTGAGATTTAAAATTGTTCAATTTTGTTGGTTGAGAGTGCGCTCCAATGATAAAGTTAAAAATTAAAAAAAAATCAAAAAATTGAAAATAAGAAGTACGAATTTTTGGAATTTTTAAAAATTTTCGAATTTTTTTTTAGATTTTTTGAGATTTAGAAGGTTTTTGATATGAATAAGGGATCTGGACGAAAAAAGCATAAAAAAAATTTTTTTTGATTTCCTCCCAAACCTAACTTAAACCATATCCCGATAACTAGTAAAAAGATTCTTATAATCAATTGGTCCTTTTGGTTTATCACTGATATCCATTGATTTTCTAAAGAATCCAAGATCTCCAGAAGGCATAAAAGTAGAACAATTATCATAGGAATCCTGATTGAATCCATAATTAAAATAGTACTTTGAAAATCGGGTACTTGGTCCAGTGATAAGAAGATCTGGGATTGGAGAAGGTGTCCGACAATTGACGCCTTCTTCCAGAAGACGTTCCTCAATCAAAAGAATAGGAGATGGGCGTGGCGGAAAGACTGATTGACCACGGATAGCAGAAGAGAGGGAAATGAAATTTTGAAGTTTTGGAGTGGAAGTGGGCGTGGCTTGTCTTCGGCGGTCCAAGATTTCCAGAAGAATTAGAGTGGAGATTAGGAAAAGACAGCAAAGGGCAATTAGGATGATGGCAAGGATCCAAGAATTGGTGGAGAGGTACTGTACTGAGATGGTGATCTGGAAATTTTGGAATTTTTTGGAAATTTTCAATTTCGATTTTTTTTTCTCAGAACACCGTAAATTTCTTTGGAAAAATATTTGAACTTCGAAAAGTTTTGGAAACCTTTTTTTCTGAATATCCCGACTATTGGGAACACTGTATTAGTGGTGCATGCACTCGACCCTCTCAAGCAGCGGGCACTTCTATTAGCCCCTCTACTACTATCAAAAGGACCGTACTTCTTTTGAAAAAAACTTTGAAATTAAAAATTTTTGTTTAGATAGGATTTTTTTGGTTTGTAGGACAGGCGAAATTTTTGGATTTCTGAAGAATTTTTTTCATAGAATTCGAAAGTTTCATTTTGAAAAAAAAATTTTTGGATTTCGAAAAATTCTGGAAAGAAGAAAGAATTTTGGAATTTTTTGGAAAACGATAAAAAAATTTCTAAAAAAAAAACTTTTTTTCAATTTCAGAAATTTTTTTGTCCATGAAAAATTGGAACCAGCTTTGAGAGGCTTTTTTTCAGACTTGTCAAAATCCGGGCCGGCCCGCAAAAGCTTGGAGGGCCAGAGCGGGCCGGGCCGGGCCGGTGAACTTTCTGAAAAAAGCTCGTTTTTTTGGGTGTGCGGACAGGTGGGAGGAGTCTCGTACTGTGAGAAAATTCTCATGGGAGTGTGGGACATAATAAAAATCAATAAAACATTTTTATGTGCTGAAAAATTTATGTATGCGAAAAATTTCGAAAAAGTGTTATCACACAAGGAATTCTGGAAAATCTGAAAAAAGAGATTGAATGCCCTTATATTAGGGGATTTTTGGGTACACGGTATACTCAATAAACTGTGAAGGATACTGAATACCAGTGTTAGATTTGGTTGAAAATGCGCTCTAATAAGAACGTTCGAAGTTTGGCGGCAATTCAAATTTTTCCTAACTCTTGCCCTATTTTTTAGATCGCTGCCAACTTCTCTTGGTTCAACAATGAGTACTGCAAGAATATTGGATCCATTCAACTCCTTGTCCACCTTCCAGATTCTTTCCGTGGATTCGATTATGGATGGATTCCATTCCCAGAAGCTGCTAAGTTTGGAGACAAGCAATGGCATCCAGTCCACGTCAACAACCACAAGGGAGACATCTCTGTTGGAGTCGTCAACGTCTCCGGCGGAAAGCAAATCCTTGCCAACGTCGATGTCCTTAACGAGTCCTATGGATATGGTTATCAAGGAAAGGAAGTCTCGGCTCGTGGTCCTGCTTGTGCATCCAGTGTTATTGTACTCTGCCATAAAGCTAAGGCTGGACTAGTTGGATGGATAAGAAGCCGTTGATTAAGGCGCCGAAAAGTGAAAAAAATGCGCAATTTCTATGGGCATGATATAAATATTTTTGTATTGAAATCTTGTGTTCCTTACTTTTTTCTGGTTTTGGCAACGGCAGGATTGGGAGCGGAGCACTTGGAGCATATTTTCTGTAGTTTTTCTTTGGCTTAGGAAATGCTCTTTTTTCATCGGAATCGAAAAACTTTCTCGTCCGGAGTAGGAAAGTACGCTCTATTGTGAATTTTTTTTTTGAAAATTTGAACCTGTTTTTCCTCCAGCAAGACCAGTTTTGCCTTGGAAGAGGGGCAAGGGCCCAGACCGTCAGACCCTCTCGTTCCAAATTTTTCTCAAATTTTCTAACTTTCAAACACATTTCAAATGCTCCTTGTTTTTTTTTTTTTTGAAAAGTAACTACTCAGAAAAAATCGCTCTGAAAAATCTTCACAAATTACAGACTGATGGCCGCGGCCGTGTACTTTAGTATCTTGTAATCCAGTTTAAAGGAGGACTGATCTCTGGTTTTTTTTTATTTCAAATTCTGATACAGTTTTTTATTCTGATCATTTTATTTCACTACGACTACACTCAAAAATCACTCAAAACGGTTGAAAAAGGCGTTTGAAGGCATGGCCGCGTACAGATTGACGGCCGAGGAATTTAAAAAAAAGCCAGCGCAAGACGCACACTTGTCGGATACTAGGCCATCAACCAAGATCATCAACCAGAAAGATTTTTGTGTCTGTGTTTCTCCGATTTTCACGCTCTATCCGATTACTATTTTCGGCACGTCTAGTTTAAAATTTGAACAAAAACTGATAATTAATCCCGTGACATTTCCACTTTTTCATAACCGTCTCTCCCCCGCCCCTCGTTGCCACGTGTTGCCACAAAGGTCAACCCTCCTCCCGATTCAAAATTCCTTATTTATTTTGACTCCAACCCGTTTCTCCTTTCACATCTTCCTCTCTCTCTCTCTCTCTTTGTTGCACAAAGAGCCGCCTGCCACCGTCGAGAAAATGTATGTCGGTCAAGAGTACTATCAAGCCACGTGTCGGCGGTGTGCCAGCTGCCACGTCATCTGGTGATGGTTTCCAGAAGCTTCATGTGAGTTTGGAGCCCAATTTCAGAGCTCAAAAATCTGAAAACCAGGAATTTTGCAGGACGACTTCATTACCTACTTGTACGTTGACCACGGCGCTGCCTACAATGAGAATGTGAAGAAATTAGAAGAGGCGAGCGGACAGAAACGCGAAATCTTTGCATATGGATTCATCGCCCTTAACTGTGTCTACATGATTATTGAAAGTTGAGCCGAGTTTGTCTGCAATCTCATTGGTGTCGCCTATCCGGCTTATGTTTCTGTTAAGGTATGGTTGATCTGTGGAAAAAAATCGATTTTTTGTTTTGGAACGGTTTTCTCATCGTTCCTGACCTATGAGCTATGAGCGTTTGAGGTTCCAAGGTACACCGGTCCCTTGCGGAGGTAGGAAAGTGCACCCTAATGCCAAAAAAGTTTAATACTCAGTTTCGCCCAATTTCCCTAAAAATTTGGTTGAAAATATTTGGCCAAATTGAGATGCGTAGCGAAGACATCAGTTTAGCATTAGGGCGCGCTTTCCTACCTCCTCAAGAAACCCGTATCCCAGGGCTAGAGCGCAGAGAAACGAGAGTTTCTGAATGTCTGCGTCTCTCAGGAGTCTTCAACTGCTTTAGAAAAGAGCTGTGAAGACGAAAAATGATCAAGATTTTTTGGGAATTTATAGTGATAAGGAAGTGAAAGCTGGTAGGATTAAAGCGCAAACGACAATTTTTGGGAAGATCAAAATTTTTCGAAATTTTTCCATTATTATATCAATCGATAAAGAGTTTCAAACTGATCATTTTCGTCTCTTATCGCTTTTCGATTTCTTATTTCCTAACCGAGTTATACCAATTCAAAGTTATAGGAGAGAGCGCAGAGAAACGAGAGTGTCTGGCTGTCTGCGCCCTCTTTTTTCACCCAGGGAAACTTCGAACACACATAGCTCACGACCCATGAGAGCTAGAAATAAAGTTCCAACTCGAAAATGTTCAGCTTGAAATTCTCTATTAAATATGTCGAATTCGAAGTTTTTTCAAACAATTTTTTTCAAAAATCCCAAAATCAAGCCCTTTTTTCCAGGCAATCCGCACGGAAGGAACCGACGACGATACAGTTTGGCTAATCTATTGGACAGTCTTTGGCGCCTTCTCAATCATTGATTTCTTTGTTTTTTTGTTTTTCTTTGTTAAAATGTGTTTTTTTTTTCATTTTTCTCAACACATTTTTTGTGCTCATATGTTAGATGTATGCTTCTGTGAGAGGATATTCGTTCTATTTATCAATTAAAACCTTTACATGCTCTTCAATTCGAGGTGCCCTTCTAATACGGGCTTCACGAGAATTTGAAACAAAATTGCTGAAAATAATGAAACTTTTTTAGCGAAAATTTTCGAAACTTTATATTTTTGAAGTTTTTTATTTTCAAATATCCAGTTTTTATTAAAATTAAAATTAATTATTTCTTAGCGTCGGGACTGAAGAAGTGGCACAATGTTCAAAAGTGACGTCATCTAAATTTTCATAGGTGTTAGATGAAGAAGAAGGCGTGACGACGACGTTAGGAGACTTCTGGAGGAGCTGCGGTGATCGGTCAGAATTGAGGCCATAATTTGTTGCTGAAAACTGCAGGACAAATATTGACTTCAGATTTGTAAACAACGTATTTTCAGCTTCAGAATGACTTTTGTCCAAAAGATTTCCGTAGTGCGGAGTTCATGAAATTCAACAAAATCTTCTCCTCTGTTTTTCACGAAACACTTTTTCAACACAATAACCGATTTTTCTCAATAGAATTAAGTAGTTCTCAAGAAGAAATCCCCAAAAATTTGGTTTTGACGAGTCTGCTGTAAAAAAGAGACCAGATTCGTTTTGAGCGTCGTTTTAGCTTTCGAATGACATGTAACACGCCTGAAAAGCTTTTCCTAGTAGAAAGTCCATGAAAATCTACGAAATCCTCCATAAACTCTTTTTCTGCCATCCAAACCCTCAATTTCCCAATTTTCAGTACTCTCAAGACGCATTTCGTGCCGTATCCCGTTTCGAAGGACTCGAATCTCGTGCAGCAAAAGTGTTCACTTTAATCAAAATGAACAAACGAAAGTTGGCAATGGGCGAAGTGAAAAAAATGAATCAAATTGATGAGGATGCGACACTGTCACAACTCTCAAATGCACTTGTCACCGCATTTGGTGCATCGGGAAAAGTGAAAGATGCACTTTATATCTATTAGGTTGTTCGATGGATAATGTCGTTTTTTTCGAAGTGTCTTCGAAGGATGATATCTCAGCCAAAACTAAACATTTTTTGGTACTCTAAAAAGCATTAGAAAGAGTGTTTTGAAGCCATTCATTTGGTATTCTGACAAAAGTTTAAAGTTGAAAACGGGGCCCGAAAAACCTGCTTGTTCGAAACAAGAAAAATTTTTGAAGCTGTTTTTGGAGGCTTGGTGCTCCAAGATGGCACATGTAAAACTTTCAAAAAATTTATGTGAGTTTGATAAAAGGTCAAATATAATAAAAATTCAAACTAGAGCCCGATTGATCTTGTTGTTATATTTTTATGAAGCCCCATTCACAAGTTACTCGTAAATCAACTGAAATTTTTCGACCATTTTTTGTACTGAGCACCGAAAAATCACTTTGGTTTTTTATTTCACTTTTTTGAACTAGGTAAAAACAATTCAGTTAGACACTATAACTGTTAAAAAAGTGGTTTCTGAGCAATAGCCGCCGAAATTACTTTAGGGAAGGCTGCCGTAAGCCATATTTCAGTGAATATGCCGAACGGCTAATTTTCGTCTTGAATCAGCTGAATCTAAGATGAAATTTTCTGTTAGTGAGGACAGTTACTCATTGTCACAAAAACATATAAAAAATTAATATTGCCCGTACCGCCTCTGAGAAATACGAAAAACAAAAAATGATCAAAAAACAGATCATTTTCTATGGATTGCCAATCCGAGATAAAACTTGCTGAAGACACCAAGTTTGGGTATTTTACTTTACTTGTTATAGCCCATAAAATAAAAAAAATTTCAGGAAGATTCCTCTTTTGAAAGCAAAGATACACCACCTCGAAAAAAAACGACATTATCCATCGAACAACCTAATATAATGAAATGGCTGATAAATATGGTAAAACGACTGATTTGGAAATGCATCAGGCTGTTGTTAGTGTATTGACAAAGGATTATGATGCCGCTGAGGAGCTTTTGGAGGTGAGATTGCGGAGCTGGAAATTTCAAAAAAAAGTTTGAATTTAGAGTGCTCTGGAGAGAGATAGCAAGGATGCCGATGTGCTCATCAATTCGCTTGTCGCTGCTCAGCTTAATGATAAGGACGATGAGGTAAATAGGAATTCAACAAAAACCATTGTGGAGTCAATATGTGGAAAAAAACACTAGATATTCAAAATCAGATAGCTGAAATTTTCGAAAAAAAAGTATAATTATAAACGAAAGGATTTATTTGTTCACTCAATCTAATACATTAATTACCACTGTGGTGGTCAACACCCTTGGTTCAATTTTGTTTTCTCTTTTGGCTTTCCGAGATTGCCGGCGCTTTTGACCACTTCCAGAGGAACTATCATACCTCCATTTCCTGATCAGCAATTCCATTTCTGCGATATGTTGGTCGCATCTACAGGACGATTTTTCCTCACCTTTCTTTTGATCCTTTTTCTCATCTCTCTTTTCAGCCTTCTTTCCGTCCTCCTTTTTATCCTTCTTCTCATCCTTTTTATCTCCATCTTTCGTTTCTTCCTTCTTTTCATCCTTCTTTTCTTCATCTTTCTTTTCCTCTTTTTTCTCGTCGATAGCACTAAAAGAATCCTTTGTATTGAGCAACGTTTTCTTTTCATCGTTTTCCACATCTTTCATCTCCTTTTCTTTCTTTTGGGAGTCGAGGGCGTGAGTAGATTCCTTCGAATTAAGCATCATTTTTTATAATTTTTGAGGCAAGAAATGGTTGCAAAAAGTATCGTATAGCTTTTTACTAGTTTTCCGGCCTGACCTTGACCTGAGAACGTGGAAACAGAGCGAAAATAAAGAAAGGAAAGCACGTGAAGAATCTTCTTTTTTTTTCGAAACTTTCTTATTGTCACATTTTTAATAATTTCTACGTAGAAAATAAATAGAGAAATTTGATAATTGAGTGATGGTTGAGTACTCTATTCATCGTAGAACCAATACAGTAATCCTCATAACGGGCGCGAGATCTATCCCCATCTAGAGAGATATCATTCGTCTGGATGATTCAGTCTAAAATTTTAGCAGGCTTTAGCCGAAAAAATCTGCAGTTTTTAGGCTCCAACAAAGTATTTATGAACAATCACGTGGTTAAAGTTGTTCTCGGTGAAATTTCCGAAATTTCGGTACTTATAATGACCTGATTCCGTGAAATGCGGAGTTTGACGTCTTCTGGATTCAGATTATCTCATTTTCCAAAACTAGTGGAAATGGATATCAATCGAAAATTGTACGGGGAATACAATTAAAGATGTGAAAATGCCAGAAAATACTTCTAAAAGTTTCTATTATAGATGTAAGAATTCTGGAACAGTACCGTTGAAATCGAAAATTACAAAAAGTTATCAAACAAATGTCAAAAAAAAAATGAAAGTGCAGAAAAGTAGTCAAAAAAAGTCTATTTTGCCAATTTTTTCCCGATTTTAGATTCTGAAAACAAAAAAGGCAAAAATTGTTCTCTGTAACTTTCCAAATTCCAACCAGATCTCTTTAAAAACCCCATTTTTTTCAGAATTCCCTCTCCAACTCTCCTTCGTGGACGTCTTCCCCCCAGTTATGAAATCAAAAAATCATTGGAACAAGTCGAAAAATCAAAAAATGCTGAAAAGAAGGAGGTTCGTCTGAAAATCGATCAAAATCTGGAAAATCTTAAGAGTAAAAATCTTGTAGTGTCGATCATAGGCCTACTGGGGCATGTAACACATCGGCCAAACCTATCTGATTGATTCCATTTTTGGTGTGGTGGGTACCCTAAGCGATCTAAGTGAAAAACCAATTAGAATGATAGGCCACGCCTTCTTGCTCCGGGAGCATTGTCCACGTGAAGTCCAAAAATGAAAAATCTCAAATTTTGAGATTTCTAGTTTTGAGATTAATTTTGAGATTTTTTTGAGATTTCTAGGTTCTAGGTGACAACATCTTAAGGCATTAAATCATTAAATTTTCACACGGCAATTTTATTTGAACGTGATTTGAATTTTTTTTTTTCGCGCGTTTTTATTTTTTGATGGTCGCAAGCTCACTGCGTAGCGACTCAGCTTTACGTGCTTAAGCGATACGTAGCCTTCATTTGCATGATAAAAGGAGTCGATACTCAGCGAATTAAAAAATTTGCGTCCACTACAAAAATAAAACGCGCGAAAAAAGAATTCAAAATCACGTTCAAAAAAATTCCCCGTGATTATTTCACGGTCTCCCCAGCTTCCAATCCGAACTGCAAGTCGCAATGGAGCGCGTTTGCATTAATGAATTAATTTTTCGCACTAGAAATTGCATTTTGCAGAAATTCTCGGAATTGAGGCAAAATTATCAATAAAAACACTGAAATAATTGATCTAGGAAACTAAAGTAACGTTTTTAGCTACTATTTGACAAATATAGTGTGAAATTGAAGGATCCGGAAGAATTGTTGGAATAGCTTTTTGACCGAAAAACGGTTTCATTTTGAATTTTTTTGGATGAAAGTTGTGTGATTCTTGCTCAGAAAGAAGATCTGAAACTATTGAGACTTTTTTCATTTAAAAATTCGAAAAAAATTTTTTAACTGACTCAGAAAAGTTTTAATAATTCAGTCTATTTTGAATGTTTTTTGACCTTCTATAGCTCAATTTAATTGCCTTAGTCTGCTCTACAAATCTGTCGGACGAAATCGCGTTCAAATTTTTCGGTTTTCGAGAAAATCAAAAAAGATCACATTTCCAAGCCAAACCTTCAGTGGCTAATTTCTCCACCAATTCTGGTTGAATTTGTTCAGTTCTATGCTTTAAATGTTCCTAAAATCTTAATCTATAAATTTGTCGGACGATTCTGTAAAATAAACTCTCACAAACTCCGAGAATCGTCGAAAAGTGCAATTTTCAGTGCTAAAAAGTTTATTCAAGTTAATGCAAGCGCGCCCTAATGCAAACTTTTCTTTGCAGCTCGTTTTGGAAGCTGGAGAGACCGTGTATTTTTTGGATTTTTGGAAAATTAAAAACTTTTTTCTAGATTTTTTGAGGTTTAGAAGGTTTTTGATATGAATAAGGGATCTGGACAAAAAAAGCATAAAAAATTTTTTTCGATTTTCCCCCAAACCTAACTTAAACCATATCCCGATTACTAGTGAAAAGATTCTTATAATCAATTGGTCCTTTTGGTTTATCACTGATATCCATTGATTTTCTAAAAAATCTAAGATCTCCAGAAGGTGTAAATGTAGAACAATTATCATAAGAATCCTGATTGAATCCATAATTGGAATAATATTTTGAAAATCGGGTACTTAGTTCAGGGATAAGAAGATCTGGAGAGGGAGTGCCCTTCTATTAGAGGCAACTTTCGAGAATAGAAGTTCAGTGGTTTTCTCATTCTTATATTTCAGGTAAAGTTAGACAGTCTTGAATTTAGAAAAGGTAAGAAGAGGCATGCCCTTCTATTAGAGGTAACCAGAAACATTATATTTCCGGAGTAAAAAAAATTTGACATTTTTGAATTTTTATTGACTTTTTTTTGAAAATTTTACAGGGAAGATAAAAACAGGGAAACAAAGAACAAGGGAAAAAGAGGGAAAACAACCGAGCAAAACGAAAAAAAAATGACAGGAAGAAAAAAAAGGAAACTGCAGTTAACTGGGAAATTTTTTAAAAAATTGAAAATTCTTTGGGATTTTTTAAAAATTTAAAAACTTTTTTTTCGATTTTTAAGTTTTTGGGAGGTTTTGATATAAAATAAGCACCTAAACAAAAAAAGCAAAAAATATTTTTTTCAGTTTTTTTTTCAAATTTCCTCCCAAACCCATCTCAAACCATATCCCGATAACTAGTAAAAAGATTCTTATAATCAATTGGTCCTTTTGGCTTATCACTGATATCCATTGATTTTCTAAAGAATCCAAGATCTCCAGAAGGCATAAAAGTAGAACAATTATCATAGGAATCCTGATTGAATCCATAATTAAAATAGTACTTTGAAAATCGGGTACTTGGTCCAGTGATAAGAAGATCTGGGATTGGAGAAGGTGTCCGACAATTGACGCCTTCTTCCAGAAGACGTTCCTCAATCAAAAGAATAGGAGATGGGCGTGGCGGAAAGACTGATTGACCACGGATAGCAGAAGAGAGGGAAATGAAATTTTGAAGTTTTGGAGTGGAAGTGGGCGTGGCTTGTCGTCTACGATTCAGAATTTCCAGGAGAATGAGAGTGGAGATGAGGAAGAAGCAGCAAAGGGCAATTAGGATGATGGCAAGGATCCAGGAATTGGCCGAGAGGTACTGTACAGAGATGGCGACCTGGAAATTTTTTTAAATAAAAAAAAAATTTTCCGAAAATTTTTCGAATTTTGAAAAAAAAAGCGGTTTGAAAATTTGGGAATCCCGAAAAATTTTGAAAAATTTTTTTTCTTCAAATCCAGAATACCGTAAAACCTAGACGCGCACACGAGCTCCCAACGAGGGTAGGAAAGAGCGCTCTAATGATAAATTGATAATTTCGCTGCGTACCTCAATTTTGAGCGAATTTTTTCAACCGAACTGTTAGGGAACTGGGGCGAAACTGAGTATTTAACGTTTTTATCATTAGAGCGCGCTTTTCTACCCTCGTTGGGAACCCGTGTGGCCGCGGGCACCACTATTAGAGGTGCACTTCCATTAACGGGACTGTAAAAAATTTCTTCAAAATTTTTTTTTGCAAATTTAAGAAAAATTGTTTTTGGCTCAAGAAAAATCGAAACCAGCTTTAAGAGGCTTTTTTTGAATTTTGAAAAAAAAATTAGAAAAGATTTCAGAATTTTTTGCAAACTTTCCGAAATTTTTTTGTTTTGGATTGACTGAATCTAAAACGAAAATTCGGAAAAATTCAACATCGTGCGAAATATTTGATAAAAATCGATTTTTCAAAAAAAAAAATTTCAACTCCAAATCCAAAATATTCTTACCTTCTCCACAACTCCCTCCCATCTTTGTTGAATCCATTGGGTTACTGTATCCAACATACTCGAACTTTCCATGGCGACAGATACAGTAGTCGGAGAAGTTACTGTAGGTACAGTACTACCGGATACTGTAGAGGCGAAGGCGAAGACGCAAAGAAGAGCGAAGAAAACACGAGACATGGTTATGACTATTGTAAACTGAATGGTGCAGAATGGTGGGGTTACTGTGACGCCCCCTTGTTTAAGACGAGCGTTTTTTTGTGTGTGCGGACAGGTGGGCGGAGTCTCGTACCATGAGAAAATTCTTATGGGAATGTGGAACATAACAAAAATCAATAAAAAATTATGTTTCCGAAAAATTTCGAAAAGTGATTGGCATCGACAGTAGGAATTCTGGAAGATTTGAAAAAGAGATTGAATGTCCTTATATTAGGGGGTTTTGGGGTATACTGTATACTCAATAGACTGTAAAGGATACTGTATATGTTAGATACAGTATACTACAGTATACCATCCGGCCAGTTTGGGCTCATGTTAACCACCAAGTATACAGGAACTACAGTATCCAGATTGGATACTGGATACTTTTGAATGATTCAGACCAGACAAGAGACGGAAATTGTATAAGAAGCCTGCCTTATTATTAGGGAGTTTTTGTACTTTCCCAGGGTATACTGTACTTAGTTTACTTCAGGATAATTTGAAATTCCCAGTAATTCAAAAAAGAATTTTTTCAGATTCTAAAATATTTTCGGTAGATGTGTTCTGAAAGACATTTTCAAGACAAATAAAATCTCAATTTTTGAAATTTCCAGCCAAAAAACGAGTTTTCTTATATTTTTAGCCTTCAACCCGTCTTTTTGCATACAGCCAGCCAACTTCCGAAAAAAATTCCAAAAAATTGTTCGATCTGGAAATTCAAGTTTCGGGATTTGTACTGTCTGAAACTAATTTGGGGCAATTTCCCACAAATTTCCAGTTTTTGAAAAATTTTCAGAGAATTCCGAGAACCTTTCAAAAACTGGAAAAAAAATTATCTGAAAATTATTATCTCCATATTCAAAATGAGCTTACACTCATTTTCAGAAAAGTTCAAAAACTTTGAAATTCTCACTTTTTTCAAAAACTTTTTGGTTCCGTAAAAACTGTATTAGAAGAGCATGCTCTTCTATTATTTCAGTGTTTTGAGAGCTCTCATATCAGAGGGGCTTTTCTAATAAAGGGATCTCTTCTATTAAATCGTGTAAATTTTCTGAGAAAATCTTCGTCAAAACGACACATGCTCTTCTAATAGAGGTACTCATATATTGTTCAGAACACTCTCTCGGGGGGCTCTTTTATGAGAGGGGCTCTTCTAATACAGAATTTTCGAAATTCTACTCCAGTCTCTTCCCTTCTTTTTTAGGATCAAAGGAACCAACCGCCCATGAACCCATTTTCCCATGGCCATGTTCCAACTTTCTTTTCGGCACGGGGGTCTTTCTTCTTGTGGTCCCTTTTGGTCCTTGAGAGGTTCCAGCCCTTTCAATGCACAGTGGGGTGAAGATGTACAAGTCAAAAGGGGCCAAAAAAAAGTCAATAAATTATTTATAAATTAGAAAAAAAAATATGCATATAAAAATGTGTTTCAAAATTACAAAAAAAATCCAAAACCCGCAAATAAATTACAAAATTACAATTTTTCAAGGGGCAAAAAAAAGTGATATCACACAAGACATTTTTGGAAGGGGAAAATTGATTTTTTGGCACTGATTGATTATCGATCATTCTTTACACTTGTCGCATACACGTTCCCGTTCATCGGCTGTCACTTTTAGGCATCGACGGCAGAAGATCTAAAAGAATGAAATTGGGCGCCCCATATTATAGGGGTTTTTTAAATTTTGACATTTTGTTTAAAGGAGGTATATTGTCCTCCACCTAGAAAGGTCAAAATACCGTATACTAGGCGGTCTATGAGGATGCCCTATTAATAGAGGGTTCTTAAATGTTGGGTCTTTCCAAAGGTATACTGTTTACCAGAAAAATAAAAATTCAAAAAAGCAAAATTTCAGAAAAATTTTGGAATTTTTAAGGATTTTCATGAAAATTTTTTTGTAAATTTCCCTACCGGTCGGCCATGTGAAATAGGGAAACTTTTAAAAAATAATTGGGCAGTCATTGTGCTCTTTTATTAGAGGATTGGCGGTTTTTGCTAGAAAGTCCGTTTTGGTCCTCTATCAGTATGATTTTCCAGGGCGGCCGGATGGAAAATTTTGCCGGCCAGATTCAAAAGAAAAAAAAAGAAAAATTGGGGTCATTTTTCAATTTTTTTCTTCGTGATTTTTATAAAATTTCTGGCTTTTTTTCTTCTGAAAAAAAATTTTTTTTTCGGAAAATTTTCGAAATTTTTTTTGGAAAACCATTCCCCCAGTTATCGAAAAAAAAAGAATAGAAATTTAAATTTGGCTTGGACTTGTCGCGGGCCGAACCGATAGAGAAATTTATACCGGCCCGGTTTGGGGAGGACCAAAACATGTTTCACATCCCCAAAAAAATTATTTCTCTTTTTTTGATTCACTTTTTTGATACAGGTGTCCAGAAGAATATCTTGACAATTTTTCGAAAAAAAAAAACACAGAAAAGTTTGGAAATTGAGCTGAAAATTGGGAAAAATGTGCGGAAAAATTCAAAATTTTTAAACCCTGGCCGGCAAAA
Organism: Caenorhabditis doughertyi; assembly: GCA_963572265.1. Classification (NCBI taxonomy): domain Eukaryota; kingdom Metazoa; phylum Nematoda; class Chromadorea; order Rhabditida; family Rhabditidae; genus Caenorhabditis; species Caenorhabditis doughertyi. Next base: position 980,907 of record OY751555.1, read on the forward strand.
CACACGAGTTCCCAGCGAGGATAGGAAAGCGCGCTCTAATGATAAAAACGTTTAATACTCAGTTTCACCCCATTTCACTAAAAATTCGGTTGAAAAAATTCGCTCAAATATGAGGTACGCAGCGAAATTTTCAATTTATCATTAGAGCGCGCTTTCCTACCCTGCTCGGCCCGCGACAAGTCTGAAAAGGCTTCCGTTTTTATGACTTTTTAAAACTAATTTCTCTCAACTTCTTCAGACTCCAGATAAAACTCTAATTTCCGAACATTTTTTTAAATTTTCAGTTTTTTTTTTCATTTTTCCCACTATTTCCCCCAATTCTCCCTTACCATTCCACACAAATGACAATGAATTCGTCGTTCAATTGTCGATGAGAACTCTCCACGACACGCTGGATTTGAGCATCGATCGGCGCCTCTTAATGGTTGCCATCTCAACGAATATTTTGTCAGTGCCTCGTCCGGATAATACAACGAAGAGTCCATAACTCCACTTTCAAGTGATGTAGCTCTTTCGAGAGCTGGAGCAATGTTAAGGAGAGGGTCATGAGACATAATGCTAAGATTTTTGAGTTCATCTGTTGCACTACTCATTCCACTATCAACCATGTTAGTAGGGGTTGTTGTTGAGGTTGACATTTGTTGTTGTTGGCCTCTGAAAATGGGAATTTAAAAGAAAAAGGGAAAAATTTGGGCATAGCTTCCGCGTAAAAGTGGCCAAAGTGTGGTCTATTGGATAATCTTTGGAATTGAGAAACTAGGTCATCATAAAGTGAGTTTATGATGAGCGAGTCGCCACAAAACCAAAGTTTATCAATAGAGCGCACTTGCCGCATGTTGTGGGAAGTCTATTCACTGATACTATAGTTCAGGTAGGCTTTGGACCTATCTAAAAGAGTGTAGAGCTCAAGAATGGTTACTTTAGTTCTCTCTTTTTCATCTAAGCTGCAGATCTAATTTTTTAGTCAGAAAGCTCTAGAAAGTCCACGATTATGCTAGATTCCGCGGTCTCGAACAATTGTGATTAGGGCGCGATTGCAACACTAAAAGAGGAGTGGGACTAAATATTGGAATACTGTAGCTCAAGACATCCCCTGCGAACCTAACTAGGACAATATAAAATCCTTGTTTTCTCAAGAAGGAAAGCATGAAGAAACTTTGTATCCACTTCATTAATTCAGATGGAAATAGAAAAGATTAGGCCAGATAATTGGAACCGTGTCTCTAGGTAGCCTGCAGATCTAACTAAAGTGAAGAATTTTTTAGATCATACTAGAAATAATCGAAAATTTGCCATAAAAACGCAATTTTTCACGAAAAAACCTCTTTTTCAAGCTTATTTTACAGGTGAAAATGAGCTAAAACTCCATTTTTCCACGATAAAAAGTCCTTATTCCACCTCAAAACTCACTTCAACTCAGCCAGCCGTGTCCTTAGTTGTGCCACATGTGATTCCAGTACTCCAACGTGTTCCATCGCCGCCATCGTCACGTCTTCAAGTCGTTCCCTCGGCTGAAGGCCACTATCAAACCGGTTATACATTGCCGTCCAAACTGTGAATCGTGCCGCCCGGGTGTCCAGATCGAGGAGAGCCACGTGGGCAGTGGGCTGAAAAAAAAAATCATTTTTGTTTGGTCAGAACGTGCGCTCTACACTGCGTCCAATAATTTAGGACCCCCTAAATTTTTAGTCTCCAGGCGAAATGAGAACAAAAATGAAAAATCTGTGAATGCCATTCGAATAATTTTAGAACCCCCTGAAAATTATGATGAAGGACTGTTTTTTCGAAGATTCATTACTTCAGAATGTTTTATTTTCACTTTTTGGAATGTTTTATAAAGATTCTGAACCATTCCAACCATTTTCTTTTTTTTGTATGGCTAATTTTGAGGGGTAAAAAGCCGCGAAAATTCGGAAAACGACCTACCGAATAAAACGGATTCATGTAGTCATCGTGTCGAGCGTCCATCCAAGTCCACAACGATTTTGTTCGTTTCGACAGGTTTAGGTCCTGAAATTTGGGAACGTTTAGAGTCTGAACTACTGTAGCCAATCCTAGTTTATGAGTGATGGGAAATTTGGGCAGAGGCTTCCGTGGAAAATAAGCAAAAACCCCATTTTTATCATCAAAAAACCATTCCTTACCCTTCGATCCTTATCACAATTCCCAATAAACGTTCCAAATTGACACGAATACACATGCTCATGCATTTCAATCAAATATCTTTCATTGAATTGAAATGCCCTCGGTTTCTGTTGCATAATCTGCCAAACACTATCCAACCATTGAGTGAAAATGGGCGAAATCTCCTTTCCAGCCTCATCGTTTAGAGCGCCGACGTGTCCACAACGATCGTCGAATTTGTGTCCGAAACCGAGCCAATCCTTTTCGATGAGCACTTGGAAACCGTGAATTGTACGGTAGTAGGGGTCGAGAAGAAGTTGACAGAGGGCAACGACCTGGAAGAGATTTTCGGTTTTTTGGGTTGTTAAGACACTTTTAATCGTTCAAAAATCGCTTATTCTCTTATGAGAAACTTGGAAGAGTTTCTTAATCATTTGGTTGCCTAGGCCACCATTTGGACGCTGGAAACCTGCTTCGGATCTGTCTATGGCCTAGTAACCCGTGGCCGTGGACTAGAATTTCTGACGGATTTTCAAGGCGTTTTTCTTCCGAAAGTTCCTTGTTGAATAACTACAAAATTTGTAAAACGACATCAAGGACCACAGCGTAAATATTAGAAAATGTGAAATTTCTAGTCCACGGTCGCGGATTTCTAGGCCATATGAAGGATCGAACGAAAGTTTCAAACGGATTCTAGCTGGTTTTGAAGCAATTTTTACTGCGTTTTTGGATGGAGAAAAAGGCGAATTTTTAAATTTTTAAAATTTAAAAAAAAAGATTTTTTTGAAAAATTTGGTTTTTCAGAACTGTCTAAGCTTACAGATCGCGCTAAAAAAATCATTTACAGAAAAGGCTTAAAAATTGTTCGAAATTGGAAAAAAACTAGAGAAAAAGTTATTTGAATTTTGGATAAAAAATTTTTCAGGGTTTTTTTTGAAACACTGTTCAAAAAGCATTTATTATGAACTGGAAAATTTTTTGATTTAAAAAAATTTTTTTTAGTTTTTGAAAAATCGATTTTTTGATGACTAGAAGGCTTTATAGAAAAAAATTTTCAAAATTTCAAATAAAAAATTCAATATTTTCCATTTTGAACCCTGCAATTGATCAGTAGCAAATTTTGAAATTTTTTCTCCAATTTTTCAAAAAAAAAAAACACTTTTCCCACCTGCGAAGTCCTATCCCATCCATCAGAGCAATGCACGACACACGATGTTCCTCGGCTAATCGATTCAGCCAAAAACAGCGAGCATTCAACAACACTTCGAACATGTTTCAACCATCCCGATGACTCCAGTGTCTTCCAATATTCTGCCACGTCACGACACTTAGTAACCGCGTCTAGAAGACGTGCTTGCGAAGCTCGCATCACATGAATATTTTCGATATCAAAGAAATGAAAACGCATATTCGAATAGTTTTTCTCGTCTTCAAACCCTTTTCCTTGCACTTTATTAACCATTGCATTGACTCGTGGCCGAGTGTCAACTAAGAATAAATTATCCGAATTTGGATTCGCTTTTCCCACTAATTCCATTAGTTTCTCATCTTCAACACATCGAGCCGAGAATCCTGTTAACGGTTGAGCACATCTACACAGTGCGGCTTCGGTTTGCCGATGGAAATAGGTTAGAACGGGAAGGCGTCCACGACTTCTGAATTTGCACGAGCCGAGAAGGACTGATGTGGTGGCGGCGGTGGGGAACCAGAGTTTATCCGGGTATGTGTCGCAGACCTGGAAAATTCATTTTTTTGGGTACTATTGTTTTAAATGAAACGGTTTTGAAATTTTGGGGAACTTCTAGTCAGGTCTGGTTTGGGTTACTGTAGCTAACCCAGAAAAAATGGAAAATTTGGGCATAGGTTCCCCGTATATTTGGTCAAAGTGCGCTCTATTGAATAATCTTTGGAATCGGTAACTAGGTAGTCATAACTGGGGATTATGATAACCTAGGCATTTAAAACCAAGGATTATCCAATAGAGCGCACTTGCCACAGTGATCATAACAGTAGAGCACGCCGAATTAGCCATGCTAACTTCAACTGCTTTTGACAGTTTTTTCCTAGTTCAGAACTTATGAAAAATCATTTTGAGAACGTATAAACCACTCTTACAGTGACAGGAAAAGCTATTGTTAAAAAGAACTGTCTAGGTGCCGTTTTATTAGGGCCATCATGCTAAAGACACATTTTTACCGCACAGTTGAGGGCAGGCTGAAATCTTAGCTCATCTTACAATTGTTAGGGCATATTATGGCTCATTGAGACAAAAACGGAACGGAATCGTTAAAAGGGTTACTGTAGTAGAATTTCTAAGTGGGATTTTTCTAATTTGAAGCAATTCTTTTTTAGGAGCCTAATCTAGAGCCTGCACATCAAACTTTTTTAATTGAAGATATATTTTGGAGAAGATTGCTACTGTCAAATGAAAAATTGTTGTGCAAGAAATTCAAATTTTTTTTTTTGCGGGTGGTCCGCCTTTTTTGATCTCCAAGCTATTTTTGATTTTACGCAGTGCGAAACGAAAGTGGGCGGACCACCCGCGAGATAAAACTTTTGAATTCCTTGCACAAGTAGTATTAATTTGACAGTATATGTCTAAGTCCTGAAATACAGTAACCCGTTTTGTAAGCAAAAGTGGAAAAGGCCGTCCAAATTTGCACGTTTGTAATGGGAAAATACACGAGAAAACACTATTTTCAAGCTTATTTTTTCAGGTAAATATGAGCCGAAAACCTTCAAAAATTCATGTTTTAAATGGGAAAAAACAAGAGAAAACCCTATTTTCAAGCTCATTTTTTCCCGGTAAAAATGGGCTAAAAAACCTACCGTATACCCCTCATTAATTGGGGATTGTGTCCATTTCGACGATGCCACCCCTTGTCGTGTCATTTCCGACGTCCAATCCAGCCGTTTCCATCCACGTGCATCATCGACTGGCTCTCGATTCTCAAACGCCAGCAGCTCGGTCACGTTCACTGAAACTGCAATCATTCGATATTAGGGGCGTGGGCGGATAGACACCACACACACAAGGAAAACAAAAAAGGGGCGGAGCTTGAGGTTACTGTAGTTTTAGGGAAACTCAAAATTGGCAACAGAAGAAGAAGTGAAGCTTTCACTCGAAAAACTTGCCTCAGAACTTTCATTTTAGAAAATTTCGGACACTACAAACTACAAAATCCACTAGACATCTCCGCAGACACTTACCAGGTTTTGCGGCTCGCTGAAGGGTCTCGTAGAGGTCTTGGCACGCTTTGTCACGACTGATAAGAAGGGTTATCACCTGAAATAATGGGAAGGTAGATCAAAACCTTGGCAGGAGAGCGCACTTGAAAAATTTGGGCATAGCTTCCGCGTAAAAGTGGCGAAAGTGCGCTCTATTGGATTATCTTTGGTAGATCAAAACTGTGTCATCCAAACCTGAAGTTAGTATGACCAAGCTCTTCAAAGCCAAAGATTATCAATAGAGCGCACTTGCCACAAGTTGTCCAAGTGATAGGAGCTGGGGTAATGTAGTGTCACCTGCACATCTAACTAGGGGATCGGTTCTACGGAGACCTGCAGATCAAACTCAGACCGTAGAAAAAGCAGGAAATGCGGATCTTGGTAGATCAAACAAATTGGGACTTTAGATTGTCAACAGAGCGCACTTTCCACAAGGACTAACGTCTTGATAATAGAGGCAATGGTTCTAGATTTCGCAAATAACCTGCGGATCTAACTACAAAACTGCGATTTTGAACTTGCTCTCAGCCCAATTTCCAGTATGTCCGGCTCATTTTTTCAGGCTTAAAATGAGCAAAAAACCTTCAAATTTTCATGTTTTTTATAGAGAAAAAAAAAACACAAAAAGACCGCTTTTCCAATCTCATTTTCCCAGGTAAAAATGAGCAAAAACCCTTTCAATTTTTCTGTACAGTAATCACCTGAAAATGTTTGCATCGAATGACAAGCATACATCCGGCTGCCGTCAATGTTCCCTTCTCCACTGCGGCAATTAATCCTGTCGCTAACCATAACTCTTTCGTTCCATCCTCTGCTCGAAAAATGATGTGTGTTGTGGTGACATGGACGGTGCCGACGAGATTCTCATGTGAGCCGAGACGATCCACTAGGTAGACTTTGTCGACCTGAAAAAAAGGAAAATTGGATGATGTGCAGGGGCTTGGGGAGTACGGTAGTTTTCAAGGATTTTTTTTGGGTTTTCAAGCCATGGCGTCTTGGGCTAAACCTTTGAAAGTTCAGCAAAAAAAATCGAAAATCGAACTGCTGGAAAAAAAAATTCTGGCTGAAATTTTTCAGATTTTTACTTGAAATATTTTTTTTTAATTTTTTCAAAACGATTTTAAGTGATGGAACCAATTTGAACTAATTTCAAAAAATATAATTTTGTTTGATTTTCAGTAAAAATTTTCGGTTGAAATTTTTCAAATTCAGTTTTTTTTCTCCAACATTTTTCTTATTTTTTGATAGTTTGATAGTTTTTTGATACAAATTTTTCAAATCTTTCGCAACTACCATAAAACCTCTATTACACCGACACCGACAGGTCACTTTTTTTTTGGAAGACCTTGTCTAATAGGGGGTGCCGATCTATTAGGGGTGCTTAGGGAAATTAGAGGTTTCATGGTATTTGTTTTAGAACCATAGAAGGGGCCAGAACCAATATTCTAGATTTTTTTTTTTGAAAAAAGTTATTGGCTGAAATTTTCAGATTTTTCGTTTTTGGATTTTTTCAGGTTTAACTCAATTTTTGAGGGGATCCAACTCAGCTTTTTTGTAATTTTTGGCAATCATTCAGTAGCTTTTTAATCGATTTTCAAAAATCGGAAAATTAAAAATTTTTTTTGGAAACATTTTCAGTTTCTAAAAATCATTTTCAGCACTGAAAATTCCAATTTTTTCCCTAATTTTTTCTTCCTAAAAAATTCCCCCTTACCATCATAGCAATCCTTCCATCTTCCCCATATCCACACCCAGCATGTACTGATTCTCTTCCCATCAATGTATCCATCAACCCGTTAATTTTATCTCTAAACAGACTGCCAGCTACAGTAATATCTTCAGTATATCCCGACGACAATGCCGACGGTGGTACTGTAGACTGAGGAGTCATAGCTGAAGAAGATGGATTTGAATTCAAATTCCCGCCAAAAATGAAATGTGAGCTCCATGATGTCGAGGTGGAAGTAGACGGTGTCGCTGTGGAGATGGATGGATAGATTCCAGACAGTGTCATGTTATTCCACCACGCCGACAATGGTGTCGTCACCGATGAAGGTGTCGACGACGACATCTATGAGCATTTGGGCGGGGACTAGAATGAGATTGTCAGTGGAGCGCGGTTGCTTTTCATAGAGATTTTGAAAAACGGGGTCTTGAACGGAAGATTTTAAGCTGGGCTATTGTTTGAGGTGAATTTTCATTCAGAAATAGCGTTAAAAACCGAGATACGCAGAGAAATTTTTTCTCTGCGTCTATCGATTCTGAACACTATTTCTGAAGTTCCTGACCAAAAACGCTCAAAACTCGAATTCCGGCTTATTTTTTGATGCTCATTCCAGTTATCATAAAGAAAAAACTCGATAATCGCTTTTCGCGTTCGAAATCGCTAGTTACAGACTGATGGCCGTGGCCGAGAATTCGAAGGGCCATTTTTTTCGACATGTTTTATTTTTTCGTTCATTTCACAAGTGGTTTTGCTAAATATGTGAAAAAAAGCGGGAGTATATCTGTCTGTCTGGCTGTCTGCATGTCTGTCTGGTTGTCTGTCTGGTTGTCTGTCTCTCTGATTGTCTGTCTGATTGTCTGTCTGATTGTCTGTCTGTCTGTCTGTAGGTCGGTTTGTCGAAAGTCGGATTGTCGGATTCTCGGCCACGGCCATCAGTCAGTAAATTGCGATATTCGACGCTATTTCTGCGTCTCGCGGCGATTTTCGAGTGGTTTTTTTTAATGAAAAACTGACCAGAAATCGGAAAATTAACTTTTTTGATGAGATATTCTAAAAACAGCGTTAAAAATCGAGAGTCGCAGAGAAGGATTTCTCTCTGCGTCTCTCGATTTTGAACACTATTTCTCTTACCAAAAATTTCAAATTTTATTTCAAACTGCAGCTCAGCTCAAGATCTTTCAAATGAAACCAAATTCGACAGAGTCTCTAGATTTTCAAGGACAAAAAACAAAAAAAAACGAAAAGAACGTCATCAATTGAGAGGGAAGAGCCCCGGAAGGAAGTGTCTGAAGAGAAGAGGGAATGTCTGTCACGTCATTTCTAGAGAAGGAAAAAATGGAAAAAAGAACTAAAGAAAAAAAAAGGATAATTCGATCAACTTAAAACTAACGATACGGATGGGAATTGAATTGGAATGAAGAGAGATAGAGAGAGAGAGAGGAGGAGGAGGATATGGATATGGATATGCAGATGTTTTGCAAGAAATACAAAATATCAAACGAGGGGGCGTGGCTCAAAGCTGAGTTTGAGGATATAGAACTCCTAAGATAAAATGCCTAATTTTGAAATTTAGAATACCAGAAAAACCAGAATAATCCCCTACCCAAGATAGATAGTAAAGGAAAGGGAAAAGACTAGTAGTGAAAGCTACAGTAACCAAGGCAATAATCCTGCACGTCTAGGATATGGGATTTTGGTGTCCTAGACAGTCCTCAAGCTCGGATGATCAAGCGTTTTCAAGGGGTTAAACTGGTTGTGCTGTGATTGGAGGATATAAAAAATTTAGCTTTTTATAGTTTTTTCTTCTAGACTTTTTTTTCCAAACTTGGCTACAATGGTCTGAACTGCAGATTCTGGGCCAATTTGTTAAAAGTCTTCTTTTTTTTTCAAACATTTATAGGCCAAAGATTGCGAAGTTATGTTCAGTGTTAGAGCCGCATACGTATGCAGATCAGAGCTTTACAGAGAAGGTTTATACCGAAACAGGAATCCAAAATTAAAAATTGATTTTTGTGAAAGTTGGTACTGATGCCAAGACTGTCACACGGCCGGCCGCGGCCTGGCTATGAGTCGGCCGCGGAAAGGGCTAAAGGCCTGACTTTTTTAGTAGAAACCCTTCGTTACTTTGTCTAACAGGGCCGCCAGGCCGCCGCAACATTCCATGGCTGGGGGTCCTAATAAAAATTTGACCGCGGCCGATTTTGGCAGCCTTGTCTGATGCAAAGATCAAAATTCTAGCTATCATTGGACTATCATCTGTTTTTCAGAGTCCAAAAAAGAAAAGATCTGAAAAACGCTGACAATACTACTTTGGACCGGTCATGGAATATGATCCAGTGATGGTTCAATATCAGAATTAGGTCCTAAACAACGCTGTTTTTCAGATTGGGGCGATTTTCGTCAAAATCACAGTATCGAGATGAGCGAAACGCGACAAGATTCCAAATTTTGTCTTTAGGATTTTCAGACAAGGTTTCTGGTCTAAAAATCGAAACTTCCAGACTCCAACACCAGAAAGAAAAACCACTTTCCAGAATCAATTTCTCATCTTGGGCTCGAAAAAAGCAAGAGTTCCGGAAGCAAAGAAAAAAGGGCTCCAAGCGTAACGCAGCACAGCCGTCAACGTCTCCGTAACCCAATCCATCTCCCCCCTTCTTCTCTCCTCTACTTTTCTAGACGTAAGCGTCGTCCATTCTGCAGAGAAGGGAGGGAAAAAGGGTGTGAAAAGACGTTTCCGGGGTCCCTTTTTTACTTTTGCAAATGTGAAGAAAAAGAAAGGAGAGAGTACTTTTGTCGTCCTCCTGAAGGGAAGAAATGACTAGGAGGAGGAGAACCCCACGACGAAATTGGAAAAAAGGAGAACAAAAACAAGAAAAAGGGAACTCTTTTTTGTTCGGAAGGACCAAAACGGACCCCGGGGGAGCCTTCGAGAGAAGTACTTTTTGAAAATGGAAAAAACGACGGAAAATGAGGTCATGGCACAAAATGACGGACGGACGTATGGGAAAAAAAAGAGGAAAAGAGAGAGGAAGAGAAAAAGAAAAAGTTTCGTGTGCAGGAATAAATTTAGAGTTGGTCTGGACTTTAAGTGTTGTTTTTTTCTCAATGAGAGCAATGGATACTTTTTTGACCGGGAAGTATTCAGGGCGGGAAAACATGCGCTTTTGAATAATTTTTCATACAATTTTTTAGTTCGTTGCAGTTGCAAGGGGTCTTGTGAGTTTGCTACGTAGAACGTGGAGAATTTTGAAGAACTCAGGTTTTTTTTTGGATTATTCAGATAGAGTCCTTGAGTTTTTCAAAAAAATCGAAATACTTTTTTTTTCGTAAAAGCAGGAGATTCAAAACTGGAACCTTGAAAAGACGTCAATACCTCCCTTTCTAATCCTATAATTATCATGGTGTCTAGCTCCGCCCCACCAAAAGTGCAATGTACTTTTGACGGGCGGGGCTTGGCATAGTGACAAAGTGTTGGGTAGAACTTTTAATTAATTAGGAGAGACCAAACAACAATCGTCGCCTGAACAACAAAAGTAGAGTGAAGCAAATAGAAGCTAGAAATATAGTTTTTCTCAATTTTTTTTGAAAAAAAAAATTTCGGAAAGAATTGTCTCTAATGGTTTTTTTTTTGATAAGGAAAAAAAATCCTGCATTGGGAAAAATTTTTTTAAAGAAAAAAACTACTAAATAGCGGAAAAAACACGAAATTAAAACTTCGTATAATAACAATGTTTTCTAATTCCGAAACATTTTTTCAAAGTTTACAAAAAAAAATAAAAGGGTGTCCTTCTATTAGAGGTTTCCTTCTATTTTTCAATCATTCTCCAAGAGTGTCCTTCTATCAGAGGTGAGCTCCTATTGAAGGTGTCCTCCAGTTTTTACGGTAACATTTCTGTGTTAAAATTTTCAGATCCTCGAAAATCGCAGATCTGGAATGAGTTTCGAACTCACTCTGGAAAGCAGAAATTAGAATTTCTAGAAGAAAAAATGAAAAAAAACAAAAAATAAATTTCAAGATTGAGTACTGTACTAAAGAATGTCTCACAATATGTCAGTAACTAAATAAGAGAGAAAAAACCGAGAAAAATGGAGAAAAAACGTTAGGGAAGAGAAGAAATTGAGTGAAAAAGGAGAAGATGCTTCTCCCCCTTCTTCTCAAAAAGGGGTTTAATCAGCTCTTCCTCCTCTTTTTCCATCTCATTTCTTCGTTTTTTTTTCAATGTGAGAATGTCCTTCTTCTTCTCGTTTTCCTTCCGAAAAATGGGGATATGGTGTCCATTGAAATTCAGTGAAGCGGACGGACGAAGAAATAGCGAATTTGTATGTGTTTGGATATACAAGAATATTTAAGGAAAATAGAAGAGAGGAGAAGCTTGTTTATTTATAGTGTGTGAAGAAAATGAAAAAAAGGCAGAAAAATGGGGAAAATAGTGTGGAAAATTGAGAGGGATTAGAGAAAAAGAAATGCGAGGAGGAGGAGGCGCTAATTAGGGGGAAGGTTGAAAATTACTATTTTTTCGAAAAATTTGATGTTTGGCTCAGAAACTTGTGGGCGTGGCTTCAATTTATTTTGACAGAATTCATATTTTTGTTGATTTTTACTACGAAATGCTTTGTGTTAGATTGCGGAAAGTTTGAAATCAATGAACTAGAATTCTCCCAAGAGAATCCTAGGTCACGGCGATGATTTTCTAGAGTACGACCGCAATTTTCTAGGCCACGGCCAACAATTTTCACATTTTTTTCTCAAAATTTCATTTCAGATGAAGCGATCGCTTCATTTTAGGCCGGTGGAGCTGTTAAACATGATGAAAATCACACTTTTTGAACTTTTGTGAAAAAAGACGATATTTTTTAAATCTATGATTACTGAGGGACTAGTTTTTCATTAAAGATCTCTCCTAGGCCACTTCCTCCAAAATGTGCAAATCTCATGTATGAATCTCAAATTTGGCCAAAATTTTCAGATTTTTAATAAAAATCTCGATTTTTCGCTTGAAAAATAGCCAAAAATTGTTTTTTGACAAAAAATCGCCTATTAAAGTAGCCAGATTGATGGCCTACAAATCGTTGGCCTAGAATCCGACAGTCGCATTCTCGACCAGCGGGTTCTAGGCCACCAATCTGGGTGTTTTCAAATGGAATTTTTCATCATTATTTCTCTTTTACTTCTTTTTGTTTTTACTAGATTAGGAGGGGAAGGAAGTTAGACAGACTACTGCTCTACCACCCAAACATTGTTAGAAACACGGGTGTTTAGATCAGATAGTTTGGACAGATATTACAGAAAATGGTGAGTTTCGGATCTAAAAAAACTCGAAAACAAAGGTAGACTACTTAGATTTCAAGATTTGAAACCAAATTTTTGTTTATGGCTAAAATTTAAAAATGGGAAACCTCTCGTCTATATCCTGCCGGCTCAAACACAAAATATGGGGTTTTGGGTTAGTAAAACTGGAAAACAGGGGTAACAAGATTTTGAGATTGAAAGCCCACGCTTTACTTTTTTGATGTTCAGACGAAATTGACCAAAAATTGAGATCTTCGGGATGAAACAGCAGAACAAAAACAAGGGACTCAGATACTGTCAAATTAATAATTGTTGTGCAAGGAATTCAAATTTTTATTTTCGCGGGTGGTCCGCCCACTTTCACTTCGCACTGCGTAAAATTAAAAATAGCTTGGAGATCGAAAAAGGCGGACCGCCCGCGAAAATAAAAATTTGAATTCCTTGCACAACAATTATTAATTTGACAATAGCTATTGAGATATTGTCCGAATGAGATTGTTGATTATTTCGAAAAGTTTTAAAGATGACTCCAAGAAGCTGATCATTTGACCTAGAACCACAATGAGTTGACTCAGATTACTGTTGGATAATGTAGCATTCTAGTATATTGGAACTTGCAACAGAATTGCCCATCTGGTTTCAAAACTTCCAGATTTTGATAGTTTGCAATATTTTCTCAAACAAAAGTAGTTAGATTCGAACGTTTATTTAGGAAAAACCGTATTCAGACACAAGATGGTACACGAGAACCGGATACTGTGGATACTGGAATACTGTAGGTGAGAGTTGTTACAGTACCTCTAATTCTTCGGATAGTTCGCGAGCTCTGCACCAAAAATCGCGTGCCGAGAAAGAAATTAAGATAACAATCTTTTTGAAAGTTTTTTATTTTGAAAATTGTTCAGAGAGTTCGAATAAGAAATCCACGAAAAGTCGGTTGCCATAGGTGTAGACTACAGTAAACCGTCAAAAAATTCCATTTAGTTTTCGATGCATTCGAACAGACAATAAACTTTTCTTCTTAAGTTCAATTCGAAAAATTTCAAAAAATTCGAAGAAAAAATTCGAATTTATGAAGAGTGAGAGAATTTCGGATTTTATTTTTTTTTTTCGGAAAAAAAAGAGAATCAGTCGAAATCAAGTATTCCAGACAGTTGCCAAAAAAAATAAATTTCAGAAAAAGTTTCTCGAAATTTCCAGAATAATAGGAACAACTAACTGTAAGTTCCAAGCTAGCCCCTTCAAAAACCATCAAAACCAACTTCTTTTCCTCATTTCCAGACAAAACAAAAAAAAAACTAAACTACAAACCAGAACCAAGCGCAGACAAACACACACGCAAATCTGTTGTGTGTGTCAACACTAAAAATAAAAGAGAAAGAAAAAAGAGAAAAAATAGAAAGTTTTAAGGGACCACAAGAGACGCAGAGAAACACAATAAATAAAGTGGAGAGAGGGGGGAAACAACACTTGTAGAGAGAGAGAAAATCTCTCATTTTTCTCTTTCGTTTTTGCCCCTTCTAATCTCGCATGTCAACCTCATTACATTATTCATCTGGAGAGAGAGAGACTCGGAGAGAGATTGGAAGGAAAAAGAACGGACCAAAGGACCACGGAGATTTTTGGTTTTGGTAGGAACGAAAATGCCCTCTGTTCTGAATTTTCCGAAGATTGGTTTTCTTGGCCGTGAACTAGAATGTTTCGAACATTTTTGGAGAATTAAGAGAGAATGAAGATTCAAAATCTCGCCAAGCCAAAATTTCTTCACTTCTGAAGACTGAAGCACATTTACAAACCACTTGAAAACTCGCTTTTTCTCAAAATTTTTTTTAAAATAAAAAACGCTGATTTTAGTAGCCAAAAATGAGTGGGCCGAAAGGACCGAAACAATGGCATAGAATTTCACAGATCGAAATTCGAAAATCAAGAAAATTCACCAAAAAAATTTTTTGAAATTTTTCGGACCGCGGATACTATGGTTTAGGCAATTGTCGACGCTTTGTCGGCAGGAAAATTAGGGATTTTTCAATGCAAAAAATTGGAAAAAAAAACCACAAAAATTTGAAATTCCGCCAAACTAAAAAATCCTTGCTTTATCATTGGAGCACTATGACAGACTTGAATACCCTCTTCTTTTCCAATTTTTCCACAAAAAAATCTTCAGTAACCCCAAAAACACGAGGACCAGTATTGTGAGTAGAACCTTTTTTCCCGAAAACAAAAGGAAAAATGGCATCGACCCCGAAAAAAAAAGAACGACGTCGGATAATCAAATTGAAAGGAAAGAGAGGAAAACAAAGGAGAAAACACCATGCAGATGGATCAGAACCAAATTGGGAGTATCCCTGTGTTGGAATTGTGCTCCATTGCACAAAATGTCTCACTTTTAACTCATTCATCAGAGGAAAAAGTTTGAATCTAGGAGGGTTTCAAATAAGCTCTGATGAACTCTTATAGTAGATTAAAATCCGGGTTGCTACAAGCTTCAGAGGCTCTTCTGAAATACCACCGAAACCATTCAAAAGGAGCGAATAAGCGTCTCAACGGGCCTTTCTAGGGGGCAAGTAGCTCCCAATTTCCACTATTTTATGACTTCCACAGTTCATATTTTCTCTTTTTGATTGACAGGATTGACACGAAAATTGGTAGAAGGAGGAAAAGGGCAATTTTAGGGTAGGGTAAATTCAAGTTTCCGGGAAACAAACAAAAGCAAATGTGCTCTTTTGAGAACCAAGGCAAAAACTGGAAGCTTTTGAAAAGTTTCTTAGGAGTTTTAAGATTCTCAACTTTTTATCAGGTCTTCAACCCTTTAAAAAAATTATTGAAAACGTTCAAAAGAGAATTTCGAGTTCCCGGGGATAACTTAGAACAATTACGCTCTATCGAGAATCGGGGACTAACTCGGGGTTTTTCAACCTTTTTTTTTGGATTTTAAAGCCACCTGTTTTTTGATGCTTTCAGCTCATATTCTTGAGGAAAAAACTATTTTAGCTTGTTGTTTTTTTTTTTAGTTTTTCAAACCAAACTATTCTGAATTCGCACTTTTTTTCTATCCCAGCATTTTTACTTTTACCATGTTTTTTGTAGTTTTTTTTAGTTGGTCCAATTTTAGTTTTTGATTTTAGAATTTTTTTGGGTTTTAGACAAAGAAAAATTCTGGTTTTTACAACATTATAAAGTTTTTAATACTTTTTTCGTGAATTTTACTTTTTTATCCCCAATTTAAATTTCAAAAAACTCTCTCACCTTGGAAATTCCAATGTCCTCGAACCGCATTTTCGCCAGTTCAACAAAGCGGTTAATCCTGAAATGAAAATTCAAATTACCGCCAAACTTTAGAAGTTTTAAAAGGAAGAAAAGAAGCCGTAGACGTCAAAAAATATAATCAATTCCCAGAAGTCATAAACGGCTACAAATAGAGAGGCCAAAGAGAAAATGGGAATAGTCGTCAGATATGGTGTCAAGTACGCATTCCGACGTGATGGTGTTCGCGTACTTTTCTCATTTTGGGGCCATTTTTTGGAGGTAAAAACGATTAAAACTGGAATAATGTGTGCAAAGATCGGTTTTTCATGATAAAACATATTCATTTTATCGCTAAAATCTCATGGAATTGTATAAATATTTAGTGTACACAGTATTTTTTTACACGAAATTTCTAAAAGGAGAGGAATAAAAAAATTATAATACAAAGAAATTTAAATCTTCTCAAAAAGAATGGCGATTCCTTGTCCTCCTCCAATGCAGGCGGATCCGATTCCGTATTTCACGTTGCGGCGTCTGGAAAATTTTCAGATTTTTTTTCAGAAAAAAAGTTTAAAGGGACATACTGAAGTTCATGAACAATATGAGTAGAGATTCTGGCTCCAGAGGCGGCAAGTGGGTGTCCAAGAGCAATGGCTCCTCCATTCACATTCAATTTCTCCATTGGAATTCCGAGCTCACGTTGAACGGCCAGTGCTTGTGGGGCGAACGCTTCGTTGACCTGTAAAAATAAAAATGTGGCCTAGAAATACAAATGTGAGGGAAGCTACAGTAACCAGAAGTGAAGCCTGCATGTCTAATCAACTAGCCTTTGAAAGGATTGATTTGAAAATCTTTCAGTGACCTAGAAAGCCCTCAAATTAAAAAGCTAGTCCCCGGAAGTGCAAAGGGACCAGGAATGTCCGCCCCATGCAACCCCACGCAACCGAAACGCAAGGGACACCCATCGAATCGACCTTCTCCGTTTTTCGGCTTATACTTGACAAAAACTCAAAGTTCTTTATATTATTCGATAGAGAAAAAAATAATCTACATTTCTATCGAAGAAAATTATAGAAATTCATGTCGTTTCGGATTTTAAAAAGTCGAAGACTGTTCTCAATGGAGCGTGTAAGAACGTTGAGTTTTTGTCAAATTTGACAAAAAACTCAACGTTCTTTATATCATTCGATAGAGAATATAATAATCTCAGGCATGCCGCCAGCCGCGCGCTTTGGGCGCTGAGCGAGGCGAGCGGGAGGAAGATGTGGGGGGCGAGGCAGAGTGCAAAAGTGAGAGAGCGTAGAAAAAGGGCGAATTCACTATACCGCGTTTTTCTCAGCCAGTTTTGGAAATTTTCGAACTCTGAAAACAGAATCCGATTCAGAAAAAAAAAACTGAATAAGGACAAATAAAAAATTTGAAAATTGAAAAAACACAGTTTCGGTTAAAAGCTTTTTTTTCGATTTTTTTCCGAATTTTTAAAAATAATTCTTATTTGTCCTTATTCAGTTTTTTTTTCTGAATCGGATTCTGAAATCAGAGTTCGAAAATTCCCAAAACTGGCTGAGAAAAACGCGGTATAGTGAAGGCGCTGACACACGCGACGCACTGTCTGACTGCGGCGCGTGTGTCTGGCACTCTCTCACTTTTGCACTCTGCCTCTCCCCCACATCTTCCTCCCGGTCGGCAGGCGGGAGGAAGATTGTCGCGCGCTCAGCGCTACCTGGCGGCATGCCTGAATAATCTATATTTTTATCGAGAAAAATTATTGAAATTTACGTCGTTTCGAATTTTAAAAGGCCGAAAACTATTCCCGAGGGCGCGTTGCGTGTCGCGTCGCGGAAGGCCTTTTCGTTGGGTGTCCTCGTCGACACCCATCGAATCGACGCAATTACGGTTGCGAGCGCGGGCATGCCTGAAAGGGACCAACACTTCATAAAATTAGGCCACCTTCTGGTTCATGTTCAAAGGTCCCATAGTGGCCTAGAAACCCCAGCTTTCGAAAAACTAGTCCAGGATTACTAGCAGAGTTTTTAGGTCATCAAAAGCAACGATTGAAGTAACAGTAGAATGAGAAAAAAGACAGACATATCTAACTAGCTGGTGGTGGCCTAGGAACCACTTGAAATCCTAGTCCACGACCATGAAACCCCCCATACCTCAAAGATATCAATATCTCCAATTTTGAGTCCACTCTGTTTGAGAACCTCCCGAATCGCGGGTGCTGGTCCAATTCCCATGATAGTGGGGTCACAACCAACAGCCGAATAGGCAACAACACGGGCAAGCGGCTTAAGGTTCTTAGCCTTGACAGATTCCTCACCAGCGACCACTAAAGCGGCGGCACCGTCAGAGATTCCCGAGGCGTTTCCAGCGTTAACAAGTCCATCCTTCTGGAAGACAGGCTTCAGCTTAGCGAGGGATTCAGTGGTAGTTGGACGTGGGTGCTCATCAACATCAAAGCTTTCTTCTCCTTTGCGTCCTTTAACAGTGATTCCCACAATTTCATTTTTATAGATTCCAGCTTCCTGGGCTTTTTTCCAAAGGGTCTGAGATCTCAATGCGAATTCATCAGCCTCTTGACGAGTGACCTTATACTGTGCACCCAATTTCTCTGCCGTTTGTCCCATTGCCAATTTTGCATATGGATCACTCAAAGAGTCCCAAAGCATATCCTCAAATTCATATTTCTTTCCGAGAGCCGTTCCAAAGCGAACGTCCCTCACTGCAAATGGGACCATAGACATATTCTCGGTTCCTCCGGCCAAAACGATATTAGCCTCGCCCAATTTGATTTGTTGAGCCGCGTTGACGACTGCTTGAAATCCGGATCCGCATAGACGATTGACGGTTAGAGCTCCGACGTTTTGTGGGACGCCGGCTTTGAGACCAATATGACGGGTCAGGTAGATTCCGTCGCGAGATGAGGCAACCACGTTTCCTGGAAAAATCAAGGTTTTGAAGGGGGATTTCCAGGTGAAAAACCGACGGAAAATAATGGAAGATGATGCAAAAATTTGGTAAAAATAGACATTTTCTGAGCGGATTTTTCGAACAAAAAAATTATAGCAGAATCCACTTTTTCCAGCAAGAACCGCCCAAAATTTCGAAAAAAATGATGCAAAAATCTGCATTCTGCTTGAAAAATCGCTTAAAAAATTTATTTTTGACCTAAGCTCATGAGAAAATTCTCGATTTTTCGGTGGAAATCCCACCTAATTAGGCCTAATCATCTGCCCTTTTCCTCCCGATTTTTCACCATTTTCCCCATTCTCCGGGGCTCATTTCATCCTTACCAAAAATGACATGATCAACCGCATCGGCTGTCACATTAGCGTGTTTGAGTGCACCCTGTGAGGCGATAACTCCCAAATCCGTTGCACTTAATCCTTTCAGTTTTCCGCCAAATGTTCCGAATGCCGTACGTTTGGCGCCGACGATGAACACTCCTAAAGCAATAGGAGTAGACAGATAATATAAACATCACTGATCACATATTTTTATTCGATAAATGATAGAAAAAAAGATAAGAAAATGGGGACTTTGACCCTTACCTTTTCCTGCCATTCCGAGCTGTTTTTGTGGTCTGAAAAGTAATTAAATTGATGGAAATCCGGGTAAAAAAAATGAGAACGTGGCAAAATCTGGCGAAAATTAGAACGTGGAGCGTGAAAAAAAAAACGTTGAAAATCCACAAGAAAACACCGAGACAGAGAGACAAATGACCGACTTCTTTTACTCGCGGGGTCTCCTTCTTCTCTTCTTTTTATCATCATTTTCTGTACTTTGACCCCCCTTTTGCCGCGACTACACTCTACACTACAAGATAACAACATGTGGGTCTAGAAACCCCCAAAAATCAGCGTAAATTAACATGATTCATTTTACCAGTTTATTAAAAAAACGTGCATGGAAAAACACACAGGGGGTGATGAAATTCGGGGGGAAAACGCGTACAATTATAATAAACCAGGAAGGGATGAAACAACAAGTAAAGCAGACAATTATTATAAAGAGGGGCGGGATGAGAGGGGAGGGGAAAACCGAGAACAATAAATAAATAAAATTTAGAGTGCGTTTAGATTCCTCCGCCGCCGACCTTCTCCGGAGCGTCCACCGAGTGCAGCGAGAGCTTCGCCTTGACAACCGAGCTCGTCTTCTTCTGGCAACTCTCGTGGTCTTCGTAGCGGATCACGTCGAACAGTGGCTTTGGCTGGTCCTTTGATGCGGCCATCAGCTTCTCCTTGAGAACCACTCTGCAAAAATAGAAATGAGATTGGTAGAAAAGCGCTCAATATAGCCTTGATATGGAGTTTAAGAGACATTTCTGGGATCATTGCAGAGCTGAAAACGAATATGGAGTCAGTTTTTTGCCGGACTTTTCAGGAAGAAGCTCTTAAGCACCGGTTTTCGCCACGTTTTCCAGTGGTAGTTTAGGCCCCAAACCTAGTGAAATTTGCAGGCTAGACTCCGGCGAGTGGTCTTTCTTTTGGTCGCGGCATTTTGCTTTGATTTTGAAAAAAATCGGCGTTTTCTGAAAGACTGGAGGTTCATATAAGAGCCCAGAGCATTCTGAGCTCTCAATCGGTCTTTGGAACTTCTCTCAAGCTCAACCATCTACCCAGAAGCGCTAGGAATTTGAACGGACTTTTCAGCGCCTCTAAGCTCTAAACTTGCACGATTTGTATTAAAAATTGACTTCATATTCGCGCTCAGCGCTTTCTGAGCTTCTCAAAGACCCATGTGGCATCTCAGACCACCTGTAGTCCTGGTGAGCTGGAGGTTCGGCTACTTGGAGAGCTCCCGAGCTTTTATTTTGTCCTTTGACACTTACCCAATTCTCAAATTCGTCTCATCATCATTGCAATCCTTGGTCCACACACTAATCTTCGATCCTTTTCCTCTGACATTGCACACGAGACCGCAAATCGACTCCATATCCTTTCCGAACTGCTCGCCAACCAACGCCATCAGAATCTCCAACCAGATCGTGTCGACCTGCTCCGGCGTCTTCGATCGATCGATGACGATGAGCCAGCGGCCGCCGTTCGCGTTCTCCGGCACCTCCCACATTGGCTGAATTCCGTCACGGAAGACGTTGTAATCGCAGAGAGCGTTGAGTCCACTTGGCGGGCGAATCGCGTCGAAAAGAGCCCAGAACTCTGGGACCGTGTTGAAGGTGTACACCTTCTTGAGACGATCCTCCCACGATTTGCTACGCTCATCGTTCAGGTACCACCATGTCCAGCTTCTCTTCAGCGGGTACAACGCTTGCGGAGACGAAGGCGGCGCCTCTGAGGCTTCTGTTGCTGCTGCTGCCGGCGATTCTTGTTCGGTCATACCTGCAAAAATCAATAATTTCGAGGAGAAAATACATTTTTCTGAATTGGGAAAAATTGAAGAGTGAGCAATCGCGAATTTATCCAATTTTCAGCGAAAAAATGAAGATTTTCTTCAAAATTCCAAGCAAACTTTGAAGAAAATATGTTTCCAAAACATAATTTTCCAGAGAAATCGAGAAAAAATCAGTAAATTTCATCAGAGAAGTCAAAAGAAAACTTTTTTCATGCTTGCAACGCAACAAAATTCAAACGAGTCAAAGGCGCATACAGTAGCGGACGTTTTCGTGGCGAGACCCGCGCCACGAAGCTTCGAATTTTTGAAGCGGAAAAATTGTTTTTGGGCAAGAAAAATGCCGTTGTTGAGCGAGAAAAGTTAATATTAGGTCAGAAAATTGATGGAAATACAAAGATAAAGCGTAGATTCTTTGGTTTCACCTAAAAACCGCAGAAAAACGGGAGAAATCAGGCTGAAAACGAGAATGTATGATTTTGAAGCGAAAAATAAAGTTTTAGTGTTGAAAATGCCAGTTTTTCATGTCGATTTAAGAACCTTCCAATGTGAAATAGCGGAAAAATCGAATTCCGCAACGATTTTGACACAAAACTTTGCAATTTTCGAACACATAAAGTTGTAAAAAACCGCCGATTCTCCGTTGAAAACTGGAGCGAATGAAAACAATATATATAAAAATTTCGGACACAATGACCAAGCAAGACGACGAAAATCAAACAAAGAAAAAGACATTCCCATGAATTATTTATGAATACACAAAAAACGGAATTCCCTTTCCCCTCCACCACCACTTACCGTCTTTCTTTTCGCTGATTTTCAGTTTCTCAAGTGAAATCTCCGAATCTGACATTTGTGCGTTTTATTGGTGAGAGCCAAGAGACGAAAACTGATTTTGTGGTGGAGTGGAGCGGTGGGATTCTGAGTTGGTGATTTAATTTCCAACTCATCTAGGTGGCCTAGTTGACGGGAAATGGGGAAATAGGAGGCCACGCGAAAAAAATGACAAAGATTAGTACAATTTACAATGAAATGAAGATTAAAAACTTTGAAAACCCGTGGAAAACGAAAAAAAAATGCCATCAATTATCATATTCATCATCGTCGCCTCGCGGAGGGGCTTCCACTTGTCCAGCATCAAACGCAGCATTGGCAGCAGCCACGGCAGCGGCTTGAGCTTGCTGTTGAGCCAACTGCTGATCTATTTCCTTTTGTCGAGCCTTAAATAAATATTATAGTGATTGGGGTGGGAGTATTTGTTTTATTGTATTTTGGGGAAATCCAGAGGCCTTTAACGATGGAAAAAGGGGAAAATCGAGCTAAAAAGTCCGAAGCCCTTGGAGAATCACTATTTTGATGACCGTGGAAGAGGAAAATCCTACATTTGATGGCCTGCTGACCGAATTTTCTAGAACGCTGTCTTTTCGATGATTTTACTCTTTATTGACATCTTTTTGGCGTCAAAAATAGTCAGATGCATGTCAAATCATCGAAAAAAAAAAAACAACGATTTCGAGAGTTCGGCCATCTGAGGTTTCTAGGCCATCAAATGTAAAAAAAAGTGTTGAGTTCACAGCAGGATTTTCCTCTTCCAAGGCCATCAAAACGGTACTTTTCCGGGGATTTTCGGCTTTCTAGCCTCATGTCAGCAAAATAACTCGTGGTTTCTAGGTCAGTTTTTCGAAGGCCTTGGAATAGAAAACCACACGGCCACATGATCACACCTTGGCAATAAGTTCCTGTTGCATTTCATAAAGCTTCTCCTCCGGAATTCCACACTTTTCAAGTCGCGAATTCTTCCGTTTCAACTTCTTCTCCGCCTCCACTTTACACGCATCCAACACACTATCCGCCGCCTCCAAATAATCGGCAGTGAATCCCAAATTCTGAAGAGCCTTCTGCACATGCTCATGATAAATCGTTTTTCGCTGATCTTGACTCGCTATCTTCTGAGCTTCCCGGGCAACGTGCTTCACAAATTCAACGCAACAAGTATTGATTAAATCCCGGGATTCGTTGGCGATTCGCATCTCTGGTACGACTTCTTTGATGATTTGATTGATTCCTTTTTGGGGGAGTCCAATCTCATTGTCCTCCTCCATCATGTTGTTTGGGTTTGTCGACGGAATCTGCAAAATTTCAGGGATGTTATTGTGGGCGTAAAATTTGCATCAAGTGCGCCCCATCGATATGACCGAGAAAGGAAAGAGCCGGTGACTCGGCCCGGGGCCGCTGGAAGAGTCGGAACGGCTGCGGCCGGTCGAGGCTACCATACTTGCAATTTTCCGGGCCGGGCCGGGCCAGAGATTTCCCCGGCCCGGATTCAAGAAATTTTGAAATTTTGAGGTCGTTTTTTCGCATTTTTTATATGATTTTTACGAAATATTTGACTTTTCACCACTAAAAATAGTCAAAAATGTTATTCAAAAAGAGATATCCCCAATTAGTGACAAAAACAGAAAAAAACTTTTTTCAGTGCAAAAAGTTTTGACCCGGGCCGAAACGTGCCGAACCGGAGGAGATTTTCAAGTCGGCCCGGCCCGGCCTGTTGCAAGTATGGAGGCTACGACTTTTCCAGCTTCCTTTCTCCGTCTTATCAGTACTGTTTCAGAAAAATTCGATAGTTTGGAATTCCGAAAAAAAATCGAAATTTCCCTTAAAACAAAGGGAAAAGGATTAGAAAAAACTGGGAAAAATTTTCCTCTGATTTTTAGAGCGAGAAATTTGATTTTTCTTTCTGCCTTTTTTTTTTTGAAAAATTTGAAGCTAAAAATTCTGAAAGTTTCCCATTTTCCAGCTTTTTCCCGTGTCAAAACCGCAGGCGAAAACTTTGAAACATCTGGAAAACTGGAATTTTCGAAATATTTTGTAATTTCAAAACGGCTGAGAGCAGACTATTTTGATAAATTCGAAGCCAAAAAATCTGGAATTTCTCTAGAAAAAGTTGACTGAAAAGGTATAAACATCGTCAAAAAACATCTTTAAAATCTCCGAAAAAAGTGGAAACAGAGAACATATGTCTTTATGCGGATATAAAGAAAATCGGTGGAAAAAAATTCAATAAATTGTGGGAGAAAAAATGAAAATTCAGTGAAAATCGGGGAGGAGCAAAATTGAGAACATTTGAATGAATAAATAAAGAAAATTTTAATAAAAAAAGTCAGGGTGGAAATTTCAGAAAACGCGCTCTATTCGCACTGTTGAAAATAGTGTAGAGAACCGAGAGCGCATTTTCATACAAGAACAATAAATTATCCAATTTTCGCGTTGGAAAAGTCCATTTCGGGGTGTTGTTTCATGAAATTCTGCAACATATCATGCTTCTTTTTCTCATCCGACGTTGGAAGTCCCATCTCTTTTTGCCTCTGATCATACATCATTTTCTCAACCATCGCCCGTGTTTCTCCATCCAAATCCGACAATTTCGAATTCTCGGGTTGGACTTGTTTCGTATTAATTGGTGGATCAGTTTCCAGGAATCGATTCCACCATTCCATATCATTGATCTTTTCCAGTGTGATAACGACGGCTTTTCCGTTTTCAATGATCCATGTGGAGGTCTCTTGTTTGATGGGAGCCGGGAATTTGCCTGCGACGATTGGTGGTTGATTTTTGAGAGCAACTGAGACGCCCGTCTTCTCCACATTCACGACGAGATCCTTGGATTTGATAGCGAAGCCGACGTTGATTGGGATACGGACCTGGAATGAAATATGGGTTCAGGGGTGGGATTTCGGATGGGAAAAGGGGCGGGTTTGGGGTATAAATGTCTTCAAAATGAACCGAATTCGGTCTCAAAAGATAAAGCTTGAGTCCCTCTACAGCTTACGAGAAGAATAATTAGGAAATTCAGCTTGTTCGGCTCAACTTAGTCATCGAAAAAAACTGGCAATGTGCTCTTTTTGACCATAAATTCATTCAAAATGAACCAATTTTAGTAATTTTTGGCGCAAATAATAGAGGGGTTTCGAGGGAGAAGAAAGGGCGGTTTTGGGATTTAATTTCCTTCAAAATAGGCAGATTTTAAGCTCAAAATTATTGGTTTTTCGGCCAATTTTTTTTTAGCGAAACTTGAATTTTTAATAGAGTTGAGCTTCTGAAGACTTAATCCGTCATAGAAATGTTTTAAATTGGAGGTTTTAGACCTCAAAATGACGAAATTTCAGAGCAAAACTGCATTTTCGGGGTTTCCCAGGTCTCAAACCTCTGTAAAAGGACCACAAACCTCAACTTCCTGAAGTGTCTGAGTCCACTGATATTTAGCCAAATCGGCTCCATTCCCACTATTCGGCTTGATCAGACTGCTATCCTCCTCCTCCTTCTCCTCAGCATCCTCCTTTTCCGCTGCCGCTTTTTCAGAAGACGTTGGCTGAGCGTCAGCCTTCTTTTGCTCCGCCTCCTTTTGTCGTTCGAATTCAGCCACCTCCTCATCAGTCAGCTCAACGACTTTTGCTGAATTCTTGAACTCCTCTTCTTCTTTGGCTTTCTGAGCAGCTCTGCGTTCCGCCAGCTTTCTCTCTTGCTCTTCTTTTCGCTTTTTGGCCTCTTCCGCTTCTTTCATCGCCTTTCCACCGTGCTTATCGAACTTTTCGATAAGAAGTTCGCGTGCTTTATCCACTCCGGCGCCACTGTAGAAGTCGGTTTTTCTGGAAGAAGAATGAGGTTTTGAAGGGGAAGAGAGGTGGGGAAATGTGGGATTTTGGACCGTTTTGGGGAGTATTTGAGGTCGTTTGAAAGCTAGGAACACGCTGAAGACAAATCTGAAGTCTGTTTTTTTTTGGTTTTGTTGTTCCAGAAAGCAGCTGCGACCTCAATTCTGACCGATTTTTATCAAAATCACGACTTTTGGGAAGCTTTTAGAGATGGAAATACAGCCGTCAAAGCCAGGCGAAATGATCTTTTCGGGATGTTAAAGGACGCTGGATTATGCAGTTTGAATCAATTTGGAAGCTGTTTTATCACTGGAAACTGCCTTTACGAAAACCGATTGGAATTGAGGTCCTAGCTTTTTTTCTGAAGGACCAACGCCTTAAAGGACCACAGAGCTTCATATTTGTTATCAGCGTGTTTTCAGCTTTCAAATGACCTGAAACATGCCGCGAAAGCGCCTTTTTGTGAGCTAAACTGGAGAAAATCCAAATTTTTTAGCAGCCTTTTCCGACTTTATCGACTGTTTTCGGCAGCTTTTTATTGGAAAATTCGCTGAAAAAAATTGAAAACCCAGGAAACTAGAGGGGAAATTCGGAGTTCGCAAGCCATTTCAACGCAATTTTCTTTTCAAAGTCTGCAAATTCTTACCGCGAAAGGAACTCGAATAGCACATCGAGCATCTCGGGAACTCCGCCACGGAGCTGTTGAGCCAACGAGAGGAAGATCGAGTCAAAGCGCTCGTATTGAGCCATTTTCTGAAAGAAAAGATGGGTTGTTGGGGGAAATATAAGGGAGAAAATGTACAAATAACGGGTAATTTTCACCAAATGAAGCTTTGATAGGCTTATTTTGGGCTTTAAGAGAACGCGAGTTGGAGAGCTTTATTTGGCAAAAACTATGGATTTGTAACGAAGAAAGATGGTGAAAATGCGGATTTTCGTGTAGAAAAAGACATGGAAAAGCAAATTTCCGTTCGAATCGAAAATATTCGAGAACGTTCTTTTCTCGCCATGGCAACTGAAGGGAAATAGGCAGGTGGCGGGTAAGGCAAATGTGTAATTAAGCGTGCCGAAAGCCCAAAAGCACCCGGAAGGTTCGAGAATGTTCGATTTCGAAAATAGTGGGAAATGTGGAAAATTCTCGAAAACACAGGAGAAAAAATCGATTCCAGAGTGGAAAATTGGATTTTTAGATGGAAAATGGGGATTTTTTTCAATGTTTTCAATGAGAAAGGAGGAAATTAAACGTGGCAGGAAAAATGAGAAAAATGTGTGAAAAACCTGGGTTTTCCGGAAATTTCTGAGGAAAATGTGGTGATTTTTGCAGAATTCAGGTTCTTTAGATCAAATTGGAGAAATTTTTGACTCAAAAATAATATTTTTGGAGGCACGAAAGCGAACATTTTGAAAATTGGAAAAATTAGGAAAAACCCAAATTTTCAAATTTTTTTGCAAATTTCTGGACAAAATCGATGATTTGTGCAAAAATTAACGTTTTAAGAAGCAATTTCTGCTCGAAAAATAGCATTTATGTTCAAAAAAGCCAGATTATTCCGCGTGGTAAAAAAACCCTAAAATTCTGGTTTTTGGGAAAATTTTGCGAAAAAAATGCTATTAAAAATGCACAGATTTTCCAAAAAACCGATAGTTTCTGAAAAATTTTAATTTTTAAAGCTGAAAACCTTGAAAATCCTAAAAATTTGAATATTCCTGAAATCGTTTGCAAAAAGCCGATTTTTCTATGATTTCTCGACATTTATAGTGAAATTATATGCCTTAATAATTAAAAAAAAACTTTATTCTGCAAAAAAACCAAGAAAAACCATCGAAAACGGCCCAAAACTCGTCGGAAATCCATCGAAAACAAAGAAGTTCCCGGCGCTCTCTTTTTCTCTGCGTCTCCGCCGCTGACTGGCGCACTCTTTTCATCTCTTGCGCAAAACGTGATTCTACAGTAACCCACTGATAAAAACATATTTTTCGAATCTTTTTCGTAATTATCAGTGAATTTTCATCGATTTTTAACGCTCAACGACTCAAAAAGCTGAAAAAAATGGGAGAATATGACGACGGTGTTTTCCGAAGAATTGCGTAAGTTTAAAAAATGAAAATTTTTGATTTTTTTAAATTAAAATTTTTTTTCAGCGACTCTTTCGACGAGCGTCCATCGCTCGAGGAGGTCCAGATATCAAGAAAACAACGATATTTTCAGAGATTGAGGGAAAAACCAAAATTAGTGGAGAGAAAAAGTAATTTTTTTCAAGAAAAAAAAATTTTCTTTTGAATTTTCAGAACGAAAATTGTGGGTCCAAACGTCCGATGACGAAGACGACGAGATGCCAGTTCCGGTGGAAAAACCAGTGAAAAAACCGCGGAAAAGAACGGTATAGTTTTTTTTTTCGAAAATATTTGGGAATTGAAAATAAAATTTTTTTTCAGACAAAACCGAAAAAGCCGGAAATTATCGAAATCACTCTGGATGTGAGTGTTGGGAAAGAGAGAATAATCTGGAAATATTTAAAAAATCAAAAAAAAGTTTTTTCTCAAAAAAATAAAAATGTGGCTGAAATTACAGATTTTGAATATGATGCAAATTTTTTTTTGGCCAAAATTTTCGGTCTGAAAATTCAGAATTTTGAGTTGAAATTTTGCTGGAACGCATATTTTCGGGGCATTTAGACATGAATTTTCAAATTTTTGGGCCCTTTCGAAAATTTTCTGAAAGTGCGAAAAATTTTTTGGAGCAAATTTTTTTTTGAAATATTTGTTTTTGCGAGTTCTTTTCTGCTGTATTTGAGGGCTAAAAGTCAACATTTTCTTCTGGAAATTTCAAAAAAAAATTTTTTTTAAAGAATTTTCTGACAAGTGAAAAAATTTTTGGAAAAAAAACAGAAGTTTACAATTTCGAAAATTTCAACTCAGAATTCATTTTTTGCTCTAAAACCTTTATGAAAACTCCGGAAAATGTTGTTTCAATGAGAAAATTTCTGGAAAAACGAACAAAATTTTTAAAAATTTTTTTAGAAATTTTCTTTTAAAAAATCCCATAACGTTTTTGAATTCAAAGATACGATTTTCAGCGTTTTCCAGCCCTGGAAAACTCCTCAGAACCAAAAATTTCCCAAATTCTAACCCTAAAAACCACTAAATCCTTCTAGTCTTTACAGAGTGACGTGGAGATAATCACTTCAATTCCATCATCATCACCACCATCAATTCTCCAGAAGTCACCTAACGTCGTCGTCACGTCTTCTACTTCTTCATCCGAAGCCTATCAAGCCCCAGATGACGTCACTTGTGAATATTTTGCCACGTCTCAAGCCCAATCACTTCAAAAGTCACCTAACATCGTCGTCACGTCTTCTATTTCATCTGAAGCCTATGGAATTGTAGATGGCGTTATCTGTGATTACTCTGCCACGTCTTC
This sequence comes from Caenorhabditis doughertyi, assembly GCA_963572265.1. NCBI lineage: Eukaryota > Metazoa > Nematoda > Chromadorea > Rhabditida > Rhabditidae > Caenorhabditis > Caenorhabditis doughertyi. Next base: position 1,009,949 of record OY751555.1, read on the forward strand.
AGCGCCGACGCCTTCTGAAGAAGACTATCAAGATTTGTTGGTTACTGAGAATACCTCGGAAAAAAGAGGAAAAAGGGGCGGAGCTTCGAGTGACCAACACGTGGAAAAAGAAACGGAAAAGGGTTCAGAAAAGTTCGTAATTTGAAAAATGGATGAAAAAAATTTGAAAAATGAAAATCCGAAAAAAAAGTTTTGCGAATTTCACTGAAAAGTTTTTTTTCCGAAAAATTTAAATCGGGAAACAGTATCAAAAAATCAATACGAAAATCAGAAAACCTGGTTTTGAGGCATTTTTCTCCAATTCTCCGGAAACCTGTATTAGAACGGCACCTTCAATAGAAGCACCCTTGGAGTACCTCTTAAAGAACCTCTCAAAGAAGACTACCTCTAATATAAGGGCATCAAAAAGTCGTTGAAAAAATTTTTGGAACACATTTTTTTCAAAAACGAATGCTGATGCCGAAATTTTTTCTGTTTAAAAAAAATAGAAAATTCTGAACTTTCTAATTTTTCAAAAAATTTCAAAGTTCCCAAAAATTTCCAAAAAAAAACATTCTTGAAGATTCCAGAAAATTCGAATTTCTGGAAAAAATTTCAAATTTTTGAAAAAAATATGCATAAGTCCGTTTTTGAATTTCTGGAAAAATTGAAAAAAAAAACGTTTTTTATTGAATTTTTGAACTTTCCGAAAAAAAATTTTGAAAAAAACTCCTTTCTTTCAGAATTCCCTCTCCAGCACTTCTTCGTGGACGTCTTCCTCCATGCTATCAATTCAAAAAATCATTGGAACAAGACGAAAAATCTAAAAATGCAGAAAAGAAGGAGGCTCGTCTGAAAATCGATGAAAATCTTGAAAAGCTGAAAACTGCCGAGGAAAAACTAGAATTGAGAAGAAAAAGAGATCGTGAGAGAAAACGGCTGAAAACGATGGAGAAAAATGCGGAAAATGGGCAATTGGATAAGGAAAAAATTGTGGAAAACAATAAAAAATTGGATCAAAAATTGAAGAAAAAAGAGGAAAAACGGAATAAGATTACAGGTATGGAGGAAAGTGCGCTCTATTGGACTTTTCATAGCCTAACTTGGAAAACTAGCCCCTGACCGGACAAAGTTTCAAAATTTTTCTTTGAAATCTGAAAATGATTTCGGGGCTTCCAGAGATTTTAAGACTTTTTTCAACAGAAAAAAATGCAAAAGAAGTTTGGCCGAGAAAATTTTTTTCCGAAATTGCAAGAGAAAAAAGGCGGAGCTTGTCAAATAAATGCAATTGCCGGCATGTGTTTCATAAATTTTCGAAATTCCTAGAACCGCGCCCTAAATTGCAATAGTGGGCGGAGCCTATTACAAAGATTTACTAGCTTTTTTTTGGAAATGTTTCTTTAAAAATTCGCAAAAAATAACTTGCAACATCGAAATCGCATGAGTGAATGTGCGGAGCTTGTAGAGGAAATTGCAATTTTCGGCACAGTTTCCTTAAATTTACATTCCCAAAAACCGTGCCCTAAATTGCGAAAATGGGCGGAGCCTAATTGAAAAGCCTTTCCAAAGATTTTTTCAGCTTGAAGGTGGAAAAAAATTCCCCTTTTAAAAAATCCCAAAAATCTGTTTCCCACTATTTCACCCCAACAATAACCTAAAAACCCCCATGGACTAGTTTTCCACCCACCAATTTTTCTAGGCCACCATCCAACCCTTTCAAAAAGTTTCAGATCCATCTCTCAACCCTTCGGAAATCTCTCTTGGAGCACCAGAAAAAGTGCCATGGGCACCGAAGCCGAAACGAAAAAAGATGGAGAAAATCATTGAAATTTCGCCGCCAACAACGTCATCATCTCCAGAAGACGTTCGGATTCAGATGACATCAATTGAGGATTTAATGGAGAATGTCGATTTTGATGATGTTATTCAGAGTCCTACGGTAGGAATTGGACTTTTTTTGGAAAAAAAAATTTCAGTTGAAAAAAATTTTTATAATTCCAAATTCGAAATTCCCAATTGAAATTCCGAGTTTTGGCTGTAAATTTTGAACGTTGGTTTCGGGAAAATTTAACAAAAATTTCTTAACAAAAAATACATCTGAAAATTCGGCTGAAATTATCTGCAGAAATTTCACAATTTTTTTTTTGTTGAAAAATTGATATTTCAATTTGGAAAACAATTTTCGTCGAAAATCCCAGTTTCTTTTGAAAAATCGTTCTTAGCCCAAATGTGGCCTAGAAAATCGTGGCCGTGGACTAGGAAAATTCTCCGAATTTTTCTGACAATTTTGGATTTTTTCTTTTTTTTTTACCGATTACCCGCCGAAATAATTTCTAGTCCGCGACAACAGATTTCTAGGCCACCGAAGTAACTCAATCAAAAATTTTTTATTTTAATAAATATGTGGCCTAGAAAATCGTGGCTGCGGACTAGAAAATTGTTCTGCATTCTTCGAAAAGCTTCGAAATTTTCTCAACTTTTTTTCGAAGTACCGCCCAAGTAATTCCTAGTCCGCGGCCACGATCAGCTCAAAAAAATTAAAAATTTCGAAAAAACTTTTTTGAAAAATAAAACCAAAATTTTTTTCCAGAACACGCTCCCATCACTTACGGATGATCAATATCATCCACAATCCCTTCTGGATATGGATGATCTTCAGAATATTCTTTTCGAAGAGGATCCAAATGGAGAATTAATAAGGATTTCTGAAGAAGAATTGAGTCCAATTGAAAACATCGAAATCGATGATAATTTTCTGTTAATGATGAATGACGACACTATTCATGATATTACGTATAAGGGTTTTATCTAGATTTTTTTTGACTGAAAATCTGTAATTTTTCTGTAATTTTTGGCTGAAAAAACTGAAAAAAAAAGAAAAATTTCAGCTAATTTTTTCCCAGTTTTTTCTCATTTTCCTTGTTTTTTTTTCCCTCAAACATTCCAGTTTTTTCATGAAAAAAAGTCTCAAATTTTGGCTGAAATTTAAATTTTTTTTCCTGTTTTTCAGCCAACTTTTTTCTAGCTTTACTTCATTTTTCTTGTGTTTCTTCTCTTAAAATTCCCTTTTATTTTTGAAAAAATCCATTTTTTTCCCGATGCTTCACTCATTTTTTCTTGTGCCTCTCCATTTTCTCTAGTTTATTTTCTGTTGGAAATAATTTTTTCCCTCTCAGAAATTTCATTTTTCAAATTTCCCGCCAAATTTTTTCCCTGTGTTTTTTCCACACATTTATAGCATAATTAATACAAATTCCTCGCCTCGCCGGTCCGTTTTATCAGCTTGCTTCATGTTTTTTAATACCACATTAATCATAGGGCCCCGCCCCCCTCGACCCAGTTTCATAACTGTTCTTTGTTAAGATGTTGTTTCTATTAAAATGAATAATTTCTCGAGATATTAAAAAAAATAAATAATTACAACCGTTACAAAATAAAAAATCCGGGGAAAATACACAAAAATTTTGGGAGAAAACGAGACAGGATAAAGCAAATTATAGGGGAAAGAAGCTCTGATGATAAGATATCGTCGGGGTGAAAAAAAGTGAAAAGTGATAGAAATTTTTGAATTGGCGCCAGCGCCAAATGTTGCAAATGCGCTCTGTTGGACTTTTCAAATTTAGCGTCCAATAGAGCGCATTTGCAATGGGAGTTACATGTGGGGAGATATTATTGCAGAAATGGGCGGGATTAGATGGGGGGAAAATGCATTTTGCGGCACGGTTTCTTTTGAAAACCGCGCCGCAAAATGCAAAAAAAAAACTGGCACCGTGCCAAGTGTAATGGAAATGATATTATGCGATAGTTTTTCTTTGAATTGGGCCGAGAAGCAAGTTCGCTCTATTGGACTTTTCTTTCTAAAGTTCAATAGAGCACATTTGCATAGGGAAGTACAATTGCAGTGTTAAAGTTGGGAAAGTGGGCGGAGCTTAATTCTAAAAAATGCACATTTGCGGCACGGTTCTACATCAAAAGTTCAAATTTTAAAGAAAACCGCGCCGCAAAATGCGAAAAAAAAATGGAAAATGGGCGGAGCTCAATATGAAATTGCAACTTGCGGCACGGTTTTTCCGAGTTTTCAAAATTCCCAAAAAAAAACCGCGCCGCAAAATGCGAAAAAGTGGGCGGTGCTTAATTAAAAAGTCTTATCAATTTTTTTCGAAATAATTCCATATAAATTCGATTTTTCTGTCGTTCAAATTCATCGAAAGTGTTATGAATCATCGGAGGGTCGACAACAATATTTGGAATATCCAAAGTATTTGGAATTTCAAAAATGAATTCATTTCCAGATTGAACACAAAAAGCCGGACGGGGACCAGTGATTTGAAATATTTGACATTTCTCGTTCTCTTTTCGATGTTGAAGGATTTTTCTGAAAATTTGAAGTTCTTTGGAGCTAGAGGGAAGCAAATACGCTCCATTGGACTTTTGGGCGGGAAATTCGCGCATTCGAATTTTTTTTTCTCGAAAAATGTGTCTTTGAGCGGAATATGGGCAAAAAAAGAGGTTACCATTCGAAACGGAGAAAGCGCGCTCCATGGAACTCTTGGCGGGAAAATTGCGCTTTCAAATTTTTCATTTAAAAAATGCATTTTTGAAAGGAATATCACTCATTGGACAGCTTACCGGTGAAAAGTAAGCAGATGCGCTCCAATGAGCTTTTGGGCGGGAAATTTGCTCTTTTGAATTTTTCCTCCATTAAAGTTTTTTTTTGAAAGGAATATGACTCAAATAACAGCATATGAGTGAAAAAAAAGCAAGTGCGCTCCAATGAAGTTTTAGGCGGGAGTTTTGCGCTTCTGGAATTTCCGGAAGGTTTTCTGCGTAGGGATTTTTGTCAAACCCACACGAAATTTCGAAATTTACCGGAAAACTATTCTGTGAAACGGGAAATTCTTTGGAGTACGCTCAAACGAAATTTTAGGCGGGAAAATTTTTGTTTCAAAAAATAAAAAAGTCCGGTAAATTTTTATCTAATATTTTAAAAATCGACAGAAAGTTTTCCCAAAAATAAACTCACAATGGAACATCAGTTTTCAAATCCACCGGCTGATACCGTAATCCATTCAATGCTTCTCTTATTTGAATAGCTTGTGCCTTCCATTGAGTGGTCTCCTTGATATGGAGATATTTGAAGTCTTCGGTCATCTCACCACGTGTCCAGCGCTGGAAAAGAAAGGGCGGGTTTACTGTAGGAGAACGGTAGCTATAGTAGAATTTTGTGGATTACTGTAACTATAGCGACTCGCCTGGATGGCGGGAATTTAAAATTTTGGGAAAAAACTTTTTGAAAAAATCAAAATTTGATGCTTACAGTAGTGTTATAAATAGCTACAGTACTGCAAATACAGTAACCCTTGGGCTACTGTATTAGCCCCGCCCACTCACTTTCAAGAATATATTAACGGATTCTGATGGCACCTGCCTGGCCACAATATTCACCAATGGAGCATTCAAAAAATTCAAAGTGGTCCGTGTGAAAAGTGTGTTGACTCGGTGGAAGGTCAAGTTTACTTTTCCAGTTGTCAGCTGAAAAAAAAATTGGCTCAAAATATAATTTCAAAAAAAAATTTTTTTTGGCAAATTTTACTCGAAAGCATAAAAAAAATCAAAAAATTCTGAAAAAAATAAAAATTTTAGGTTAAAATGTGGTCTAAAAATGTCATGAAAACTTTTGGAAATTTTCAGAAAAGTTTTCTTTTCCAAAATTACCTAAAAACAAAATTTTTAGAACTAAACGAAATCAAATGTCTAGGCTATGAAACGGCCTAGAAACCGACGGCCGCGGCCTAGAAAACAATTTTTTCGAAATTCCTCGAAACTTCAACTCGCTCCGAAACTAGCTAGAACTGATATAACTTGAGAATTCGAGCTGGCCTAGAAATCCATGGCCGTGGACTAACGAAAGTTCTAAAATTGAAAAAAAAACGTTTCTTACCAAATAATGATGAAAAATCTGGTTCAACTATGCCAAATCAATAAATTCCACCTACAGTTCACCTAGAAACGTCCGTAAAATGGCCTAGAAAACCATGCCCGCGGTCGAAAAAATTTAAAAAATTTCAAGAATTTTTTTTTCAAAAATTGATTCAGAGGTATCTCGAAATACAATAATTCGAATTTTTAATGTGGCCTAGGAATCCATGGCCGTGGACTAACAAAAATTCTAAAATTAAAAAACTATCCCTCCTTACCAAATTATGATGAAAAATCTGATTCAACTTGGCCACATCAATAAATTCCAAATCCATTGTTTTTCTTGATTTATCGATTGAATCAACAATATCTGGAACCAAATTATCCATCCAATTTTTGATGAATCTGATGTTGTTTGCTCCTTGAATTATGAATTTTTTGAGACGAAGAGGAGGGATTGGTCCGAGGTAGTTCATCTAAAAAAATTGGAAAATTTTGGAAAAAATATTTGGAATCGGGTGTTCTACACGGTTCAAAATAGTATTAATATATGAGTGATTTTCAAAATTTTCGAAGAAAAAATTTTTCAAAATTAATTTTTTTTTCGTTTGTGATTAACTTTCACATGCTGATTTAATTTTCGATGAAAAAATCTATATAAAGTCGCTCTACAGTGCACAAATCGGGTCCAAAATCGCAAATTACTGCCTGGTGGCCGTGGCCGAGAATCCGACATCGCATGTCCTTTTTCAATTTTTTTTCGTTTTTTTTTAAGTTAATTTCACTTTTTTTTTTGTTACAAATCTTCGGTTATTTTACTAGCTTAGCGTATGAAATTTGAAAAAAAATCGCTTAAAAAAACCCTCGCGCTGTCGGATTCTCGGCCGCGGCCACCAGTAGCTAGCGATTTTAGACGCGATTTTCGCGTTTTAGAGCAATTTTTGAGTAATTTTGTTATAAAAAAAACAGGATCAGCATGGAAAAATATACCAAAAAAAACGACTTCAAAGTTTAAAAAAAATCAGAGCTAATTCGCTTGACCCGTCTCTAAAATAGCCTAGAATCCAGTGGCCGTAGCCTAGGATTCCCTACAATAATTTCTTTTAAAAACGAAATTAGCCGTTGAAGTTTGAAAAAACCTCTGTTTGAAACCGGCTAAATTGTAAAGAAAGCCTTTGTACCGTCTTTGAAAATGGCCTAGAATTTCATGATCGTGGCCTAGAATTCCAACTAATGTTTTTTGTTCGAAAAACGGAATCAGCTTTAAAAAATGAACCGGAAATCAAAGTAAAAAATGTGACTTCAGTCATTCTTTGAAAATTTTGAAAAAAACATTTTTTAATTTGAAAATATTTTTTTCCAAACCATCGAAATTTGAATTAAATCTTTCGTCTTTGAAATGACTTAAAATTTTGTAGCCGTGGCCTAGAATTCTCATAAAGTACTCGTTGAATCTCATGCTCCGTTTCTTGGATGGCCTAGAATCTCATGGCCGTGGCCTAGCATTTTCAGTACTAACCTGTTGAATTTCCTGCTCCTTGCCCGGAATCAAATTCTCCACTTTCACTTTCAACGTTTCTATTTCAAAATTCCTCAACCAATACTCAATATATCTGGATGTTCTCTCCACAAAAGTGGCATTTAATCTCAATTTTTCATGATTAAAATATCCACTTGACATATTCTTATTCCTTTCAATTGACCATCCCCCTACAATATAATTTGCTGTTTCTCGTCGATTCATAAATATGGCATGGAACAGGAAATCATCGGAAAATTTGGCATAGACTTCCACGTATTTATCATGATTCCAAGTTGTGGTGAATTGGAGGCAAAGATGTTTGAGAAGTGGTTTTTCTTGGCGAGATATTGAGAGAAGGAGTTTGCATGATTTCTCGAGATTTGATCTGGAAAAAAAATATATAAATTTGTCTAGAGGAACAGTTAAAAAAATGCCCATCATTATCTTATCCGCATTGATTTCCCGTTCTAAAGGGACTTTAACTAGCTCAATTTTGTTGACACCTTAACAGAAGCATACAGAATTTTACAGCGATAATTCCTGTTGTTTTCATTTTTCGATCGTTTCTCCGAGAAGCTCTTCTACTTGTGGCAATCATTGCGAATTGCCAGACAGTCTTATTTGAACTCTGTGAGTCCCAAGATCCTCCGATCCACAAAGTTCATTGAATTTTTTTTTAGTTTTGAAAACTTCCAGCCCCATTTTTCAAAATTCAATCTCTACCGAAGTCGACGGTTTTCAAGGTTCAAGTAAATGCTTTAAACAAAGTGTCTATACAATATCCAGTTTTTTTTATTATTTTTTACGAGTCGAGTTCCAGAAACTTGGCAGGTTTTGCAAATTTCAGATGAAAATCTTTTTTTCAAGACTTTTCCAAATCTAACTCTACTTCACTGTGTCAAAACTGCACATATCTATTTCAAAAAAGTTGAAAAAACAATAAAATAATCCAAATTCCATGTTTTCAGCGAAAATTTGTACTTGACGACTGGACGGATAATGAGTTTGTTTGAAGTTCGTGAGGTTTCTCACTATGATTTTTGGCTGGAGTCGATCCAAGTCAGCCTCTGATAAGTTGTTGGGAAAATTCTCAAAACCTATGGAAAGTAACGTCTCTTGTGAGAAAGAGGCCCACAACCATCATTAATTTGAGCAGCTTTGAGAACCTATCTTGTTTGAAACGTTCAAAAGGAATAATCGTTTACCTCACTATAATAAACCTATTTCTCACCTTGTCTGTCGATCCAATCTGGTCATAAACTTCAACATTGTCTTTGCCTCAATATCCAAGAATTGCATTCCATTTGGACGGGCTATACTTTGCAACCAATCTCGAACTCTTTGATTTTGATACTCATATGTTACAGGTTGATCCGGTGGTTGAGCCATTTTGGTTAATTACAGCCAAGATATGTGAAGCTGAAAATGAGCAATATGAGCAAAAGTGGGTGGTAGGGAAATAGGCTCCGCCTATCTTCAAAGGTGTAACAAAAAGCAATAATAGGAAGTGTAAGAGGAATATAAGAAGCTGTAGTTTTTATCAATTTCGGACCATGAATATGAAAATAAAGCGTGGTGGCGAGTTAATGGTTATATTAAAAAATTGGAAAAAAGTGGGAGAAAAAAGGGGGACACAAAAAGTTTCGTATAGATTTCGAAAAATTTCGAAACACCAACGCAATGTCGAAAACAAATTGGGACGGTGTTTACATGAAACAACGAGTGGGATGGAGTCAACGAAACAAAATTTTTTGCTCGATTTCGAATTTTCAAAGTGGCCTTTTGGCCTAAAAAGTCGGTTAAAAAAATTATTTTTTGAAACTTTTTTCAATATTTTTTTTTTCGAAAACCTTCCGAAAAAGACCGAGGATTTAGAAAAATCGTACTCAAACATAATTTTTGTAGTAAAACTATTTTTGAAGCAGATACAAAGAAAGTAAAAAAAATTAGAAAGGAAAAAACGAAAACGTGCCAAAGTATATGTGTTGTGGGCAGTTCTAAAGTGGTTTTAATGCAAGTACTCACGAAAGAAAGGGGCCGTTACAGAACCGTTTTTCGAAACAGAACTCCTTCATGTGAAAAGAAAAGTTTGCTATCAAATAATTTTCTCAGCTTATTGCTCGAAAACTTATATCCATATCCTAAATATCTTGATTTCTTACTAGAAGAACATCCCCTTTTCTGCTTATCCGCCAAATCTTAAAAGTGCTTATGGCTTAAACGGCTTCATTTGGCTTTATTTGTAGAGATAATCCGAGGATTTACTTTGAACACTAGACAAGGGATTATTCCAGAAATAGAAATTAAAGAGGCATTTGTTGGATAACCGTCAATTTAAACTACCAATCAGAAATGAACGAGATATTTTTCAAATCGAATTTCGGATTTTTTTTTCGTGTGAAAAATTTTATGATGCGTAGTTGGCTCTACTGTAAATTGAACATTTTTGCAATCACCACCACGTTAAAATGCACAAAAAAAATTCTTGGCACGGTGCCAACAACAGTTTACGGAAGCGGGAATTGTGTGTTTAAAAGCGCAGTGACAAGTGTCTAGCGCGTTCTGTCACGCTTACAGTAACTCGTCAACTGAAAACAACTGAAAGCGTGACGAGACCCAGTAGAATCTGTCCTTGCGCCTTTAAACAGAATAGTTACAGTTTTGGAAATAGGTAAATGAGCACGCAGGAAAATGGAAAATTTTCATTGAGAAAGGCTTTTTTTAATTCCTAACTTTTTCTTGAGAAAAATTCTAAAAAAAAAGTGAAAATTCTGGAAATTTTCAAAATCCGAGCAGTAACTTGTCAGTTGAAAACAACTGTAAACGTGACGGAACCCAATGAAATCTGTCCATGCGCTTTCAACTAAAATGCTCACGGTTTCGGAATTCTATAAAAGAATGGAGAAATGTGAAACTTTTTCCCGCAATTAAAGATTTTTCCTGAGAAAAATTTTGGAAAAATCGTGCAAATTCTGGAAATTTTCAAAATCCGAGCATCCGACCTCAAAACTGATCCGAACTCTGTGCACTTGAAACAAAAAACATTTCTGAGTAGTAACAAAAAAAGAAGATATAAACTCAATGACGCAGTTTCCGTTTCTCTCTCTTGCCTTCTCTCACATTTTATATTTCATTTCGAAAAGATTCGGAACATAAGAAGAAAGAAGGAAGAGGAATTCCGAAAGAACGGAGGAAATGAGGTTGAAGGGGGTGAAGATGTAATGTCATAAAATGAGTTTTTTTTCTTGTGTTCGGAGGGAGAAAAGGACCAAAAGCTATAAAAAATTCTGCAGGGAGGTTCCGAGGGTTCGAAAGATCATTGAAAAGTTGAAAAATGGAACAAAATTTCGAGAAAATTGCAAAATTTGAATGAGGACAGTCCATAAGTGTTTTTTTTACTTTTTTTTTCCTGAAAACCGGTTCTCTCGATTTCAATTCTACTAGAAACTGAATTTCAATTTGAATAGTTTTCATTGTCTTTGAATGTAAAAAGTGCCGCACGAAACCTCTAAAAAGACAAATTCGTGCAAAATAGTTGTGCTCACTGAGCTCTAACTAAGTAAATATAACTATTTCAACACTTTTTAAAAGTTGAAAAATGATCACCAAGAATCACGGTCCCAATTTCAAAACGACGGTCCGAAAAATAAAATCACTGGGACTTCTTATGGAAAGTATTTTTTCGGACCGTCATTTTAAAATTGGGACCATGATTATAAATCTGGGACCGTGACTTTTTTCTGGGACCGTGATTTTCCGAATGGGACCGTGGTTTTAGAACAGTACCCCGGAAAATTGCAAGCATGATTTTCTTAATCTTGATGAAATTTAGCGGTACCGACGTTCGAAAACTTGTTTTTGTTGTTCTAAAACATCCGTGGAATCCGAAGGCACAGCTGGAGAAAATACGACGTCAAGAAGTGGAAATTTTGACCCATATCTTTTCTAATTCATTCGAGGTAAAACGAATAAGGAGATTATCTTCCGGTTAGGATTAGCCTTTCGATTACAGATTATTGCTAAATTCTGACTTTTCAGAATACCTCAACTGTTTTGGTTGTCAAAACCTCTTTAAAAGATCACGAAAAAAAGAAACAAGGAAGCGAAATTAGAATCGAACGCTTTTGACAAGGACGTTTATCGGTTTTTACTGTAAAAAAAATATTTGAAAAATTACTAAAAAATTACTGAAGAAAGACCAAAATCAGTACAAACGAGCATAGTAATATGTAAAGTCAGAATTTGAGAAGAAGCTAGAGAAATATGACCCGTAGCTAATTAGGCAGTCTGAGCCCATCGTAAATAAGATGAAGAGCTCTGAATGGAGATAGAAAAAACTACGAAAATGCGCACGAACGAAAATAGTAATCATGTCGGAGCGTGAGAAGAAGACAAATGGAATATCACATAATCTAGAAAGGCTGAGAGTGATCTGTGAACAATATAATGAGCAGTTGAAAATGGCAAAAAAAAATCAAAAAGAGTACAAAAACTAAGGAAAATTGAGTGAAGTAATCTCAAAAATCCGTGGAAACGATGATAATAAAGCCTGACTTGAGCAGAAAGAGTTAAATGAAATACGAAAAATTCTGAAAAAGTTTGAGCTTTTGCCTTTGGGAAATATGTTAGGAAACACGGAAAAAGCTCAAAAATCCACGGAAAACTACAAAAATCGTGGTGAAGACATATAATGTGAGTCATTAGAAAACGTGAAAAGAAGCATTGAAAACAGCCAAAAACAACAAAGCCCAGGAAAGCTCACTAAAATCTCGATAAGCCTGCTCAAAATGTTCATAATCCTTATCATTTTGATTTTGAACTGTCGAAAAGTGGTGAAAAACACAAAAAAAAGTCAGAAAAATCAGTGCAAAATTGCCAAAGTCGGTATGAACATAGAATTAATAAGCATGGAGCTTAAATCAAGGATAAGCGAAAATCTCAAAATCTGATTTTATCCCTACTGATAGAGAAAAAAAATCTGGAAATCACTAACTATAAGAAAACCACAAAAATGTTTAGAAAAAAGCAGGACACAACAAAATCCGGAAAAGCTCATAAGAAGCTCATTAAGCTCCAAGCTTCTAATGATGATCAGCTTAAAATCAAACCCCTTTTTATTCTATGCCTACTGAGATTTTTGTGAAGAAAAATCACAAAAAAAACTAGTAAAAAATCCGTACAAAACCAATCACAAAAACCGTCACAAAGGAAGAGAAAAAAGACCTCCGTGTGTGTTGTGTGTTCTTCCTCTTCTCCCTCCTCCCTCCCTTCGCCGTTCATCACAAAGACGCGAAGGTGACTAATTTCTCGGCCACGGCCATTCCCTCTGCGTCTCTTCCATTTCTATAATCTTTCTCTTGTTTCTAAGCACACACTCACTCTCACACGTACATCTCTGCATAGCACCAACTACCACGGCACAGCTGAGAAGAGAAAGAGAGCGGCGTCCCCTCCCTTTAAACGGAGGGAGGTGCGCGGGAAAAAAATATTATGGAAAAATGAGAGAGAGTTAGAGAAAGAGAGAAAAGGAATCTCATATGGTTAGTAGGAGGGCTGCACACATAGGCGAGAAGAACAAATGAATTTGATGGACAGGTGTGAGCCAAGAAGAAAGGAGGTGATAAGGGGTTTTTGAGGGGCGGGGCTTAGGGCTAGGGGGGACAGAAAATTGGGGAAAAAAAGATTTTATTTCCATCAAAACAGGCATATTTGGAGCGTGATTTAAAACTGGTTTGAAGGGCAGGTGCGAGCTAAGGAAACAGATGTTAAGAGATGGTAAGGGATTTTAAGGGGGCGGAGCTAGAGGGTTTTTGAGGGGCGGGGCTTAAGCCTAGGGGAACAAGTAAATAGTGGAAAAAGATTGTTAGTCAAGGCCTATTTAGGCTTATTAGGAGCGTGATTGACTGGTTTGAAGAACAGTTGCGGGGCGGGGCTGAGTAAAATTTTTAAGAGGAGAAAGGTTGAGACTCTTGGACATGCTACAAAAAAGAAAATATAGTAAGGAAAGAGAGGTAAAAAAAGTTTTCTGAGAAAATTTTTCCGGAAAAAATGTCACGAGGAGCTAGCAAGGGGCGGGACCTAATAATTATTTTGGATTAGAAAAAAAAGGGATCAGAAAAAATTTTTGGTATTGGGGGTTTTTATTTAGCTCCGTGAAGACAGGCAACTTCTACTTTCCCATAATTGATAAAAAACGTTCTTAAAAGTTGGAAAATTATTTCCCTGAATTGCCCCTGGTTTTACTGAGATCTTTTGGAAAGCCGTTGATACTTATTTGTGTGCGCCTTACACCTCGGTTTAAAGGCGCAGCAACAGATGTCTATTGGGTCTCACCACGATAACAGTAATTCTCAGTTAAAAATAACTGTGAATGTGACAGGACCCGATAAAAATTTCACCGCGCGCCTTTAAACCGAGATTTCAAAGGAAATTTCCTTCAGCGAAACTTCAGGTCAAGAACTCGGAACTCCGAAGAATTTTTTCGGAAAAAAACAATTCGAAAAAGGCGTTTAATGAAAGAAGAGAAAAAAAAACCGAGGAAAAAAAATCTCCGCTCACTTGCTCCAAAAATGGCAGGTGGCTAGAGTAGAGTAGCCAACGGCCATCTATTTGTCTAGCTCTCGCTAGCCTAGCCTAGCAGAGCCACTCAAGATTTATTATTTTTGCAAAAACAAAATGAAAAAAAAAAGGAACGGAGTGCAACCACAGAATATACATGAATTCGTTTTTTCTACTTTGTGAAAATTGAAATTTTATCACTGATTTGAATTAACTTGGCATCGTGCCAAGGGCCTATTTGGAAATAATGTATTTTCATTGCCTGAAGAGCCATAATAAAAACAGTGATATTGTTATGAAAAAAACAAATTTTTTGCAATTGCATGTGGCATGCATGCCACATGAGACAGACATAAACAACAGATGACACACTGTTTGTATGTCACTATCATTCATTTTTTTTCAGGTGACCTGTTTTTTGAAAAAAAAAAAAGAAAAGAACAAATGAACTAATTTGAGTGAGTGACAATTAGTATTGAGAAGTTTTTTGAAAAACGAAATTACAGGAAATTCGTCGAAAGTTTAGTACCTATTAGAACAAATTATTGGTAATTTGAAAACTCTGTTCTTGCCATTCGATAGAGCGCAGTTTCCTCAAAGTTTTTTTTTGAAGGTAAGGATTTAGACGTTTTGAATTTGGGACAAAGTGATCGCGAATTGATAAGAAAATTATCATTGAATATAGCGCTGGAAATCGCAAATTCTGTTCTTGCCATAGTACACGGACGATGATTTGAAGGCGAATCCACCATCACAACCGATTATTGGAAAAGTGATTTACCGGTAAATTTACCAAAAAACTTTTGGCTCAATGAATAATTTACCGGTAAATCATGTGCGGATTTGTAATTTTGGAACATCGTTACTCATAAGTTTCTAGATTCAGCAGGAAGAAGCAAATTTACCGGTAAATTTTTCGTAAAACGGGAAAATTGTCGGTAAATTTACCAATCTTTGATCCGAAGTTCCTATAGCTTTTGGGCGCGTAAGTTAGAAGAAAACTGGGAAAATTAAAAAAAAAAAACAGAAAAAACATTGTTTAGCAGATTTACCGGTAAATTTATCAATGAACCAGAAAGGTACCATTAAAATTTACCGAAATTTGACCGCATACTTTACCGGTAAATTTCGAGGCTCCTCCAGTAGTTTCCAAAAGCCAAACTTTAAAAAAATACATTCAAAGTCACGTAGAGCGCAAATCTACCGAAAAACTTTTTGCGATAAATTTACGATACAATTTTTTGTAAATTCACCGAATTAATGGAAAATTTACCAACAAATGTGTACCGGTGTGTACCGGTTAATAGAACGAAATTTGAAATCGGTTTGCTGGACGCTTGTTTGATTATTAAGAAGTAGAAGAAGAAATGTTTATTAGAGAATAAATGTGCTCTTTTTTTAGAGGGGTGCATTAAAAAAGTTATGAAAAGTGGTTTATTGAGACATCTCAGCATTGTTGGTTTTGTCTCCGAGTGGCTTTGTAGCCTCGATGATCTTTTCGTTGGTGTCAACGTCTTCTTCCATCTTCTCTCCACTGACGTCTTCTTCCTTGTCATCGTCGTCTTCTACAGCTTCTGCCCCATCAACACCCTCTTCCTTCTCATCTCCCACAGCTTCTTCCCTATCTTTTTTGAAGCTCTCATTAAGATCTACCTCTCCATCTACCATCTCTTCATCCTCATCCTCTTCTTCCTCGTCGTCATCTTCATCACCTCCATCAACATCTTCCAACGGCATCAGATCCTCCTCAGCAAATACTCTGTCCCCCTCTTCAGGTTGCTGAACCGGCTCCTCATCAGTCCAACGAATTGGGAATGTCGTGACGCGGAGATCGTCAATCTCCACTTTACGGGTCAGCTGGAATAGGCCTTTTTCAGTAAAAATTTGATACATTTTTCAAAAATTTTATCAAATAAAGAGTTTGGTAAATGTACCGGTAAATTTGTCGGCAAATTTTATAGAAATTCGGTGAATTTTCCGGTAAGTGTTGCTCCAAAAACCTCACTTTTTTGAACATTTGAACTTCCAAAAAGGTGAATTTTCAAAAATTTTTATCGCGAAAAGTTCGGTATAATTTCTATAAATTTATTGGTAAATTCCCTTTTTATCGAAACTGTATCAATTATTTTGCTGAATAATGCACACTAGCGTTATTTCGGAGCATCGTCACTCAATGTTTTTTTTGAATTTTGTGCCAAAAAGTTACTGGAGTATTTTCGAAATTTACCGGTAAGTAACGACAGCGTTAAGTGAACTTGACGGTGAATTTTTCAATAATTTACTGAACAAAAACTAACTCATCAAAATTTTAGCGGTTGAATGTTTGCAAATTTACCGGTTACTTAATCGAGAAGTTTACCGGTAAATTTAAACAATGCCCACTAGCGTTATTTCGGAGCATCGTTTCTAAGTGTATTTTTTTTAGTTTTGGCGCCAAAAAGCTACTGAAACTTTTAAATTTATCAGTATTTTTACCGAGTGGCTTTCGAATCAAATTTCGATTTACCGGTAAATTCACCGGCAAACTTCTCATTTACAAAAAATTTACCGATAAATCTGCTGCTTCCCGCTAAACTTAAAAACTTTGAGCATTGAGTAACGATGCTCCGAAATTACGAATGTGCTCATGTTTTAGCAGATTTACCGGTAAATATTTTGATAATTGGAAATTTCGTAGTAAATTTACCGGAAAATCTAACCGCTAAGGTACCCAAACTAACCTTTTCAATGATCGGCTGTGCCGGTGGATTTGCCTTCAACTCATCGTCCGTGTACTCATTCGACACCCACCATCCCATATTGATGAACTCCTGTTCATTGTACTTACAACGAAGAAGAAGCACACTAAGACAGACATCGTCAAGAGGAATCTTGTTGATATCCGGGTGGTCCGCATCAAAAACAAACTTGTGACGGCCTTCGGGGATTGGGCCAACGAGGGCGGAGTCAAGGACTTGATCATAGTCTCGGGAAGTGCCGGATCCCACGTAGACAAGCTCCCACTCAAGATCATGAGGGAGGTTTTCAAAGACTTCGAACGTGATTTCAAGTTTGAATTTGTCGATAAACATTGCCGGATTGTCGAGGATGTCGACACGAACGATGTTGACACGGGAAGCCATCTGAAGGAAAAAGGGTTTGGTCATGGGGTTGGAATTGAGTGGAAGACCAAGATGAAAAAGGAGAGAGCTGGAGAAAATCGCACGAGTAAGGAAAGAAAATTTCGATAGAAAAAATGATGAAAAGTGCGGAATTCGGAAAAGCTAGGGAGCAGAGTTGAGCGGAATAAAAAAATATTGAGCAGAAAGCGAAAGGTGGAATGCCGCTCAACACTGCTCGGAAGATAGATTTACCGCATGGTTGAAGAAAAAAACTAGCGCCAAAAAAGGAGAATCTCGGCTGCTCTGGATTTTCAGCCGTTATAAAGTGGAGCCATAAGTTTGAGCGAGCTGTGTGAGCTGGGACCTAAAAAAACACAAATTTGCTGAGCAAGCAGGTAAATTAGAGTTTCAAAAAGCGCCGAACTTTACAGAAATCAGCTCTTTTCTTGGAAAACTGTCATCAAGACAATTTGAAAGTACTCAAGGCTACCACTCAATTGTTGGTTGGACCATGGTAGAATGGAATCCAGATCCTGACGAGGACGGACGAGGAAGGCATCCAGATCTGGACGAGGGACGTTGAAGACCCAACAAATTGACGGGCAAAAGAGCTGACGGCGACCATCTAAGCATCTAGATGAATCAGAAAAGGTGGCGAGAAAAGAATGAAAATGAACGGTCTCCCCATTACTCACTGGCCTTTTATACCCGTTTTTCGCGGGGTGGACTGTTCTCCAGCGTGCTCCCCCGGGAGCTTATCCTCCCAATTTAGACAGTCTAGACAGACATATTGGAGCACATTTGCATCCCAGTTGCAGATGGCAAGTCCAGGAGTGTCCAAGAAAGACAAGATGGTTTTTCCAGATAAATCTGACAGTCCTTCAGAGCGAATTCTGTATCCCAACGGATTTAGGCACCTTCACTTTCAGTTATGCATCAATTATCTCAACACCTATTGTGCTTTTAGACATGAGAGACAGCTAAAATTACAGTACTAAGACCATTAGCACTATGTCTCATCTGGAGGATCGGACGATGAAAGAATTATAGAACAGATGGAACGGGGGTAGATGGATATGAGAAGGGCTTGCAGGTGAAGACTAGAAGGGTGATAGGGTTCACAAGGCACAGATTGGTGAAATTGAGGATCAGAAAACCCTGGTTAGCTACCAGTCTGGCCTGGACCGGACCGCTTGGCCCTATTTGGGGAGGACCGAAATGTTTCTGGGAGAAAATTTGACAATTTTCAAGAAAAAAACATAGAAAATGTTCGGAAATTGAGCAATAAAAGGGGAAGATGTGCAGAAAAGCACAAAACTTTCAACTCGGCCCGCGTTTGGACAAGTCTGTGTTAGCCTATTTTCTCAGAGCTTCAAACCTGCTACCGCAAAAAGCTTCTAACTTAAAGGTGATGGGACATGAAAAAGTTCGAATTTTAGTGACTTCTGTTTTATAAAGAAAGGACCATTGCAAACCCATATTTGAAGTCCGGAACATGGAAATTAGTATAGTAGCAAAATTACCACGCTACCTAGTTTATGGACGCGAAAGGCAATTTCATAGGGGTCGATTGAGGGCGCGCGCGTTTTGGCCCTTGTGGCTCAGCCGGTAACGCGGGCAACCCCCAATCGGTACAGTAGCTTAGTTCGACCCCTCCAATGGTAATGGTTTTTGGTTTTCTTGAAAAAAACCAAAATTGAAAAATTAGTTTATACACCCCATCTTACGACAAAATGCATACTCAAACGCAGTCCCCACAACTTTCCTGTCCCCCCACCTTTAAGATTGGCCGCCTAGCCACAAAAAAAAGAATACCACATAGCACCTGGAAATCTAACAATATTAACTCTGGGCAAAATAAGAATAGAAAAGGAAGAAAAAGCGATGGAGTGGAGAGAGCGACCTGGCTTTTTATAGTTTTAGAGGACATACATCGTGATGATTCTAAAGTGGGTGTATCGTTTGGGGCGAAACATTGACCAGGAAATTATGCAACAAAAGAAACGATGCATCCATAAAAGTAACGTGGAACACACTACGAATAAATTATGCATCAATGATATGCAGAAAATGTCAATCATATAGATCATCGATCAATGATAGAGTGTTGTTTAAGAATTTGTAGTAAAGATACCGTAAAGTCTGTAATAGAGGAAAATGTCCTTCTATTAGAGGGGTTTTTCTATTGGAGGTGTTCCCAACTGACAATAGTCTTCAGAAATGCACTGATTATTAAAAACTGTTGCGCGTGTTGATTTCAAATGGCAGCGATCTTTGAACGAATGCAGCCGTTATAACTTTTTTTTTGTAAGTCATCAATTTGACTAGGAACACACTTTTGGGTCATTTGAAATAAGGAATGAATCCAAAACATACGGTTCTCCAGATACCGAATGAGATTGCTATCGATTGGAAATGCTTCAGCTTTCAATTACATACCGACCCAACAGATTCTAGCAATTATCATATAAACTGAAGAAGAGTTAATTGGTTGCAAATGCTTATCAATGAGCTCCAGCTCTGAGATGTTAACCAACCAACCAAGTGAAGTTCATGTCTAACCCGCGACGAAGCTAATCAAGGTTTAATTTCAAAAAAACTCAAAGCTCAAAAGCTCAAAAATGTTCGCATGTCTAAATTCCGCTTGACCACTATAAATTGCTGATGAAGTTCTCGAAACGATTTCCAGAAGACAAACTACGACTTGAAATGCGAAAATAAGATCTAGAGGTACACAACTGAAAAGTGGTTGGTTTGAACCACCCATTTTTTTCACTTCAAATGATCATTTAGACAGCGCGTTCAGTTCAAAACGTGTTAATTTGCTTTTCTTTGTCAGGAACGATAAATCTGAATTGGTTTGTTGGATGGAACATAAAACAAGCAGATAAATATGCAATCATTTATTAAAAAATAAGGGTGCTCTTATAGAGGGGTGCAACGAAATGGGGAAAATTTAGGCATTTGAAGGGCCTTGGACGTCCTGGTTACCCTGGTTGTTCTGGCTGGTGCCCGGAGCATTCTGGCTTGTGCTCGGAGCATGTGGATCCGGGTTGTTCTGGAAGACCTCAGCTGGTGGATGAACCCATCCATCCTCTTCACTGAACATATGTCCTTCTGGATTACACTCGACACCAAAATAATCAGCAATCTCTTCCACAGACAACTTCTCCAATTTCTTTGCAATAACGAATCCAATGCAATGCATAAATGGAGTACATTCCATGAAGTTGGAGAACTCGAGAATATCCTTTAATTCTTCCAAATTCTTCTCATTTGCCTCTTTGTATTCTTCAATTTTTGGATCATCCTTCTCAATATCCGGGGCTACGTAGCGACGGCAATATTGGAATAGAAAGTCTCCGGCAGATCTTGGAAATGGGATTTCGAGGGGATTGGTCACTTTGCATTCCGTTGTTTCCCAATTTGGATTCTGCAATATTATCAGACATTAGGAAAATGACAAGAAATCATAGGATGTTCTTACCTCTGATTCAACAGATCGAATGAGGAGTGGAATCTTTGATACTAGATCCCGCTCCTTTAGAATGATAGGCTCTGCGCTGTCGTTGAAGAGCAGTGGCATTTCGATATCAGTCGACATGATTTGCAGACGTTGAGTTGTTTGGGGGTTAAGTAGCTGAAAATGGGGATTAATGGGTGCAATATATAGGAGGTTTTTTAAGAGAAAGACTCGGAAACTTGAAGAAAGGATTGGGAGCTATATGTAAGACTGGGGTTTCGGGAGGAACTATGAAGAGTTGGAGGTTTCTACGAGGAACGAGAAGAGGCTAAGAAGGGAAACTGCAGGGGGCTAAAGCTTGAGACCTTCAAAACTTTGCAAAGGCATCAAATCGCAAAAAGAGGCTAATCGAGGTTCTAGATTCGGTGCCATATCTGTCAGAAAGGGAAGGAACATCTTGGTTTTTGAAGCTCAGTAACTTAAAAAAGCTAGAGCAATAGCTCTGCAGGGCAAGCTGGCAGACCGAAACTGGCCAAGACGACAACTCAATCAGATCCACTAGAAACGTGCTCTAGACGGTGTCGCTTCGGTTAGGCTTAGGCTGAGACCATCCTGGAGACTATTCCAACCATAGACTCGCTGAACGGGTTGACGAGATAAAATATAAGGAGGAAAAGATGGAAGAAAGCTTTGAGGAAGGGCCAAGGCTTAGGCGTAGACCGTTCTGAAGACCATAGCCTTGTTGAACGAGCTGACTAGCCAAAGCTTCTTCGTTTCCAAGACAACCACTCAATTTGGATTAGGATTGAGTGAATGTCTTGCAACATAGCCCATCTGAAACCATCCAACCACAGCTAGATGAATCAGAAAAAGAGATGAGAAGAGAAAAGAAATGAATGGTCGAATGATGATGTCTCTCCGTTCTTTGCTCGCCTTTTATACCCATTTTCCGGGGGCGGAGCTTACATCGCGCGGGTGGCTTGACGTCCAGCGTGCTCCTCGAGGAGCTTATGCTTCGAGCACGATCATCTTTCCGGGGGGCGGAGCCTACGTCGAATGCTCTAGATGTATGTCAGGTAAGAGACCAGATGGACATTCCAGATTGCAGATCCTTCACTCACAGTTATGAATCAATCGTCTCATCACCTATTGTGGTTTCAGAATGCCGACATCAGAGACAGCTGAAATAACATTAGGACCATTACCACCCTATCTCATCTGGAGAATCGGACAATAAAGCAATTATAGCAACAGATGGTCTAAGCAGAGGAATATCTGGAATGGGGCTTAATGGAATGGTGCGTGGGAAAAGACTGGAAGGAGGATGAGGGGGTAGACAGGTACACACTGCACTGTTGAAGGTAAAGGCTTACATGCAGATTTGGTGCTTTGAAGCTTGAAGCTTTGAGAGACTTGAAGGACCAAACGCGGCCAAAAGTTATGGACACCAGGCCTATGGACACCAGGATCGGATGTTTACATATGGCTTCAAAACACATTTTCTGAACCTCTTGATCCTAATTTTGAAGTTTTCAAAATTTTTAAAAGACGGGCACCATCTCGGGATAGTTCTGCATCAACCTATCTAAATTTCATGAAAATTGGTTTATAAGGAAGGGCTGTAGGGTCGGCGACAAACAGACAGACAGACGGAATCTGTCCAGTAATTATAGTATTCATTTATGCAACTATTACAGCTACAGATGTCTCAGTGCTCAGGTTTGTAGGGTAACGCAGAGTAAAAGTTCACTAACTGGAAATCGGAAGGATATTCGGAGAATGCCGGATCTAATTATGCCGATCTTCTAGAGCTGTCTCTGCTGTTTTTTTTTGTCGGGCTGCACTGACTGTGGCAGAACCAATTGTTATCATCCGCCGTATCACACAGAAAAAGTAATCAGGAGACGAGGACCTGATTCTGCATAGGGTGCTTCTGAACTAGTCATGATGTGATGTGGTGATCCTGAGCTTTACGAGATACACATTCCGAGAAATTGCATACTTGAACAAAATATATTTTCGAACACTTCAGGTTCTGTTTCAGATTTCTGATTCTAAAGCGCGAAACCGACCTTTTTCAAAAAATCGAATCAGCTCTCATTCTCGAAAGAATAGTTCAAGCAATTTTTCAAAGATGAAAGCTCCTCGGATTCTGAAAAACGATAGCTAGGCTGGTCTCTTATAAAGTGAGTTCCACCGTACAGAATTCCGTTTTTCGACTTCCGGATTTTGTATTTCGAATTCCGGAATCGAGAAAATTCATTCTGTACAACTCTGAGTTCCACAGTGTGCCTTACAGGCAAAATTGCGTTGAGCTTTCCGGTGAGTTCCGGAAAATTTTTCCGGTAAATATGAATGGTTTTTCCGGATAATTTTCCGGGAGGATTTCTAGTTTTTCCAGTAGCTTTTTGAAATTTAAAAAACCGCGAGCAACAATTCTCCTAAATCACGCCAAGGCTTATTTTTTTTCCAGTGAATTTTTCCGGTAAACTTGTCGATAAATAATCTATCGAAACACCCGTTTACCGGTAAAACTTTTTCCGGTAAGACACACTGGAGTTCCACATGATTGAAAACCGATTTACCAACCGTCCTGTTTTATTTTACACAGAAAACATTTTTTTCATTATCAACACTCTTTATCTTTTTCCAACACTCTCAAACGTACTGTTCTTTCCCAACCATTCCAGGCCCACAATGCACCTTCGTCCGTCTCTATCTGTCGACGGAGGATGGCCACATTCCCAGCTAGTCCACCTTCTCACCCTTTACAGCCATATCTAAGATACCAGAAAAGGACAGATGCACTGAGATACAGAATCCTTTCTTTTATTGCGCCAGATGGTTTCTAGAGGATGGCATTCACACATCGACCTTCGCAAGAACAATAGGTGCGTAAACCCCTTCCAATGTGACAGTCTGACAGAATTATCTGTAAAGGCCATCCGCGCAGATTTAGACATCGCTAAAACAACGGACAGATGGTTCATTCTCGAAGCAGAAGCTCCTCGAAGAGCACGCTGGACGTTAGGCCACCCTTGAAAAAAGGGTATAAAAGGCGCGCGAGGAACGAAGAGACATCATCATTTAACCATTCATTTCTCTTCTCTTCTCCGCTCTTCTTCTGATTCATCTAGCTGTGGTTAGATGGATTCAGATGGGCTGTGTTCAAGACATTCACTCAATCCTAATCCAAATTTGGGTGGTTGTCTCGGAAACGAAGAGGCCTTGGCTAGTCAAGAGGGCCTAGTGCGTCTGGTCGATTTTCCTGTTTGGCTAGGCTTGACTTGCCAGCACAATCAGTGAAGCTATGGTTCTACCTGGTTCCAGCTTTTTCACAGAACTTTTGTGTTACTTTCCCAAGCCCTTTGAGCCTTTTTCTAGGCCTCAATCCGGTTTAGAACCCCCCCCCCCCTGACCTGTAGTTGGCTCGAATTTTGAGAAATTTCTCTTATATTTCAACTCTTTACTAGCCTCTATCCGATTAGGGTCTGACCAGTAACCTCCCCAAGCTAAGAGCTCAGAACGTTTTTTTCCAGCCTTCTCTAGCCCTCTCCCCTCTTAAATCTCCTATCTTATCGACAACTTTTCGCTCTCTTACTCGTTTTTTTTCAATATCCAGAAGAACCCCTTTATATTAAAAATTTGCAGAAACGCATCTCCCAAACAGCCCAACTCTTCCAATCATGTCGGCTGCTATCGAAATGTCATTGGTCTTCAAGGACAGCCAAGAGGCTATCGTTCTGACGGAACGTGATCTTATTTCAAAAAGTCCAGTTCTCGTTAGATCCATTGAAACAGAGGTAATATCATCCCAAAATCTCTTATCACTAGACTAATATCTCAACTTTTTTCAGAACCCGGACTGGCAAACATCGGAATGCAAAGTGGCAACACCCCTCCAAATCCCATTCTCAAAATCAGCTGGAGACTTTCTGTTCCAACATATCCGCCATTATGCAGCCCCGGATGCAGAGAATTCTAAAATTGAAGATTACCAAGAAGCCGCTCAGAAGAATATGGATGAATTAAAGGAGATTCTTGAGTTGGCCAACTTCTTGGAATGTAATTCTTTCATGCATTGCATTGGATTCGTTATTGCAAAGAAATTGGAAGTTTCTTCTATGGATCAGATTGCTGAATACTTTGGAATTATGCATGATGCTGATGAACGGGCTGAGCAATTCCTTAAGAATGCTGTCACCAGTGCTCCAACGACTAATCAGAACGTCACAAATGCTCCGAGCACTAACCAGGACAACCAGGAAAAGCAGGATCAGGATGTGCAGACAGATGCTGTTCCCGAGAAGAAAAATATTTTCGAGAAGTTCTCGAAGAATGTCTCGAGAATTTTCGGGAACGTCTCGAGAATTTTTTCGAGAAAATCTCGTTAAATGTTGTTTTCACCTATCGTTATTCTAAAGCAACCCTTTGAAAAAGCACACTTCTTTAAATAAACGTTTCTATTCTGATTTTTGTCTACTTTTTGTCAGCGATTTCTCATTCTTTTCTCGTAAAACAATAGCTGCCGAAATTCGCTGGGATACAAGAATTCTCTTTTACAGTCTGGCGGGTCCACTTGGAATGGCCATCTGCTACTAGGATTACATCTGCAAATGGGCTCTAATCTGTCCCATTTGGCTGAACATATTTCAGTCATATTTGGTAATAATATTATTGAAAGCCAGGCTGAGCTCTTTGAGGGAGCCCTTCGTCAGCTCAAATGCGTTTTTTAGGGCTGAAAATTTACGGGAACGCGTATCTAAACATGCTCTACAAGCCTGCAATGTTTGGCGCCTTAATTCGGAAAAAAATTTTCGACCCAAAATTGAAGAAAAAAACGCCCATCAGGGACTTTTTCAGTTTTGGCCAAAAAAATTTTGTATATTTTTTAATATAAAATCCGTTAAAACGGATATAAATATAAAAACCTCAAATACACTGGCGCCCCAAATAAACCAGCAACTTAGAAAGAAATTTGTCACATTGATAAAAATAGAAAAAAAAGTTCAATTTCAGATCCAGATTCTCTGGAAACTTTTCAAAAAGTGCTTCCAGTTTGCATGCTCAAAGGAGAAAAACTTCAATTTTCTTCAAAACGTCTAATAGAACGGCACCTCTTTGAAATAATGCGTGGAATAAGGCTTCCATTTGGAGGAGAATACAGCCGGCCGCGCCGTCCGTGAGCCGCGCCGTCTGCCGGCCGGCCGCACCAGCCGTCTCTGACTTAGCTTTGCCTCGATTGTTTTAGCCGTATGGAAGCCTTAGCGTGGAAATCACAAAGTTAAAAAAACAAGATTTATTAAATAGAATTATCAAACAAATGAAATTACAACAATGAGACCTCTGCGAGCCTCTCTGGCCATGGATTATACTCGTCTTTCTCCTCCCAAAAGCTCTTTGGACACTGTCTTTTGACGCGACCCATTGCAAGCTCTCTGCACTCCCATGCTGCCCTATCCAAGGCCAATTCCACTCCCTCGATTTTCAAGTCCCCGGCTTTTCCTTCTCCATCAATTCGAAGTCTTCTCACAGACTTCTCGCTGTAGATCTTGTGATTCTCTCGGATCTCCTTCTCAACTCTTTCGAACTCCTTCTTGAACCTGCCGAAAGTTCTGAAATCCCTCAGAGTTCCTCCACAATTCCATGGGTTAACCATGAATGGATCCTCGAGAACCACAAACCAGCTGCTGTTTTCTGGAAGACCATTCAATGGGGTCGATTCCTCGTCCCATTTCTTCTCCAGCTTGGCGGCGTTTCTGATTGAAATCCAATCATTTTGGAAACTGAAAATAAGGAACTGATTGGTTTGGTAATCCTATTTCAAAAACTTACTCAAATTGATTATAGTACTTGAAGAAGCCCCAGTAGAGAGCTCCTAAGCTGCTCTCATTTGGGGTGAAAGCTGGGACAACGAGATTTTCCAAAATGTTTTGGCCCCGATAGATGAATTCTTCAACATTCATCTCCTCATTAAGCTCTGGAAAATCCTTCTGAAGATTCGGCAAAATTGGTGGTGAAACTCCGCCTGAAAAACAAAAAAAATGAAAAATTCGAAAAAAAAAAAGAAAAAACTTACATTGGAGATAGTGGATCACCATCAGGCAGATACTGAAACTGTTGATTCTTCCCTGTTTGGAGCACTCGACTCCTGTGTTCGCGGCCCACTTTTTAATTGCTCTGCAGAGGAGAGGGAAGCGCTGGTCCACTTGTCCGTACATGGCTAACAACAGGGTGTTTCTTTTCGGGACATCATTCCCCACTGTGACGTCGATATCGATGCCGGTTGCTTCATGGACTAAGGTGAGGACAGGGACCTGAAAAAAAATCATTATAAAAATTGCTATTTTGAAATAAAAACTCACTCGTCCGCCCACTAGTTTCACATTTTTGAACATATTGTTCATCAAGAACTTTTCCCTGAGCTGTCTCAGCTGCTGATAAGATGTCAGGCCATCTTCAGATGGAATTCTCAATGTGAAATCCAAATCAGAAGAGTCTACATCGATCCCAGCCGCATAGGAGCCGGTTAGGAAGCTCTTAGCTTCTGGACACACAGCTTTCAGCCCCATATTAAAAGAATCCGCAGCAAATCCCAAATTATTTCTGTGCTCTTCTCCAATTCTGGTGATCAGCTCAACCTCCTCGGTGAGCTTTTGGTCCTTCCAACGTGGCATTTGGACTCCACACATATTCTTAAAGGCCATTTCTGGCATAACTCTAGGAGCCAATGAAGCTGGAGCAAAACTCTCTGGGAGGGATGGAGCCTCTGGGGCATTGGTGGCGAGTGGGGCAGGTTTTGGTCCTCCTTTTAAGACGGCGGCATAAGACGGGGCGGATAAGGCAATGCTGGAGCGAGTCATTATGATGACAGGTAAATTGAAATCTGAAAAAAAATACGAGGGAAAATTGGATGATTTTTACTGATATAGAAGATACCGATGAGGAGGTGAATGTTTGGGATGAAAAGTACCGTAAAACCTGTATTAGTAGTGCATGCAAAACTATTTTCGGACCAAAGGCACCAAAGGGACCAAAAGGACCAAATGGCCCAAAAGGACCAATGTACAAAAAGACCATAGGACCAAAAGGACTATAGGACCAAAAGGTGCTGTCCAAAAGACCAAAATGACCAATCCAAATAATCATAGGACTAGTCCGAAAGGCCATAGGACAAAAAGGACTAAAAAGGACTAGTCCAAAAGACTATATGACCAAAAGGACTTATCGGACCTATCCAAAGGGCCATAGGACCAAAAGGGCCAGTCTAAAAAACCAAAAGGACCAAAAAGGCCAGTCCAAAGGGCCATAGGACCAAAAGGGCCAAAAGGACAGAAAGGACCAATCCAACGGACCATTGGACCAAAAGGACCAGCCCAAGCAACCAACCCAAAGGACCACAGGATCACAAAGACCAGTCCAAAGGTACATAGGACCAAAAGGGCCATAGGACCATAGGACCAAAACGACCAAAACGACCAGTCCAAAACGAGAGGCATTGTTATTACAGGGGCAACTAATCCAGGTTTGACGGTAGTTGATACATATATTTCATTTTTTTGATAGTGAGGGCTAGCTGAACTGACTTGCTCGCAATCAAATGTGAAATATAACCTATTTTCTGTGTGAAGAAAATCAATAATTTGAAAATATTATCGACTTCTTCACAGAAATTAGGGAAAGGGATAAAGGGAAGGTACTTCAAGAGAAGAAAAAGAAGACGTCTGCTCTGTGCGGAGACAGAAGGATAGAATGACTATGGGATGGTCCTATTCTCTTACGGTACACTCCGACGCCCGACTTGCAAATATCGTTGACTAACTAGCGTCGTTGTGTATGATGGGATGGGAAGAAACCCCTGCACAACTACGATTTGAAGAAAATATTTCTCAAAAATTGATTAGTAATGGAACAGACTAATAGTATAACCGCCTGGGAAAGGGTTTTTCGGGAAGAAATATATTTTGACAGGGTTTTCATGTACAACTTGCATAGTCATATAGGTCTCAGAAGTCAATTTACACCGGATTTTTGTTCATTCGCATCATTCTGATATGAAATTTTCACCTGATTCACAAAAATAGCGGACCCCGGAGTTATTCTCTGTTATCCGATTCTGATGGAACTTTGACGGCTCTAAAATAAGAATTCTTTAGGTCGAAAAAAGATAACACGTACACTTATTTTCTTTTTCCAAAAAGACAAAAATTGTTTTGGAAAAACTGTGAGGAAAGTTTTTTGATATCATAATCGGCGGAAATGCTTGTTCTAAATAAAAAAAACAATGCTCTACATAACTGTAGAAAAAAATAGTTCTTCTCCATTATTGACCAATTTGTGAATTCTTCCCATACCTACGTACACAACGACGCTAGTTAGTCGGAAATGTTTGATAGTCGGGCGTCATGGTGTATTATAAGAGACAAGGACCATCTTCTATTCATTCCATCCTTCTGTGTCCGCACAGAGCAGACGTCTTCTTTTTCTTCTCTTGAAGTACCTTCCCTTTATCCCTTTCCCTGTGTTTTTCTGTGGAAAAAAGTAGATAATCATTTTTGATTGTCGATTTTTTCTACACAGAAATCTGGTACTATGATCCTATGATCCTATGGTCCTTTTTGTCCTTTTGGTCCTTTTGGTCCTTTTGGTTCTATAGTCTTTTTGGTCCTATGATCCTTTTGGTCTTTTTGTCCGTTTCGTCCTATGGTTTTTAGGCTGGTCTTTTTGGTCTTATGTACCTTTGTGACTGGTTCTTTTTGGTTCTTTTGGTCTTTCAGACTGGTCCTTTTTGTCCCTTTTGTCCTTTTGGTCATTTTGGTCAATTGGGATCCAAAAGTTCTTTGGACTGGCCCTTTTTAAATTTAAAAAACTGAAAAGAGGTCAAATATTCCCTGATTTTTTTTCTAATTTCATTGCCTTTTCTCAATCTTCTATTTCAAGCTTTTATCTCCTTATTTTTATCTTTAAAATCAGTTGATTCTTCATTATTACCTGCGTCATTTTCAGATTCCAATTACTCCCAATCGTTACCATGACTCGCTCTAGCACCATGTACTCAGCCCCAAGCTACGCCACCATCGTGAAAGGTGGCCCAATGCCAGCCCCACTTTCCACCAATGCTCCACCTGCTCCACCCCTCAAAATGGAGCCACTTTCAGCTTCAGCTGGTATCAGAGTAGCTGTTAAAAAGGCTCTCAATAATATGTGTGGCGTAGAATTACCAGCTTGGAAGGATATGAAGCTCACAGAGGAAGTTGAGCGAATCACCAGAATTGGAAAAGACCATAGGGCAAATCTGGGAAGAGCCGCAAAGAGTTTTGAAAATGGCCTAAAATTTGTGTGCCCAGAGGCGAAGAGCTTCATGACCGGCTCATTTGCTGTCGGAATCGATGTTAACATCTCAGATTTGAATTTCTCTTTGAGCATCCCCTCGGAAGATGGCCAGACGCCCTAATGAAGAACATCTGGCTTCCGAGGTTAGAATGGGTCTAAGCGGATGAATATAAGGAGATCGAACCGAAGTTTCAGCGAGCAAGGGTAAAGCGCAAGGCGCAGTCAAGGACTACGTGCATACTGTTGCTTCGATGTCCTGATAGCTAGAAACGGAGCTCAGCATATTTCAAAGACAGTAAGTACCATAGGATGAACATGAAGGTAAAATACGTAAGCTTTATTTAGAAAGTAAGGGTGCTCTAGAAGAGGGGTGCAATTATCGGGACTTTTTTCTCAGTTGCCCTGGTTATTCTGAGCAGTTTGGCTTGTTCCTGCAGTATTCTGGCTGGTACTTGGAGCATTCGGATCAGTATTGTTCTGGAAGACCTCAGCTGGTGGATGAACCCATCCATCCTCTTCACTAAACATATGTCCTTTTGGATCATACTCAACACCAAAGTATTGAGCAATCTCTTCAACAGACATACTATCCAGCTTCTTTGCAATAACGAATCCAATGCAATGCATGAATGTGCTACATTCCATGAAGTTGGCAAACTCCAGAATATCCTTTAATTCATCCAGGCTCAACTGATTGGCCTCTTGGTATTCTTCAATTTTTGGATCATCTTTCTCGATATCCGGGGCTACGTATTTGCGGCAGTGTTTGAACATGAAATCTCCGGCTGATTTCGGGAATGGGATTTCAAGGGGATTGGTCACTTTGCATTCCTGTGTGTCCCAATTTGGATTCTGCAAATTATCAGATATGAGGCGATGATGATAAGAAATTATAGGGTGTTCTTACCTCTGATTCAATCGATCTAATGAGAAGTGGAATCTTTGAAACAAGATCTCGTTCCTTCAGAATGATTGGCTCTTCGCTGTCGTTGAAGAGCAATGGCATTTCGATAGCAGTCGACATGATTGAGGGAGTTTGGTAGTTTGGGGTAAAGTAGCTGAAAATGAGGATCAGTGGGTTCAATATATCGAGGGTTTTTTTGGTTTTTTGAAGAAGGACAAGAAAATGATGCGAGGTTATTTGAAAGAGAAGATTCAAGAGATGGAGGGAAGAAACTCAGAGACTGTTGAAGACTGGCAGATTTACAGCCTTGAGATGCTAGCAATTTTAAAACAGCTGTCCCATTCAAGCCTCTGTTGAAGGCTGTCTTGGAACGCAACCATTGAGAGGCAGCTGTCCCATTCAAGACGGATTGTCTTGCTGGAAGGGTCCCAGTGTTGGTGACGGTACCACAGGGTCTCAAAAGACTACGACCTCAACTGAAAGTCACTTACTATCACCCCAGCACATAAGTGAAGGTGAGAGAGCAAAACGAGATGAAAGCGCACAAAAGGATTCTTCACAAGGGTGACAGTAGCTCTTTTTCAGTAGTGGTATGCCGAAAAGCTGAGGATGATACAAGATTGGGAAAGGGACTGAAAAAGGAAGTAAAATCTCAGCTTATCTGTCGGGCTTCGCCAAGGTTTCGGGTGATGAACTAATTTGAAAACCGGTGGAAAACTCACAAAAAGTGAAGGCTCCCCCGCTCGACAGTCAGAGAATTTTGAGAAAGGAATCAGCTGAAGCGGGGAAAAGCATAGGGATCGTTGGCTCGGAAAAGTTGAGAGGGAAGAGGATTTGAGTTTTTTTAAAAGAGCCATAGATTTGCTAAACGGGGCTGGCAAATTGGATTCTGGCAAAAGAAAAAGGCCATTTGTCTGAAGGGCGGCTAAGACTCAGGTTTAGACAACGGGCTCTAGTGGGTGTCGCTTAGGCTAGGCTTAGGCGTAGACCATTGGATCCAAAGCCTTGTTGAACGAGCTAGCAAGCCAAGACCTCTTCGTTTCCAAGGCAATCACCCAATTTGGATTAGGATTGAGTGAATGTCTTGCAACGTAGCCCATATAAATCCATCTAACCACAGCTAGATGAATCAGGAAAAGATCGGAGAAGAGAAGAGAAATGAATGGTCGAATGATGATGTCTCTCCGTTCCTCGCTCGCCTTTTATACTTTTTTTCCGGGGGCGGAGCTTACATCACGCGGGTGGCCTGACATCCAGCGTGCTCTTTGAGGAACTTATGCTTCGAATATGAGCATCTGTCCATTAATCTAGAGTGGCCTAAATCTGCGCGGATGGCCTTTCCAGATAAATCAGATAATTGCCCTATCTAGAGGGATTTACGCACCTATTATTCTCGACATTGGGAAAGCAATTAGCATCCATCATTTCTTGCATTGAATAGGCGAGCATCTGGCCTCTAGCGTGGGATTCTATAGAAACCACGTCTTCTGATGGGAGAAGATTCTGGAGGGAAGGTAGCCATCCTCCGTCGACAGATTGTGTGTTTGAACAAGATGGCCGCACTAAAATCAATGAACAGAGGAGTTAGTGAAGAGGAAATAGAGAACTGATAGAAGTTGATAGTAGAAATTAGAAGGTTTTCCGGTGAAAAGTCATCTGAAGACCTAAAAGTACAACCCTGACGTCATTCTGCAAAATTTCTGAAAATCTGACAACACTATTTTTTTTTCTCCATCAACAAACAACCGCCAGGCGCTCTCCCTACCTCCAACCCGCCGCTCCCTCGTTTATCAACGCCCTCCAATGCTGACTGCTTTCGCCGGGGGTATAGCTCAGTGGTAGAGCGCTCCCTTAGCATGGGAGAGGGCTGGGGTTCAATTCCCCATACCTCCAGAAACGTTTTGTTTTATTTTAGAAACATTTTATTATTGTCCTTTCTTTCGTCGTCTTGTCCCGTCCTGCTTTTCCATTGTCCCTTTGGTGTCTGCTTTGGGTTTTTCGTCCTTTTTCTTTTTCTTCTTTTCCTCCTTCTTCTTATCAACCTCATTGAACAGGAAAGCATCGTGAGGGTTCGGATTAAAAACCATTTTTTCCGTTTGATAGCGGAGTTTGAAGAAGAGCCATCCCAGATTCTCCTCGATCAACATGGCGACACCCTGAAAACCAAAAATATATACAAAAAATTAAAAAATGTCGAGTAAGCAAATGCGCTCTAACTCACCCCAGTACATTCCGTCGGACAACTACTGATAGTGACAAATTTCTTATCATTGAAAAACATTGGATTGATGGCAAGATCGTTGCGAGACCTTATAACAGCTTTTAGCCCATATTTCTGACAGAGTCGCTCCACGGCTGATAACCCATATCGAAAGGTTTTGGCTTCTGGAATTTTCGAATTTTTTGATTTTCAGAAAAAGTTTTTTACCTTCATTATACTCAAAATGTCCGGACATTGCACACGGTTGTCCGAAGAGCAACCAACGGATAGAGTACGGTATCTTTTCGGGTCTTAGAGGCCGTTCGATTTTTTGAATCATGAATAAATCCTCGACCATGAACGGGGCGATTCCACTGGGAACTGCCAGGTAGTCATCGTCAATGAGAGCTGTGAGGGGCAAGCTGTTGCACATTTGACGAGCGGCTCTGGAATAAAAAATGATGAAAGTTTTATCGGAAAATTCCCGGCTTGCAATTTTCCGGTCCGGACCGATCGGCCCGGATTCAAAAAGTTTTGAAATTTTGAGATCATTTTTTCAAATTTTTTTGTGATTTTGATGGAATTTCTGACCTTTTCCTACTAAAAAATTTCAAATTTTCTGCTTAGTACAAAACATTTTGACCCCCTCTCAGATAGCAGGCCGATCGGGACTAACTACACCGGGCCGAGCCGGGCCGAAGGTTAATTCTCAAGTTGGCTCGGCCCGACTTGTTGCAAGTCTGAAAAATTGTATTTTTATCTAAAATCGTAAAGAAATCGCTTCAAATTCAGCTAACTCTGAGCAAAATGAGTCTAAATACAGAGTTGTTGGCGGAGGATTTGCAAAATTTACAGGATTTTTTTTCAGACTTTTCGCAGTCTGGGCCGGGTCGATGGAGAATTTTTCATTGGCTCGCCCGGCCCCGGTTGTGGAGGTCCAAAAAATGTTGTACATCCCAAAACTTTCACGGTTTTTAGTCTGTTTATAGAATTTTTTTTAAAACTTCTTAGAAAAAACACAAAAAAGGTTCTGAAATTGTGCTGAAAATTTGGAAAAATGTGCTCAAAAATTAAAAAATTTTCAAACCCGGGCCTAGCAGGACGCGTTTAGACAATTTTGGCTTTTTTTTAGGTATTCGAGGGTTTTCAACAATTTCAAAACTGATAGACGCCTAGGGCCGGAAAATTATCAATCCACATTTTGTCTTATCAGTCGTCTGCCTCACAGTGCTATCACCTTTCACACTCCTTTTCACTCGTATTTTTGCTCCTATCTCCGTTGCTGCGACAGCAGCAACGGAGATCGTTTTCTTGACCAAGGTTCAATTCCCCATTTAGGCTTTTTTTCCAAAAACTCACGACAAAACAGCATCGTCCATTGGAACACTATATCTTGGAGAAAATGAAAAAGTGGTCTCTGCGGATCCTCTCAACATGAACACATGTTTTGGATAGGCCAATTTCAGAGCGGCGATAAAAGAGAGACATTCGATACCGTATTCTTCGTAGGAGCTAGTTCTTCGTTCGACATATCCACCGAGGAAAAGGAGTTTACGACGATAAGGGAGACCAGTGATTTGAAGCCAGCGATGGAGATCGGCGTATCTGGAAAGATTCGGGGATGTGGGTGGGATTTGATAGTGATAAGAAGGTGATAACTACGAGATAGTGGAAAATGGAAATTGAAAAACTGAATATTGTATTGACTTGCCCGCAAGACTTTTGGAATTCAAGTTCAAGGCCTGGAAAATGATAAACAAATCTGTCTAGATTATCGAAGCTAGTTTTTTTTGTGGCAATTTTTTCAACGATGAACCACATCTTACGTAAGAATTCAGACAAATTCTACTGATTGTGCCCTGAGTCTTAGATACTACGAAGTGATACCTTGCCGGAAGCAAAGCTAGGAACAGACATGAGCGGAAGAGAAAATTCTGTATCCGAAAGACGGAAGACGGAATGAAGGAAACGGAAGAGATTTTTTTTTAAATCTCTAATCTCCTCCAGCTATAGAAAGAACTTGCTTTTGTTAGCACGAAATTGAAATATTAAATAGAAAAACGTATTTCGACGATTTACCAAATATGGTAAAACCGCCAAAATTAAGAATCCGGAAGTCGGAAGTCGGAATACGGAATCCGGCTAATGTCTGGTTGGGCTGGCTACTTTTCCGACTGATATAAGCTTGCTCGGAATACTGACAAAATCTACTAGCCGTCTGATGGTCTGACGGTATCACCTGATAACAGAAATATACTATATCATTTGATCCTTCTACTGACAACCTGGTCTCAAAGGACCTCAGCTCATTTTTTGAGCATTAGTTCAAAATTCTGAAAATCCCACGATATCTGTCTTGTTCCTCCTTCGCTTCTGTGTCCCCTGGCTTCAAACCCAGCACTCTAGACTCCTTTTTTCAGAAAAACCTCTTCTCATTCCCATTATCAACACTTATCAGTTTTCCCATCACCCATAACTCTTCTCTATTCTAACCTCCTCCATTCGTACAGGCCGCTTGCCAACGGAGGATGGCTGCCTTCCCACCAGTAATCCCTTCTCCCACTATCTAAGGTACTAAAACCCTTCACATCGTACCAGATGGCGTGAGATACAGATTCTCGACGTAGACGTCTGTCGTCCATTCCAGATGCCTCATTCACATGATGGGATAATAGCCCAATGTGAAAGTGATTTCAGCTGTTCTATTGTCGGCTTTCTACACTAATAATAGGGGGCCTAAATCCTTCAGGCCGTCAGATTTATCTGCTCATCTGCTCCGAGCGGTTCATCGGAGAATACCTCTAGGCTCCGCCCAATGCACATACGTCTAAAACATTCGAAGCATAAGCTCCTCGAGGAGCACGCTGGACGTCAGGCCACTCGCGAGATGTGAGCTCCGCCCCCGGAAAAAAAGTATAAAAGGCGAGCGAGGAACGGAGAGACATCATCATTCGACCATTCATTTCTCTTCACTTCTCCGCTCTTTTTCTGATTCATCTAGCTGTGGTTAGATGGATTCAGACGGGCTGTGTTGCAAGACATTTACTCAATCCTAATCCAAATTGGGTGGTTGTCTTGGAAACGAAGAGGTCTATTGGGTCTGGTCGAGTTGCCGCTCTGCCAAACCTTTCCTTGTTAGCTCGTTCAACAAGACTTAGGCTCGAACGGTCTACGCCTAAGCCTTCGCTTTTCCTGAACAGTTTTTTCCCATCTTTTCCTTCTGTTTTTTTCATCTCGTCAACCGAGGCTATGCTTGGATAAGCGTCCAGAATGGTCTCAGCTTAAGGCTAGCCTAAGCCACACCGACTAGAGCACGCTAAGTCTAAGCCTAAGTCTCTATCTATCACCTGAACTAAGTTATGAGCCCAACTTTCAAAATTCAAGCCCCCCCCCTATCTCTTTTAGATATTCACAGTCCTGTCCCAACTCTAGTCCAAATCTCCAAGAGCCCATCTGTCCCCACCTTACACTCTTTAGACTGTGCAGTTATCACCTCTTGCTTCGTAGATCTACATTCTCCTACACCCCAGGCTAGATCTCCACTAGGAAAAACCAATATGAATTCCACACATTCACTCTTGTGCTGGATCACACCTTTCGAACCCTAGAGAACCTTCGGAACCCAGGGTCATAGTGCAGACAGCTGCTAGATAGAGAACCCTTTAGAACGGCAATATGTCTTCAGCATTGATCACTGTAATTCTGCATCTGCGCAAACAAATCTGGCCATTCTCATGGGCTTTACAGCCTGGGATTATAGCCATTTTTGATCGAGTCTGTCAGTCCAGCTAGGCCTATTTTAGCCTCTTCAAAACCCTTTTCCTTACCACTACCTATCACTTCTTCATTGAATTTCTAAGCCGAACTAATTACATCCGCTACTCATTCCACCACGTTCCCTTCCTTCTGAAACGTAGATCTCATTGCAACATCCTGCTCCAAACTCAAAGAAAAACCCTATATATTGCACCCACTAATCCCCATTTTTAGCTTCTTAACCTCCAAACAACTCAACTTCTCCCAATCATGTCGACTGATATCGAAATGCCATTGCTCTTCAACGACAGCGCAGAGCCAATTGTTCTGAAGGAAAGGGATCTTGTATCAAAGATTCCACTCCTCATTCGATCTGTTGAATCAGAGGTAAGAACAACTACAAACTCCTTACAACATTTTCATATCTAACTAATTTTGCAGAATCCAAATCGGGAAACAACGGAATGCAAAGTAACCAATCCCCTCGAAATCCCATTTCCAAGATCTGCCGGAGACTTTTTATTCCAATATTGCCGCCGTTACGTAGCCCCGGATATTGAAAAGGACGATCCGAAAATTGAAGAATACAAAGAGGCAAATGAGAAGAATTTGGAGGAATTAAAGGATATTCTTGAGTACTCCAACTTCATGGAATGTACTCCATTCATGCATTGCATTGGATTCGTTATTGCAAAGAAATTGGAGAAACTGTCTGTGGAAGAGATTGCTGATTATTTTGGTGTTGAGTGCAACCCAGAAGGACATATGTTCAGTGAAGAGGATGGATGGGTTCATCCACCAGCTGAGGTCTTCCAGAACAATCCGGACCCACATGCACCCACTACGAGCCAAAATGCCGCAGGAGCAAGTCAAAATGCGCCGAGCACGAGCCAGAATAACCAGGGTAATCAGGATAACCAGGATGGTCAAGGACCTTCAAACAGCTAAACATTTTCTCTAATGTTATGTTTATGCAACCCTCTAATAGAGCCCACTTTCTTTTTTAATAAATCTTATCTCATTTTATCTCTTCTGTTCATTCTACAGTACTCAGTAAGTACTTACTCACCTTCCCCGAATCTCTCCAATAATCATAATCGGTAGGGATAGTCTCAAACACATGGCGTCCTCCAAAAATTTCTCGCTGGCTTTTCCGAATAGATCAATCAATGCTTTGGGATCCCATGGATAAAAGTATGGTCCGTGGAAGTACATAGCTTGGAAGATGTTAGCATGTTCGATGTTGCCAAGGGGTTGTTCGACCTGGAAGCACAGAGATGGGTTAATGGGAAAAAAAGGGGGGGGGGGGGTCGAAATGGGAGACAACTTTTGAAAGCACGGAATCCATATATTGGAGGGGGTTTCTCAGAATAGATAGCTCCTTTATTTGCAGCGCGCGTACGGCGAAAGTAAGATAATTTGGTAAATATCTTGAGGGCAGACTTGTCAAAATGCGGCCCGATTCGTGTTGGCCCGGGTTTTTTTCAGCATGTTTTCCCGATTGTCAGCTAAATTTCAAAACTTTTCCTGGGTCTTTTTACATTAAAATCGATCTACATTTCCTTCTGGAAAACATATGCCAAATTAGTAGATGAAAAACCGCGAAAAAAGTTTTCAAAAAAAAAGTTGTGTCTTGAAATTCGTCCCGTGACAAGTCTGCTTGAGAGATTTTTTAACTTCCAAGAAGATTAGCCCGCTTTTACGATGTTTGAGCAAAGCAGTCAGATATGAATGGTCTCCGATTCTGATTCTGGAATCTAAATTAGAAACTGTCCCGACCGATCAAAAAAAAGGATTTCACTTTTGGAATTTCAAAGCCATTCACATACATCGATGCAGCTATTTTTTTTGAAACCAAGTCTGTTTGCAAAATTGGCCAAGATAGCTCGCTTTTAGTGTGGGCACTTCTCGTGTTTATCGCCCTTTCGCAAGTGATTCAGAAGAGCAAAAAGTTCCATTTCAAAGTTTTAAGGAAGCGCGTATACACCGTTTGACATACCCGAAACAACTTATGTCCCAATCCAACAGCCTTGAAAAACGTCATATACAACTTTTTTTCGAATTCCACTTCCTGTCCCAAATGCATCAAATGAGACACATCAACCTTGTCGAAATATTTCAATAATTTCGTATCAAATCTTGTTTTTGTCCTTAACTTCAAATACATTTTCATCGCATGTGTGTATCGTTGAATTGCTTCTCGTTGATCGATTAACAATTGCCTTTCAATAAATCCATTTCGTCTCATATTCTTCGAAACATACACCCATTTTCCACCGATTTTCACGAAACGTTGCTTGCGATTCAATTGATTATTGACGACTTTCCACCGGAGCAGGTTAATCTCACGGAGTTCTCGAAGTTTCCGAAGATCGTGTCGATAGATTCTGGAGCGGACGAGAGCGGGGTCGATTAGTTGAGATTCCCGGACGTTTTGGTTACGGAAGGCGCAGGCGGAGAGGACACGACAGTAGTCGAGGAAGGTGTGTTGGCCGGAGACTGGGGTGCCGTCTGAAAATCGAAACGTTAAATATGGGCGGAAAGTAAAATTTGCAGGAGAGTGCAATCTGTCGTAAGATTCGGTGTAAACACCATTCTCAAACAGAATTGTGGTAGACGTCTTCTAAGGATTAAAAGAAAGAAGACGTCAAATAGAAGAAAGTGAACAATTCCTGAGACACTGTACGCCCTTTCTTTCTAACGAGTCTTTCTAACCAGCGTCTGCACAGGTTGTAAATCAGAATGTGACGAAAAAAAACGGCTGAGGGGAAGGTAAACTGAGAATGTACACAACCTAGACTAACGTACTTACTTGGCACATCTTGGATTTTACACATACAGTGTTAAAACAGGTACAAAAACCTACATGTTATTTTTGTTGAAAAACGTTATTTTCCATAGGCTTTAAAAATTTTATATGAAGTTGACCATAAACTGAATGAGCATGGGTAAAAAAAACACGCCTTTCAAAACCCCTTTAAATAGTTAAAGGAGGACTATAGTCACATTTTTTTATTTCCATTTCTTGTTTCTTTTTCTATGCTGATTTCATTGCGCATGAAGAAAATGCTCAAAAATCGATCTGAAGCACACAAATTGCCCTCAAAATCGCGCGTTACAGTCTGGCGGCCGCGGCCGTCTGGCCGAGTATCCGACAACGCGTGGCCGTTTCCTCCGTATTTTTCGCCTTTATTCCGTTCATTTCACATGTTTTTGTGAAGAAATATAAAATTTTTTTATTTTAGCATGAAAATGTAGGAAAAAAAGCGAAAAATGCGGAGGAAACGGCCACGCGTTGTCGGATATTCGGCCGAACGGCCGCGGCCGCGAGACTGTAACGCGCGATTTTGACCGCAATTTGTGCGCTTCAGAGCGATTTTTGGGCTATTTCTTTATGAGCCATGGAATCAGCATGAAAAAATGAACAAGAAACGAAAATAAAAAAATGAGACTATAGTCCTTCTTTAAAGCTGGTCAGCAGACTTCTAATAGTTTTTTGAGAGAGAATTTCGAAAAATTATTGAGACGATGCGAGCATTTTTTTCGATTTTATCCGAGGTTCTAAAAGTAAGTTATATCCAATACACTTTCGTGCGTCATGGCCTACTTTCAAAGTAAATATAGCATTTTCTCTAAAAATCAAACATTTTGGAGACAGATGAAAATTTCAAGAGATTACGGGGCCAAACCGAAATCAAGTTTCCTGATAAAATTTTGACTTATCGGCTAAAAATTTTTGGACGGAAAAAGAGAGTTTTACGAGATTTCGGACGGTTCTCAATATTTTTGTATTCACTGGGTCCAAGATAGTTTTTTTCACGGGGTAGCCGAGAGCCAATTAATGCAACAGCGCTCCAATTCATTTTTAATTATCAGCACTTTACCAACTTTTTGATTAACTAGATTTCAGTAGACGCGACGCGACACGCAACGCTTTCGGTCAAAAAATGAATTTTCGCGTGCTCAACCAATTTCTGGCGACCCTGTTAGTTTTCAGAAAGTTTGCAAATACTATCTAATATAATACTCGATGTCCCCCGAGAAAACCTGTTTTTTCATTCCCCGAGCCCACCTATTTCCGATTCACTCACCTTTATCTTTATGTCCAATCTTAATAACATGCATTTCTGGCTTTTCCGCTTTTTTCAAAAGATCCGGATCCACTTGCTCTTGAGCATCATTCCATCTCAACGCGACGTGATGACGTACGTATAGAATATGGAATAGAATATAGAGGACACCGACAAAAAATACAGTAGGCACGAGATACTGTATAACTAGATCCAAGTATCCAACATCGGATTTGGGGCGGGGCTAAAAAAATTTTTCTGATTTTGGCAAAATTTTGAAAATTTTCTTAGCAAACCGTTTTGTTAGGCGGTGCGTTCTTTCCAAATCTGTCCAGTGGGTTGAATGGATACCGATTTAGACATTCTTTGGTCTGAAAAATTTTGAAAAAATTGTCATTGGAGCACATTTTCATCGACAACAAAAAAAGAAATTACCCGACAACAAATTTTATAATAGGTGATTTGAGCCGTGGCATTGATAGTGGAATATCTAAAATTCATTTTGTGGACTAGTTTCCATGGCCTAGAAGACTCACACTATAACATAAGGCATTTTCTTGTGATCCGTACAAAAAATGTCATCTTCTCGGCTCCATGGCACATATTCTTGGCAGGTATAATCAATGGAACGGGTGGCTCTGTAAAAATCCTCTTTTCATTTGGAAATTTTCAAATTCCCGCCAGATCTCATCAAATTTGTAATGGAGCGCGCTTGCTTCTTTTTTCTGCTATCACATTTCAACTTCCCAGGAAGGAGGCCAGAACGCGCCGACCCAGAAAATAGCGCGCTTCTTCACTCCCTCTCGCCCCGGTGTAGTCGTGGCCGAATGGTCTAGTGGTATGATTCTCGCTTTGGGTGCGAGAGGTCCCGGGTTCAATCCCCGGTTCGGCCCATTCCTTTTTTGCTTTTTTCGGAATTTGCTTTCTCATGTGCTCATGTAATTTTTGAGTGTTTGGCTTATCATGGACTTGTATAAATTTTTGAGCCAAGTTGTTTATGGTGATTTCTTGAAAATCGCTCTTAACCGTGAAAATTGTTCGAAAAATACGCACGAAATACCAATACCCCTTTTAATAGCCGTAGCCTTCTGGACTAAGGTGAAAGCAAATGAGCAAATGAGCTATTAGGATTTTTTTTTGGATTTTTTTCAATGGAGCGCGCTATCCTTAGACTCACGTATTGAAAATCTTGACATAAAACTGTTGACATTCCAGATTCTCCAATTGTTTTGTAGCTTTGGAATGTTTGATGTTGTTACTTGACAGAAATATTAATCCGAAGATAATGCAGATTTTCATTGTTGGTCCGGAGTGATTCAGAATGAATGGACGGATAGTTATGGACACGTTGGACACGTGAAGAGAACATATTGTTTTGTTGGAAGAACAATTAAAACAAAAAGTTCAAATACGTGGTCACAAAAAAAGTTTTCTTTCAC
The DNA here is from genome assembly GCA_963572265.1 of Caenorhabditis doughertyi. Lineage (NCBI taxonomy): Eukaryota > Metazoa > Nematoda > Chromadorea > Rhabditida > Rhabditidae > Caenorhabditis > Caenorhabditis doughertyi. Next base: position 1,052,193 of record OY751555.1, read on the forward strand.
GTTACTGTATTACTTATTTGCGAGAGCCCGACCACTCGTTTTAAAGCCGCAGCGTTAAATGTTCATTGAACCCTGTCACGTTTACAGTTATTTTCAACCGAGAATTATCGTGGCGGGACCCAATAGACATTTGTCGCTGCGCCTTTAACCTGTGGTGCACACGGGTCCCTCGCGGGAGAAGGAAAGCGCGCTCTAATGCTAAATTGATGATTTCGCTGCGTCCCTCAATTTCGGCCAAAATTTTTTTTAACTTTATAGCATCAGGGCGCGCTTTCCTACCCTCGCAGGTAATTTGTGTGGTGGTGTCAAGCTTTCTCAAAGAAGTAATACCTGATTCAAAAATTCGCTGTTCGGTCCATTCTTTTTTTTGTATTTTTTTGAAATCATTCTGATGTTTGTAACGGTCTATCAGCTTTTATTTTTTGTCAAAAATAGTTCAAAATAATAAAACAAACAACTAGAAAAAATTCAAAACTCTCGGACTAAAAATACATTTTAAAAACAAAAATTCCAAAATAAAGTGGTTAGTTCCAAGTTACTCTTCTTCTAGCTTCTTCATGTCTTCAGATCTATAATAAGCTTCCAATCTAGGATTAATGTCCACAAATTCCTTTGTAATCACAGAAAATCTTGCAAAATTATCGATTCCGCAAAACACGCCATATCGATTATTCTGTCCAAAGATCAAATAATATTCTACGGCATCGCGTTCTTGAATCTCTTTGTCCCTGTAATGAGAAAAATAAAATTTTATCATATTTCCGGCCAAGAAACTTACGATTCCTTGAAAATCTCGCCATCCAACGCTTCCACATTGATATCTTCCAAAAGTCGTTCAGATTTCAAAGGGCGAGTTACACTGGTGACAATTAACCATTCGAAGGTGTCTGGAAAGCTTCCAGATATCCACTTCTGAAAAGTTTTATATTTGAAAAAAATCAAAAAGGAATGGGCCGAACCGGGGATTGAACCCGGGACCTCTCGCACCCAAAGCGAGAATCATACCACTAGACCATTCGGCCACGATAGGAACAGCGTCGAGAGGGGGTAGAGAAGCGCGCTGTTTTCTGGGTCGGCGCGCTCTGGTTGCCTTCCTGGGTAGTTGAAATGTGATAACAGAAAGAAGGAGCAAGTGCGCTCTATTGCTAAATTTAATGCGATTGGGCGGGAATTTGAACTTTTAAAGCGGATTTTGGCTGGAAAAGACTGGTAAGTGCGCTCTATCGTTAGTGAGGTCAAATTTAGCAGGATTTGAAAATTTACCTTCACCAAAACATTAAACGGCTTCTCATCTTTAACATTGTTCAACTCAATTTGTTTAAACTGGATTTTCTCAACATGTTCATGCCCAATTCCATCATATCCCGTCAATTTGCAAGTAGAATTCGGATTAGAAAAGTTTTTAAGACTCAAAATTTTCTCCCAATGATCGGACATCAATAAGAAATTGATAGGATTATCTTGAAGGCTATCCAACCAAGCTGGGATAGAGGTTGATGGGCGGTCTGAAAAATTAAAATTTTTTATTTTTCATTAGAAGAAAGATAATCTTACTGTACTTATCCGTAAAACTGAAGTTGGAAATTTCAAGAGTTGGCGGGATTTTTCCATTGTAATCGCCCTAAAATTGATGGACTAACTTTGGATTTCTAGGCCACCAAAAGCTCACCCTTATATCAATTGTATCAATTTTCGTCCCAGTCAACCACCCTTGAAAGCAATCATCGGCAACCTCTCGAAAGTCTTTTTCAAAATGTTTCACTCTTTTTAACTCTCCATTCACTAAAAAACTCAAACAACACCCTTTCCCCTGACGATCAATTTCGAATGTATAATAATTGGTTTCCTCGAAATAGACAAATATTTCTGCACGTTTCGCATTATAACGGATAGGGGCGTATTGAAGGCAATGGATATAAGTTGGCACTTTTTTGACAGTGGCGTAGTTGGATTTTGATGTCATTGAGAGTTTCGTTCTGGAAATAGGTTGAAGGCGATGCGGGAAAGTTTTGGCACAGGTTTGGGAACTGACTTTCCATAGCCTTCGAGGGTTTTCTATAACTTTTACCACATACTATTTCGGCCCGGGTGAGAACAAAACACGGCAATTTTTGCCGTGCCAAAACATAAAGTGCGAAGAGCAACCACTACCAGGGTTGGACGTTTCCGAAAAATCGGGAAAACCGGCAAAATGGAAATTTTTTCGGAAACTTTCGGGCCGGCAAATTTTCCGGAAGAATTTTTCGAACAAAATTTTTGAAAAGTTTTCGAAAAACTCAAGGTTTTCAAAACTTTTACTTTTTAAAGCACTAACGTTTGAAATCGATTTCAAACGCCCTAAGTTACTAAATAGAGAAAAATTCAATGAAATTATAAGCATTTTTTGAGGAAAAAGAGGGTTTTATCATTAATTTTCCGAAATTTGTCGAAAAACGTTAAACTTTGCCAAATTTCGTTTTTGGGAAAGTTTTCGGAAAATTACGAGCCCTAAAATTTTCTGATCTTTTTCGGAAATTTTTCGGAGCGGCACATTTCCGAACCTTTCAAATACGCCCAACCCTGATAACTACCATTTAAGGCAAATATTCTGAAATGTAGAAGTCCTCCAATGCAAACATTCAGTAAAAAACATAAATTTTCGGAGTTTCTAGTACGTTTCAAAGAAACAACGGCTCTTTCAGACATGGAGGAGCAGGTTCCGATAGTTTTGAGAAAAAATTCTGGAAAATTTCACAAATCACTTTTTTTTTCGTTCGCGGTTTGAATTTTTTCGTTCGCGCGCTTTTTTCCAACTTTCCAAAAAAAAGTTCACTGAGCAGCGACTCAAAATGATGAGTACGATACGTTAGTTCACCTCGGAATGCACAAGGTACACACCCTGTCACATCCTATCACATGCATTTGAGCCTTCTCCGGTAGTTGGGACCATGTTGCTTTTTGAGAAGAAAATGACAAATTTTGAAACAAAGATGATAGGCAGAACATTTTGGGTTAAAAAAAAATTCTGAAGCCTTCAAAATGATGTCATCAGACACTTTCAATAAAAGTTTTGAGTAATTCAATTTCCGCAATTTTTTGAAAATCAAAAAAAAAGATAGCGGGTTGCCAAGGGAAACCAATGAGAAACACCTGCCAAACCTTTTCCAAAGTTCATATAATTTTCTCCTTATAATTTTTTTTTCAAATCTCAAAGTCTAATGTTAACAACAATTTCTTCTTCATTTTTAACTTTGCATGAAGTTTTTAGGTTTCGAATAAATCAAAACATGGAAAAGATGAGAACAAAGAAAAGTGCGAGAAGAGTCGAGACTCCTTGACTTCCATTGCATTTATCCTTTCCACAACAGAATCGATCGACACATCCTCTTCCTGTATATTGAACTGCATTCTTCTCACAACCTCTCGAACGATCCCAATAGCATCCTGAAGTTAGCGATATGATTTTTGGAAAAGAATAGGGCATATTGAAGGAAAGCCGATTTGCTCCATGTTAGTTCTAGCTTTCACTATGAGCTTACTCAAACACCACTCGAAATGATACAGTACCGAATTCTGGAAAACGGAATTCGGAAACCAGAAAAGTTTTTATAGTCGGCGCAAGTGTTTGCATATGCGCTCTAATCTAGTTACGCCCACTATTGCATAAAGAGTGCGCGAATGAGGAAGCGCAGACAACTATGCGTGTCTGGCGCTCTCTCAGATATCAGAACTATTCCATCTAAAGTTAGTAGATTAGAGCGAATATGCAAACGCTTGCGCGGACTATAACTTCGGAAATCGGAAATCGGAAAGAGTTTTCCAACTTCCGAAAACGGAAAATATGATTTTGTACGGAAAACGGAAATTTCGTAGGATTTCCAATTGAGTTTGGCACAAACCAAACTTTTTCAAAAAAATTATAAATTTTCGGGTGTTTTTCGTATGTTTTCTTTTTGAGTGAAACGATGTTTAAAACTTTCAAAATTTCTGACTTTTTCTTCCGGAAAACGGAAAACGGAATTCGGAACTTCCCGAAGCTCTGCTAAAAACCCATCTAAGGCTATAAAAGCCCAAAAAATCAATTTTTCCAATTTGTCGAAAAGAGACCCAAAAATCAGTTTTTCCATATGGAAAACAATACGAACCTGTTTCATAAGAGCAACTGTGAATTGTGTACATGACGTACGACTGATTCTTTTCGTTACTGTAGTAAGTGAAGTCTGTTTTCTGGAATTTTTTTTTCTCAAATTTTCAGATTTTTTCCAGATTTTCAAACCTGACAAACAGCTCCAAATGGGCACGTCACGAGCTCCCAGTTCTTTGAAGAAGCCCTGTAGGTATTACAATCCGGTCCAACACAATTCCAGCATTGTATGGATACGGTGGGGGCTGGAAATTATTTTCAGACAAAATTTTTTTCCGAAATTTTCGAAAAATACCTATAAAAACCGCAAAAATAATAAATGTCAGTGGAGTCATGAGGTGGAGAAATGAAATAAAATGTGCTAAAAGTATGAATATGCGCGCTTGAAATCTATCAGGAAATTGACCAATTTTCCGGAAATTTGAAAAAATGGGCGGAGCTCCGTGTGAGATTAAGCGGGGCGTAATTGATTTTTAACTTGAAAAAGTCCGTTTTCTTTCGTGAGCGGAAACCTAGGGTAAGAGAAATGCTGTACAAGTTTTTAAAAAAAATTTCGGAAAGAAGATAGAGAAAGTGGGCGGGGTTTACAAAAAAGGGGTATCTACAAAAAATAAAAAAAAGAGGTGATAATGAAAAATAATGTTGAAAAAATAAAGTTTGTGCGATTTTCAACTTGGCACCGAGCCAACGACCTCCCCCTCAAAACGCAAGTTGCGGCGCACAATTTTTGCAACTCTCCCGCACGAACGTGATATGTCAGCAGAAAGGCTAGAATTCGGACTCTTTTTCATCGAAAACATCAAAAATCAAAGAAACAAAACTGCGTGCGGAAAAGTTGCAAAAAATGCGCGCCGCACTTGCGTTTGCAGGGGGAGGTCGTTGGCTCGGTGCCAACTTTCCAAATTCCTTGCCCAAACGTTATTTTTTCAACAGTAGTTCTAATATTTCTTTACTTTTCCTGAAATTTCGAAATCTGCAAGAAATAAAAACTCCTCGACTTTCTTTTTTGATTGTGGCCGAACTTTTTGAAACTTGAAAAAGTTAGGCCATCAAGACTTTTTTCGTGATACACTCTACGTTCAGATAATGTTTCAAAAGCTTTATATACAAGATTTTTTTAAAATCTACAAAACTAAAAATAAAAAAAAATTCAGATGATCAAAATGGCAAGGGCTCCAGATGACGGTCGAACAATCCTCCATGGTGTTTTTCAGTCATTTTTCCAAGGCTCTTCACAAGATGTGTTGTAGACTCCTTGACCTGAAAAACAATTATATTTAACCTAAGTTTTCTCGAACTCACATCACTAAAGGATAGGGTGGGGAAGTGCGCCCTAATGATAAACGCATTTCGCTGCCTGGCCTAATGAAAAAAGTTGAATACTCAACTCACGCAGCCAAATTTCTCACTAGGGCGCATTTTCTTATCTCACCCGGATAGTGGTGTGCGAACTTACTGTAATATCAGCATTTGGTCCACCCATATCAGTAAGAACCCATCCTGGATGAAGAGTTGTCACAAGAATTGGAATTTTCGCGAGTTTAAAATCAGCGGCCAAAGTTCTGGCGAAGCTTAACATTGCACATTTGCTCATTTTATAGCCGAGATGAGTTTCACTGTTGAATCCGGGAACGTTGAGAGTTTGAGATGAACAATCTGAGCCAATATTAACAATTGCTGCTCTGTTGATTGACAGCTCATCGCCTTCTGTGTGAGATGCTGCTTTACGAAGAAGTGGGAGGAAATACTGAAAGGATTGCAATTTTCTTGAAAAAACGGAAGTATGAAATTTTTTTTCGGTATATTCTTCCACACTGATACACAATTTCCAATTGTTTGTCAATTTTTCTGTGAGTCGCCGACCCTAGATCCTTTACTGGACATCCGATTTTGATGGGGCCTCACCGCAAGTTTTTTTTTTAAACATGGCCTAATTTTTTCTTTCGCGCACTTTTTTTTTCCAACTTTTGATAAAATTTCACTGAGTAGCGACTCACAATGATGAATACGATACGTTAGTGGAAACACCGAGTGATTTTTCACGTCAAAATGCGCACGGTATTCATCTTGGCACTGTGGCCAGGTGTGCACCAGAGCTGAGCGGATTTCCGACGTCCGACTTCCGTTTTGAGACCGAAATTCTGAAGCTGAAGCTCAAAAATGAAGCTCAAAAATGCGTTGGAAGTGGTTGAAATCAGCGAAAATTAATAAATTTGCCGGATTTTTGCTCTCGGATTCCGACTTCCTAATTCCGTCGATTTTTTACACTTCTGACTTCCGTTTTTAAATTTTACGCTTCCGCCCTGCTCTGATGTGTACCGTGGGCAGTTCATTCGAGCTCTTTTGCATTAACGTACGGAAAAAATTGCCGTGACCTGGACAGGTTGGTACCGCGATGGTGACCGTGAGCGTATGCTTGGCGGGCTAAATATTTTTGGTTTTTCATTTCAAGTAGAGAATAGTTTTGTGAATTCCAGGCGGTAACTGGTAGGAAACTATTATTAGCAACGCAGAATATACCGGAAAACCCAATGAAAAATTTTGACTTCCGTCCCCCTTTCAAAACGAACCTGAACTGCTAACATTGGACTAACTGCATTCACATTGATCATATTCAACATAATTTCTCTTTTTGGAGGATCTAATGGACGATAGTTATCAAGTATTCCAGCATTATTAATAAGAAGATTGAGTCCTCTATCTCCTACTAAAGAATCCACTTCTTTAACTGAATTAATCAAACTTTCATCCTTTGAAATATCAACAGGAATCAAATGAAGTCGCGAATCAGAATTAGCAAGGGATTGAAGCTCCTAAAAACGTTTATTTTTATAAGTATCAGCTGTGCAAAACGACAACCAATCGCGCCCCACTAGACTCAAAACTGAATTTTTAAGGTTTCAAACGCCTATCCTAAAGATTTTTTTCGTCAAAAATCAAAAAAAATTTTTAATTTTTGAGTGAAAAAATTTAAAAAATTCCATAAATTCAACTGAGTCCAGTGGGGCGCGGTTGCCCATCCTTTCGAAAAGTTAATAATGAGAAGAGCTCACTTTTGCTCCATCAACATTTCTGGCTCCAGCAGCAATAATATCGATTTCCTGTACTTTTAAAAGTTCTTTGACAATTCCGAGGCCGATTCCTCGATTTGCACCGGTGATGAAAACAGTTTTTGGAAACATTCGGGTCTGGAAAAAACAATAAAAATGAAAGATAATTGAAGATGTAGACCAGAGCTTAACGGAGTGTTCGTTTTCGGAAAACAGAAATCGGAAGTTGGAAATCAGAAAGGCAAAAAAAAAGAAATGTTTCTATGGAATACAGAATCTTAGTAGGATTTTCAACGAAATTTCATACATTAGTTTTTAGGTCGAGAGGCACCAAAAAGTCTTCAAAATCCCAAAATTTTCAAACCGAAAAAAAAATGGTGAGTGAAAAATGCAATCATATTTCCAATTTCGGAAAACAGGAATCGGAAAACGGCATACGGAAAAAAGTGGGTGTCCTAAACTAATTGTTCGCACTGTATATACCGTAAAACCTGTAATTGAGCGGCCGGCCGCACTATTTTTCCACCTACCTTTTTAGGGATGTTGTTCTATTTCAGGGAGCCGCTTTATATATGCCGAGTTAAAACTTTCCTCACTAGGGAATGCCCAAAATCGTCCGTGGGGTTTCGTAATGAGAAGTGTACCATTCGATGGAGAATCACGAACGTATTCCATATCTGTTTTCAAAATTTGCTGAGGACCTCTCAAACTCGAGATATTTCGGTCCAAAGTTTCAGTACTTTTCCTGTTTTTTGGAACTTTTCCGAAGAAAACATTTTCATGAAAAACTTTCGTGGGTTCCCATCAAGAAAAACTTGTGATTTTTCGAAAAAATGAAAATTTCCAAAAAGTTTCTGATCGATACCTGTGATCGTGTTGATATGGAAAAACTAGGTTTTGGCCTTCAAAACACCTTTTTAATGCCATTTTCAAAGTTTGGAAAAAAAACAAAAAAAAATAAAAATAGAGGAGTTCGAACTAGAGAGCCTCCGCACCACTACCGAACCTGCTACCCACTCGGCCACCGGACCACACTTTCCAACAGAGTTCGAGGGAGATGACATTAGTGCATGTGTTCAGGTGGCTGCGGCAATGAGAGAGCGTGTGTTACAGTGGTTAATCAACTGGAAAAGTACTGAAACTTTGGACCGGAATATCTCGAGTTTGAGAGGTCCGCAGCAAATTTTGAAAACAGATATGGAATACGTTCGTAATTCTCTATCGAATGGTACACTTTTCATTACGAAACCCCACGGGCGATTTTGGGCATTCCCTAGTCAATCAGGACTGCCCTTAATCTGAACCGTGTCCCGCGTCAGAACAATTGTTTCACGTGAAGTGTTTTTGATACGGGACAGTTCTGAAACAGGACAATTCGGATAAGGGACACGGTTCTGGAACGGCATACCTCCGACTTTTTATCACTAATATGTGTAATACCGTAAAACCTTAAATAGTGGTGCATGCACCACTATTGTTCAACTTTCCCATCTGAGGGTACCACTATTAGAGGGGCACCATTATTTTTCGATCACTTTTTTCTCCAAATTTTGATTTGTTAGGATCTGATTTTATTGACGATTTTTATGAGAAATGACGGAAATAACTGAGAAAATGAAATATGTTCTCCAGTTTTCATCAAGTTTTTTCAATTTTAGGACAGCCTTTCGGTCCAATATTTGTGAGTTTTTAGTTGGGAAGTCGAAAGTTTGAAGCGTGGTGAGAATGGGGCACCACTATTGAAGTGGCACTACTAAATCATGTTTTACGGTAAGCCGAACAATTTTTGAAAAAAAAATATATTCACCTTTTTTCAATAAGAATAAGTTTTTTTGAAATTCGCTTTCGAGAACAAGTCGCTCTATTCAAAGGATCGTTCTGGAAAAAAGGGCTCTATTTCTCGTCTGGACAGCTATAATACCGAGGCCGTTCAATGAATGGGGCCGCTCTATTACAGGTTTTACGATAAATATGTTGGAGGAAAATAAAAATCGTACCTTCAACATTGAAAATACTAATGACATGGCCATCGCTACTAATACTGAATTCTCTCAGTGGAACTCTCTCTTAAATAGTGTAGATTGTTGTTTGAATTACATGTTCAGAAAGTAAACATGTTTTCTGTTTCTTTCTTTTTTCTACCACAACATGGTGCATCTTACTTTCTCTTTTGTTCTCTTCTCTTCTCTTCTCTCTCTCTCTCTCTCTCTCTCTCTCTCTCTCTCTCTCTCTCTTTCTTCAATTTCATTGAACATCAACAACACCATATCTCATCGACCAATTTGCATGTTCGTGCAGAAAAAAAATAATATGAACACTTTCTAGAAAAAAAAAACAAATCAAAAATCAAAGATTAAACATGAGTGTAGAGTGGTTGGCAAAGAAAACAAAATGGCTCTTTCTGGCAATTTTTTGCACACATTAGTGAGCATTTTTTTGAGCCCGCAACATTTTTTTTTCAGAATTTTTTATTCACTTTTCTTTTAAATCTTTCTCTCTGGGTCACTTTTCCATTCCACTGCTCGCAGAGAAATCGCTCGAAAATCACTCTGAAATTCGCTAATTGCGCCAAAAATCATTTGGTGGCCGCGGCCGTGTGGTCGAGAATTCGACAGGCTCTTTTTCTCCATATTTTTCGTTCGTTTTACATGTTTTTTTAACGAAAATTCAATCTTCTGAGCCAAGGACGTTTCAAAATACCATAAAACCTGTAATAGAAGGGCATGACCCTGAATTTTTCCATCCCCTTTAAATGAGTTCTTTCCAGAACGTTTCAGAAAAAGAAAACAAATCAAAAATCAAAGATTAAAAATGGGGATGGGAGAGGTTGGAAGAAAAAACAAGTTGGCTCTTTCTGGCTATTTTCTTGCACACACTAGTGAGCATTTTTTGGGCTCCGGGACATTTCGAAACCGTCTAGAAAACCGTAAAAAAAGCATGGGAAATGAGGGGATTTTTGGCAACTTTGGAGTGAAAATGAAAGAAAATACTAAATTTTTACTGAATTGAGACTAAATTTCGAAAAAAAAAGTTGAGAAAAAAAATTTTTTTCTCAAAAAATTTTTTTTGCAATTCAGTAAATATCTGGTATTTTCATGAAAAATTCACATTTTTACTTCAAATTTTTTTTAAATTTTTCAAGCTGTTTTCAGCGATTTCGAAATGTCCGTTTTCGAAACGTTCCGGAGCCATTTTTGGCTCTTTTTATAAAAGAATTTTTCATTCTCTTTTTTTTAAGTTTTCGTTTCTTGTTTATTTTTCCATGCTGATTCCATTGCTCACAAATAAATTGCTCAAAAAAAGGCTCTGAAGTTCACAAAATGCGCCCGAAATCGCATGTTGCAGATTGGTGGCCGCGGCCGTCTGGCCGAGAAACCTGCTCCACTTTCTTTTGTTCTTATTGTTCTTATCGACTTTATTTCGTTTATTTCACATGTCCTCGTTCCGAATCTCCTGTTCTCTTCTATTTTAAGAATGTAGCACATATGGAAAAAGCGAAAAATAAGGGCATGTCGGGTTCTCAGCCATACGTACGCGGCCACCAAAATGTAAAAATCCAAATCGGGCGCAATTTGTGAGATTTTTGAAAGTTTCGAAAAATCTCTAATAGAAGGGCATTTCCTTCTATTTGTCAACCTCCTTAAAAATATTTCTTTGTTCGACGTTTTTTTTTGAAATTTAAGGAACGTTTTTTTTTTCTTCAAAGCCATAGGAATACAATAAAATGAACTAAAACTTCGAAAAAACGCGCTAAAAATCAATCCGGAAATTGGCCTACTTTTCCGGAAATTCGAAAAAGGGGGCGGAGCTTCTTGCTGGGATTAAGCGGGGCGTAATTGATTTTTATTTTGAAAAAATCCATTTTTCCTGAGCGGAAATCTAGGATAACTTGGAGGGGAAAAGAAACGGGAAGAAATGCTGTACAAATTATAAAAAAAATTCGGGGGACGAAAAAAAGCGGGAATTTAAAAGTTTTCAAAAAAACAAAATTGGGGGAAGAGGGGATTTCACAACCACCAGGGCGACACAAAAGGGGCGGATCTTAGATAAAGTGGGCGGGGCTTACGAGGAAGAAATATGCTATTTAACAAAACAGAAAAAAGTGGGTACCTACCGGCGCAGAAAATAGAAAAAAAAAACAAACGGGAAATCAGTCAAAAAGTCCGGATATTTATATAAATAATAATATGAGAAGGGAGGGAAAGAAAGAAAGAAAGCGATAGGGGTGGGGAAGAAAAAATTTTTAATAAAAAATTTTGGAAAAAAATCGATTAACGGCACTCCCAAACTTTGCATGATTGATCGACACTTCCAGTGATCACGTATGGAGCTGATTGATGGAATGCTGTAAAAAAGATTTTTTTTAATTTGAAAATTGTCAAAGATGGACTAGTTTTGGTGGCCTAGGAATCCTAATATTAAAATATTTCAATTTTCCGTTTTTCTGATAGAAACTCAAAACTTTTGGAAATTTTTGTAAATAGCTGAAAACTTAGAATTTCGGAAAATAACGAAAAGTGGCCTAGTTTTCGTGGCCGAGGTTTCCCAAAATTTTTTCAATGGTTTTTTTTGCGATTTCATTGTCAGTATCGTATAAAGTTTTTCAAAAAAGGAAAATGGCCTAGTTTTGATGGCCTAGGTTTCCTAATATAGAAAACTTTCAATTTGTCCGTTTTCTGATTAAAAAAAAACAAAAAAAAATCCAATTTTTTTCGTAAATCCGAAAATAGCTGAAAGTGGACTAGGTTTTATGGCCTTGAATTCCCCAAAAAAATTCCTTTCTATGAAATATTTTCCAAAATTTAAAAAAAAAACGCTCACCAACTGTCGAAACGAAGTGTTCATGAGCCTCGATAGCCTTCATACATCTCTGCGCACTCAATTCCCATACTCGAAGTGTTTTGTCATCGGCAACTGATATGAGGTACTGCAAATAACAATGATTACAAAAATTGAAAAAAATTTCCGATATTTTTTTTGGTTTCGAAAGATTCTGGTTCGAAAATCTATTTTTTTTGAAAATCGAATTTTCAAATAAAAAATTTCCAAATGTTTTTTGAATTCAGAATTCAGAAATGAGTCAGTTCTTAAAAATTCGATTCGAAAATTTCCAACTTTTTCTATAAAATTTTTCGAAAATTTCAATTTTCCGTTCCAAAACGACCCAGTTTCAAAAAGTTCGCTTTTCACTTAAAAATTTCCGTAAAAATTTTTTTTCTCGTTTTTGAAATGGTGGTTGTTTAGCTGGCTCTTAATTGAGACAGTTTCTAAACCGTCCTTCTTCCAAGTTGCAACTTTTTTATTGAAATTTTCAATAAATCGTTTTTTTTTGGTTCTAAATTGGCCTCCCATTTTTCAAACCTCCCCTCTTCCTTACCTTTCCCTTCGGATGAAACGCCAATCCTCTGACCCAATTTTCGTGTGCCAAAAGGGTGAAGATGACGTCACCAGTGTTGATATTCCACGCTTTGATGCTTCTGTCACGACTTCCACTGAACAGAATGTGCGTCGAGTTTCCTTCGGGTTCTGCAAGAAAAAATTTTTGGAGGAAATTTTGAAAAATTATTCGGAAAAAAATCTGATTTCAAATTTCAAACATAAATTTTTTGTGTGAAAAATTGAAAAACAATTTTTCGGAAATTTTTCAGATTTTTTTAATGAACAATTTTCTAAAACAAATTTTGAATCAGCATTTTTCCCCAACTCACGTTGTCCTGTAATATTGGTATAGGCCGAATCGGGTGCCCATTCGACACATTCCACTGCATGCTCATGGTCTCGAAGGACCAATTTCGCCGTTTTTGTGGCAAAGGACCAGACGGAAACGGTTTGATCGAGACTTCCGGATGCGAAGAGTGTTCCATCATTCGAAATTCGAATCATTCGAACCCAATCGTTGTGACCACGGAATGTGAACACACAGTAACCGGTTGAGATCTGGAATATTGAAATTTTGAGTTTTTTGTTTGGGTTGGCCTAGCTGCCAGAAAGCTAGGCCACCAAAATTTCTTTTAGAAAAAACTAGAGAAAAACTTCGTAGAAACTATGTCTTGATGACGGTCGAGTTTTCTAAAGCTGAAAAGTTAGGCCAGCAAGTTTGATGGTCTAGTTTCCAAAACGTTAGGCCATTATCTGAAATGTTCTGCTGACAATGACCTAGTTTCCCAAATTTGTGAAAATTAGGCCAGCTAAAAAATTATTGTTACTGAAGGTCCTTCTGCTGGTGGCCTAGCCTTTCATAACTCTAAAGACTTCGGCCACCTACAAAAAAAATTTGAAGTTACGGTTCTTATGGCCTAACTTTCTCAAAATCCGGAAACTCGGCCGCCAGCTGAAAATTGTGTTTTTTTTAGAAATTGGGATGGCCTAGTTATTTCAAAATTCGGGAAACTTCGGCCAACCACGAAAGCCTTCAAAAACTCCTTCCCGAGGAAATTTTTGCAATTTTTGAAAATTTTTTGATGGCCTAGCTTTCTGAAAACATGGAAAAACTCTGCCATCCACGAAGAAGAAGATTAAGAAATTTCAAACTTTTTGGTAATTTTGAGGTTTTTTTGGTGGCCTAACTGTCTCCAACACCTCGGCCACGCATATTCCGAGAGACTAGGAACTTGTGGGAGATTATGGCCGAGTTCTCGCGTTATTGAAAAACTAGGTCATGAAAAATCACATCAATTTTTCGGCAGAAATTTTTTTTCAATTTTTCCAGAAAGGTTGTCAATTTACTCACATCCCATTGCTTGATAGTATGATCTCTGCTAGCGGAGAGAACGAAATCTCCAGTTGGCAAGAAAGTAACTGATGATACAGTATGCTCGTGTCCTTTCAATGATTTAAGACAATCATATGTCTGTCCGAAATCCCATAATTTAATCGAGAGATCTGATGAACACGAGACTAATTGCTTTCCGGCTGCATCGATTGCAATATCATTTACTGCATCTGTGTGTCCTTTTAAAGTCTTCTCCAGTTGACCCGATTCGTAGTCCCATACCTGCAAAAAATTGGAAGAATTGGTTGAGTTTTTTTCTGGGTTTAGGATTTTTTTGGGGGCTTTTAGAGTGCCTTTTTATTGCCTCTGGACGTGTTATATATGATTGAAGCGCAGAAACAGTTGGTTACACTTCAGGAAAAAAAGTGCTCAGAATGACATAAATTGAGCTAAAAACTCCTTGGGCCATACTTGCAATATTCCGGGCCGGCCCGCTTCGGTTCGTCGGCCCAGCCAGAGATTTCTCCGGCCCGGCTCGGCCCGATCGGCACGGATTCAAAAAATTTTGAAATTTTGAGGTCGTTTTTTCGCATTTTTTATATGATTTTTACGAAATATTTGACTTTTCACAACTAAAAATAATCAAAAATGTTATTCAAAAAGAGATATCCCCAATTACTGAAAAAAACAGAAAAAAAAACTTTTTTTTTCAGTGCAAAAAATCTTGACCCGGGCCGAACCGGGCCGGAGGAGATTTTCAAATCGGCCTGGCCCGGCCCGGCCCGTTGCAAGTATGCCTTGGGCACCTGTCTTGGCTATCATAGCTCGCATTTCATAAGAATTTTTGAATCATAATCCGACCGAAGTTTGTTTCTTTTCAGACTTTTGTGGCTCTGTTATACATTTTTCGAGAGCTGGAAGGATGCTGATCACAGTTCTGTAGTCCAGTACGCCCTCTAACTACTGTAGGCACATAAATAGAACAATTTTTTCATTGGTCGATCTTCACGATGTACAAAAGTTGCATTCATCATCAAACGCTGCCATTTTCGGTTCAAGGGGCGGCATGCTTTGAGCTTCCGGTGGTCTTGGAACAGCGGTACAACTATTATGTGAAGAAACTGAATTTTTGCCACGTCAAGAGTTCGTATATGGTAATTCCGTTGATTTTCAGCCTCCTTTTAGCTTCCTTTTAACTCAACACGATTCTGAGCAAGCCTCGGCTCAAATACAGAACAATGTTGATAAAGGAATCAGCGTAATGGCATATTGTCCATCCAGCAGTCTCTCCAACCTCTTTTTAGCGCTGTTTGGACGCAATTCGTTCCTTTCAAGGCACTTAGACTCTAGAAAATCCAGCTCTTTTGGAACAAGATAACTCTGCCTTTCTTCCTCCTCCTCTCTCTTTTACAACCCATTTTCTTCATCCACCCCATCTCCGTTTCTCATTAAAATACTCCCATATAACCCTTCCCTCCTAACCTTAATGGTGGCGTCCTCTGAACAGCTGGCCATAATGGTCCACAACGGATGGAAAATGACTCGAGTGACCGGAAGACGATGGCCTATCAGTTTCTGAGTCTCCGGCGGACGTGGAATCCAATCCGATGCTTGACGTTTGTCTCTGAAAAAAAGAAGGAGGTTGGGGGAAGATTTTGATGTGAAAGCTCGGCCACCAGAGGTTTTTAGGCCATAAACTGTGAATCATGTCTTGAAAGACGAAATTTTCATGGTTTTTCCAATGAAATTTCCATTTTAGATTTTAAAAAATGAACAAAATTTGGAAAAATCTCTATTTTAAGGCCGTTTTGAGCGATTTTTCACCCTCTTTTCTCATCAGTACCTCGTCGGCGCTCCATGATTAATTTCCCGTTGTGATTCTGTCAATTTCGCCTCCAAATCGTTGACTTTTCTCTGAAGTCGAAGGACAGTCGTCCACTTCTTCTCGAGTATTCCACCGAGTGGTTTGATGTCGTTTTCACTCAAACTCGCCTCCTTCAGAAATGTGTCGAACGTATCGTTGTATCCATTGTTTTGCAGATACTCCGCAATCGCTCGGTTGCTGAAAAATAGAAGAGATTCAGAGAGGTTTTGGAGGGGAAAAATGGCTTCGAAAGATTGTTTTAAACGTTTTGGCTGCTTTTGCTCGAAAGTTTTTTTGTTTAAAAAAATGCCCAAAAAGGTTCGATTTTCGCTTTCAGATAAAAAAAAAAGGAAATATTAGAATTTTCAGGGAATAAGCAGCTTTTTGCACTTTTTATTGATGAAAAAAAAAAGAAAAATTCGAATTTTCTACAACAAAAAAAAACGCAGAAAATTTGCTAAACTTTGTGTCCCTGACTCTCGTTTTTCTGTTGTTGTTTTTTTTTCGAAAAAAAGTATGTTTTTCTGATATCTTGGGTTTTTTCCCGATTATTTAGCACACTTTTTCTGATGTTTTGACCAAATTTTATGCGAAATCTTCTGACATTTTTCGCGGTTTTTTGAAAAAAATTGAACTAAAAATTACTAATTTTTTTACAAAAAATCGGCGTTTTTTCGCTTAATTTACGGTAAATTCGCTTCAATTTTTTTTTTGATTTTTTTGCAAAAATTTGCTTTTTCCCTTTCTGTTCCCCTCGAAAAACTTCACTTTTTCATTAAAATGAACCCCTTTGAATTGCGAAATTTCTCCGTTTTCTTTCTCTCAAAATAGCCTTCGAGCTACAATTCAATTTAGATGTGCTCTTCTTTCTCTCTCGGAGCTGTCCGCCCCATAAAAATGAGGCTCTTCTTTTGCTTCTGAAGACTGACGTCTTCTCTTCCTTACATTTCTTCTTTTTGCCTCTCCGACAAACTCATTTTTGTGGTGATGGTGACAGCAGCACCCGGATGGTTGGGATGAGGAGGAGAAGGGGGTGGAGCCAAATGAGAAGATGACACGGGGAGGCTGAAAAAATGGAATAATTCGTACAAAAGAATTGAAATTTTGAACGAATAGAAGAACGAAAACAAGGAATTGCGAAAGTCTGACACCTCGGTTTGAAGGCGCAGCGACAAATTTTTATCGGGTCCGCTTACAGTGGGGTCTTCAACTGAGAATTACAGTAAACGTGACAGGACCCGATGAACATTCGTCGCTGCGCCTTTAAGCCGAGGTGTCAGGCTTTCTCAAGTAAATAATATAAAAATCGACAAAAATATGGAGCCGCCACAAAGCTAAATCTTGATAACAAGACTCTTGGGAGAAAATGAAAGTTGGATCAAAAAGAGCTAGAATAGAAGATAATAGAGCCCAAAGCTCTGTGATTGAGCAGAACTTTGGAGGTTTGCAAGGGACCATTTCACTGACCGACGTTGAGATAGAAAATAATTATTTGAAGAAAAAAACAACTAAAATTTCCTAAGTTAGTTGGCGAGTACCTAAAAATGAATGTGGGAGCCAGACGGAAAGCTTAGAATCTTGAGAAAAAACTGACGAAACAGTAGATTTCGAAATTGACAGGTTGGGCCCGATAAACTAGCTTTTCAAACTGTATTTTTCGCCGTTAGAATTATTCATTTCAGTTTCATTCTTCTTCACTGGTTGAAAACCTAATGATGACTATAACAAAAGTCAAGAAACTTGGGTGTCAATCAAAAATAAGGAAACAGGACTGTTCCTTATGAAAATGAGTCATTTTTGTTGCAATTTTCCACGGCAAAATCAATACAAATGAACACCACAATTTGGGGTGGAGAGATTAATAAGAGAAACAGTACAACATGTATTGTTTGCGTGTTTGTACGTTGTATATGTGTATAGATACAAATCCGATGAAAATCAGAAAGAAAAAATAATTGACACGATTTTTATTTTTGGTTGTCGTGTTTGGAAGCAAACGGTGGTGTGGGATGAGTTTTTGAAGATATGGAGGAAATGGAGGAAATTAATAGAAATTGAACTGGAAAATCCTCAAAATTTTTGTATCGAAAGCAAGAGTGGAATGATGGGGGCCAGCTGCAGATTTCGGCTCGAAAAACGGAATTTAATGATTTTTGTGCAGCTTCAGCACTATTTGGAGCTTCAAATGGATTTTTGAAACATTTTGTACATTGAAAGCTTAAAATGCGATGAAAATCGGCGGAAAAAATGACATGATTTTTATGTTAAAATATGGGGCAAATGACTAGAAAATAAGTATGCAACATTTCAGTTCGAAAGTCACAATTTTATCCGTTTACAAGAATATCAGCGCTATTTTTAGTTTCAAATAGGTTTAAAGACAACTTACACCCCAAAGCTTCACGGAGCCTGAGTGTTCAGCGATTTCAACAGAATTTCGGCGGCAATTGGCTAATTTTTGAAGGAAAAAGGCTTTTAAGTTTCGAAATTTGCATTTTGAGCGTAAAAATCAACTGCTCAAGCACGTATTTTTCGATTAAAAAGCGAGTTTTTCTTTCGGAAACGGAATTTGCGGGATAAAAAGCAAGTTTTTTATCATTATTAAGCTAAAAACTTGACGAAACTCTGATTTTTCTCCAATGAGCCTTTCTAATTTGAAATAAGAGGTCGTTCAATTTCAAAAATTCGTTTTTCATGAGGAAAAACTGCAGATTTTTTTGCTTATTAGTCGAATTCTTCCGTTTGAAATGCGATTTTTGAAATCAACACAGAATTTTCGGCTTTTTCGTGCTAAAAATCGGATTTTCCGGTTCAGAAACTTTGATTTTTCTATTCAAACTTAGAAAAATCGATTTCAAAATCACTACTCATCGATACAAGTTTCCCCTTAACACCGAGCTTTATTTCAACACTACCAATATCAATTCATTCAAAAAAAAGTATATATAAAAAATAAATAAAAATCAACGCCCAGTGGAAAAAAAACCCAAATTTTCCAACCCGACGGCCGGAGAGAGAGGGGCTGTGCGTTTTGTGTGTGTGCGCGAGAATTGAACGAAACGATGACGAAAGAAGGGAAGAGAAACGACGAGAGAGAGTATGAGGAAATGAAGAGAGTGACGAGAGAAGCAGAGAAAAAAAGACTCAGTGTCCGCAAAGAGGACGGACGGCGGCCCTGGGCGACAGGAGGAGGAACAAAAACGATTACACTTCTCCTTTCTCTCTCTTGCTTCGGACGGGGCATCTCTTGTCCTTTTTCCATCTCTTTATTTTTAATGCTATCTTTTTTTTTTATGTTTTAAATGAGCTAAGGAAGGGTGGAGCATTATTTTTGAAGGAGGGGAGGAGGAACGGAAATTTATATGCCGGAATGTGAAAAAAAAAGTGATAAGGAATAGGGCGTTTGGGTGCAATCTTTTTGTTTGCCGTTTGGTGAGTTTTATGCTTTATGAAAATTTCAGAAAACTTTCAGTCCCATACATGTGATGGGCCGGGCCGGGCCGACTGAGGAATTTCTGCCGGCCCGGCCCTGGTCGGCCCGGCTCTGAGGGGGGTCAACATTCTTTTGCACTGGAAAAAAATGTTTTTTCTTCTTTTTTTTCGATAACTGTAGGAGTGGTTTTTAGAGAACATTTTGGATATTTCGAGTAAGAAAAAGTCAGAAATTTCATCAAAATCACCGAAAAAAACTGAAAAAATGGCCCCAATTTTTCAAAATGTTTTGAATCCTGGCCGGGCCGGCAGAAGTTTCCATCGGCCCGGCCCGGAAAATCACAAGTATGGTCAGTACTATTTCTTTTAGAGAACTGAAAAAAGGCGGAGTGAACGGATGGCTTCTTACAGTCGAGCTTGGCAGAAGACGGAAAAAACTGAAAACTGCTGGAATTGGCCGAAACTCCCGAAAAGTTCCTCAAAGCGGAAAAAACAAATCTCAAATTTTAGATGAAAAACGCACTTTTTTTCATTGGGAAATGGCTCTTAAACTAAAAATTAGACGGATTCGGAGTGACTGACAAAAAATAAGTAACTTTTTTGGAGAAAATTTGGAGCGGAAAATTTGTGCGGGAATGAATTATTGTGATAAGGAATAATTTTTTGGTGCAATCTTTTTGTTTGCCGTTTGGTGAGTTTTATCCACTTTTTAGTTTGAAAACTGGCTAGTTTTCAGAAAATTTTTTGAAAAGTCCTGAAAAATAGGTTTTTTTAGGAGATTAAGTATGAACATAAAGTTTTTTTCTACAGTCAAGGTTGATTGAAAATGCTGAAATAAATCTAAAAATTGAGAAAAGCCGAAAAACTAGCGGAAAATTCAAAAAGTCCCGAATTGGAGGAAACTAAACGGAGATTTCGAGGAAAATAACAACAGTCTAAAAAAAGATTTTTTAGGTTTCAACCGTTCAACCAATCAGCAAGCAGACTCGAGGAGGAACAACAATTCTCTTTAAAAAAAATTCAAAAATTGAAGTTTTCAAATACAATTTTTAAAATTTGATCAAAAAACGAAATTTCGTGTACTGAAACCCCAACTTTTCAAAAAAAAGATAAAAATATTAACCGCCCCTGCCCGGGGTTTAGAGAAAACATGTTTCGTTCAGGTTAAAACATGTTTTTTTGGAACTCGGTTTTGATCTACTAATTTCGCCTATTTTTTAAGGAAATTTTGATCGTTTTTTAAGCAAGAAAACCCCCGAGCAGATTTGTCCCGCCGGTGCCCGGTCGGCCTGGGTTTGAAAATTTTTAATTTTTGGAGCACGATTTTCCCGTTTTTCAGCTTTTTTCTGGTACTTTTCCTGAGTCTTTTCACTCAAAAATCGATCAGAATTTCCTCCCTGAAAACATAGGCCAAAAAAAGAAAAAAAAAACCGCGAAAAAAAAATTTTCGAAAAAAAACCTGGAGAAAACATTCAACCCCGGGCCGAAATTCCTCCACCGGCCCGGCCCGGCCCGCGACAAGTCTGCCCCACGAGAAATGTTTCGAAACCAGGCTGAAAATTGGGAAAAACATGCAGAAAAAAAACAAAAATTTCAGTTTTTTTTCGGACCGGGCTCGGACAAGTCTGTTTTTTTTCAGAAATAATTTTTTTTAATTTTTAAAAACTCGCTCAAATTGAAAAAAAATGTTTTCGAAATTTTGATTTCGCGCCAATTTTTCAAAAGCAAGACCTGAAATTGAAAAGGCTGCAATTTTAAATCTATAATTTCTCTGAATTTTCACAGGTTTTTTAAAAAATGAAAAAGAAACAGAACAAGATTTTTATAGGAAAGAAACACCAGAACAACAATGATAGGTATCAATGAGAACTGGGATGGACAATGGTGGGCAAAAACAGGCAAATTGGATATTGATGGGTGTATGGAGAACAGCTAGGATGAGTGTGTTATTCACAACGAAATGTGTGAGAATTTGTTTAAGAAATGGCTTAAAACAGAGATCATCCTATTGATGTAAAGCAATTTAAAAAAAAAACGTGAAAAACGGGTTTAATTGACCTATTGTCAAAAAAAGTGCCGACCCCGCGAATTTGACTGAATTCAAACAAGTGGGGTCCAGTCAAATTCGCGGGGTCGGCACTTTATTTTTTGACAATAAAAGAGGGCAAAAAGGAGAGGAAAGGAGGTGTGGCATGTGAGGATACGGTGTTTAAGGGAAGGATTTAAAAAAGGAATGAGAATCATCCTATTGATGAAAAACATTTGCAAAAATTGAATAAGGAATGTGGAAAATGGCCTAATAAGGGGCTAAAAAAGATAAAAAGAAGCATGGCCTATAGGAATCTAAAGATCCGTTTAAAAAAACAAAGAAAATCATCCTATTGATGAAAAACAATAAAAAATTGGATGAGCAATGTGGGAAAAGGCTTTAAAAAGAGTGAAGAAAAAAAGGGGGCGTGGCCTGTAAAGACAATTGAAGGCTATGTTTTTCTAGGTAAATGGAAATCGTCCCATAGATGAAAAATTGAAAGAACAAAGTGAAAAACGGCTTAAAATGGCCTAAAAAGGGCAGAATAGAGAAAAAAAATGGGTCTGGTCTGTGAGGATACAGTACTTGAGGGTAGTTTTGAAAAACAATGAAAATCATCCTATAGATGTAGAACAATGGAAAACTGGAGAAATGTGAAAAACAGCTTAAAAATGGCCAAAAAGAGGGATAAAAGAAGAGACCACGGGTGAGTTCTGTAAGAATACAGAAATCAGGGACAGGTTTAAAAAAGATCGATGAAGAGCATCCTAGAGATGTAAAACAATGGAAAATTGGAAATGAACGCTGAAAATGGCTTGAAAATGACCTAAGCGAGGGTAAAACGAAGGGAGAAAGAAGCCTAGTAGGTAGGGAGACAGAGAGTATGGTCACAAAAAAAACGTAACGCATCCTGTAAGTAAAACAATTTTTAAGAAAGAAAAACGGCTTAAAATGGCCTAACACAGGACAAAAAGCAAAGAAAAAGACGTCTGGAGGGTACGGTATGTAGGGTCACGTGGGGAGAGCAATGAAAATCTTCCTAGAGATGTAAAACATTGAAGAATTGAATAAAAAATCCTAGTCTGTGAGAATATTCCTTAAAAAACAATGAAAATCATCCTAGAGATGTAAAACAATGACAAATTGAAGAGTGAAAAGATGTGTTTCAAGAAAAAAAAATCAGAGAATTCTAGATTTAAAACATGAACAGAAATTAAATACTATTTTTCCAATTGTCTTTTGGATTTGTCTGGCCATCACGGGGTTTGTCCAGACGACAATAGAATCCTTGATCGCCGACGCCGAAGAGGGTGTCGCCATCATTGCAGAACTCAATATGTCGAACCATGTTTTCTGCTCTGTTGAGCTTCGTTGTGTGGAGTCTGAAATGCCAATTTTTATGGAATGAGTACGGTTTGATATTTGAAAACTGGACATTCTAGAACCGCAGAGAAAAAGCTTTGGAAGTAATCACTTCATTGTGCGGATTTTTTCCTTGTTTGAGCTATAATTATGCAACAACTTTTGAGCAATGATCTTCTGAAAATGTTGGATTTCCCGGAAGTTCAGATTCGGGGAAAAATGAACTGGATTGAATAAACTTAAAAATCACATCGCGGCTCTCAAATGTCCAGTTTTCAAACGTCTCAAAATCCAAGATAGCACTCTAAAAATCCCTTACGGTTCTATGGAATGAAGATCTTTGATATCATGGAAATGCATTTCTCCCAAATGTCCAGCAGCAACAAGCCATTTCTTTTTCGGATCCACAGCGAATCTCGCGAACCATGGGAATCCATTTGGCACATTCTTTTTCCAAATTTGCGTTTCCGTTCTTTTTGGCTTTCCAGCAAACGAAAGCTCTTTCATATCTCCAAAAGTTCCGAATTTCCAGAGATAGATGGCACTCTCATGGCTCGTTCCTTTTGAGATAATCCATTGATCTTGCTTTGGTCCAAGATTGATGTAACGAACGGTGTCAATGCAGTCGTAGTGGACGTTCTTCGCGGTGTAAACTGGGGTTTTCACGAACAATGTGTAGCCACTGAGGTTACTGAAAAGATGAACTTTTATAGAGAAAAAGTGTCGCTTTAATTGCTAAACATATTAAAAATTAAATGACGTTTTTAAATAATCTAAGCTTTCGAGCATTTTTGATGGTTTTCTATTGATAGTTATAACGGACCGAAACCCCCTTGATTAAACTTACTGCATTGATTCAGCACGCTTGCGACTAATATTGTCCGGGTAGAGACTGAAAAACAAGACGATTCAACCAAGTGAAACTATCATTCAATCCCTACTTGATTCCCCTAATCTCTCCATACTCGTTCAACTCCTCCAAACACTTTTTCAAATGTCTCTTGACTTCCGGAACATTCAAATCCCAACAATGAATACGGTGATCGAATCCTCCACTCAGAAGAGTTTTTCCGTCAGCGGACCAGTCCTGGAAAAGAGGAGATTTCGAGTTGAAAAGCTTCGCTAGTTCCACAGATATAACGCTTTCAAGCTATAGAAGAGAAAAAGAGCAGAGAAGCCAGACACTCTCGTTTCTCTGCGCTCTCTCTCCTATATCTCTGGTACTAAAAAAGCTAGAAAGAAGCTTCAAAAGGCAACAATGTGAGCTCCATGCTCTTGTAACAGAGGGTTCTTACCACAGATACAACCTGATCCCGATGAACATTTCTTCCAGCAAGAAGGATAAGGCAATGAGTGGCACGAATATCATAGATGCGAGTCGCCCTATCTTTGCAAGCGACGGCGACAAGTGTTGGGTGATGTGGAGCCACTCTAATCTCGTTGATAGGACCACCACAGTCTTGCAAAAATTTGCACTGAAAAGTACGTTTTTAAATTGGAGGCGGATTGTTTTCACTCGAAATATGCTCTATGCGGCCGCGACCGAAAATCCGACAGCGCCGATGATTTTCGGCCACGGCCACCAGACTGTAACGTGTCGTTTTGGACGCGATTTGCGCCTTTTCAAGCGATTTTCGAGTGGTTTCTATATGATAATGGAAGGCTACAATCTGGTGGCCGCGCCCAAGTGTTCGACAACACAAAAAACTCTCGGTCGCGGCCACCAGTTTGTCATTTGAGGTTTGGACATGTTTTGTGTCTTCAAGAGCAGTTTTTTTTTCACAAATAACGGCTCAAGTACCTTTCTCTCATCAGTGAATGGATAGTCCACCACAGCCATACGTCCACTCTGTCCTCCGACAATGATTTTGTACTGCTTGGTATTATTGCATTCGACCCAGCACCAGGCGACTGCGTAGTAGTCTTCCTCAAACTGAAAATTGAGTTATTTTGGGATGAGAAACAAAATAGGCACACATTAGGCCTTTACACTGAATTGCCAATTTCCGGCAACAAAACTTACATCGGAACTTACGTTCGGTTTTGTATCATACATTCCCAGTTTAATCACTTTCGGTTCTCTTGGCAGTCCATACAGGAAGATCTGCAAATGGGTAAGGTCGATTGAGTCGTTTCGAGACTAGACGGAGATTGGGCGTTTCGGAACCGGATTTTTTTTCAGAACTAAGAATAAATTCTCAGTTTTCCGTGAACTGTTTCTCCTAACTACTGTTGAAAAAATTAAGTTTGAGCGAAGGAGTTTGTAATTGGCACCGAGTCAAAGACCTCCCTCTGAAAACGCAACTGCGGCGCGCAATTTTCGCAACTATCCCGCACAGAGTTTTGTTTCTAGATTTTGAATGTTTCCGATGAAAAGGGGTACAAATTCCAGCTCTTATGATGACACTGATGAATTCTACACTTATACAAAACGTAAATGTCATAATAAACGCTGAAATATGTACTCTTTTTCACAAAAAACCAGCAAAAATCAAGAAATAAAACTGCGTGCGAGAGGGTTGCCAAAATTGCGGGCCGCACTTGCGTTTCAGGAGGAGGTCGTTGGCTCGGTGCAAACTTACCAATTTCTTGCTCAAACTTTATTTTCTCAACAGTTAATACGCAATTTATGGACAATTACAAATCCAAAACGTCCCAATCCTCCTGAAGAAAAACCCCGTACCCTGGTTCCGGCGACAGCAGCGAAAATCTTAGTGTCCTTGTCGCCTCTGATGTAGGGGTTAAATGCGCCACCGTAGAAGTTCACTCTGTACTTCTCCTGATTGCGATACGTCCCGTAAAAGGGTTTTGGCAGTGAATCAATATCGTTAATCACTGGTTTCGTTTCGGTAATCTTCCGTTTTCTATCCGTAGTGTTTGTTCCCACAACCACCGGTTCCTTATCGATAACTGGCTTTGTCTCCCTTATCATCGGTTCCTCCTCTAATTTCACGATCATATCAACTCCCATTCGTTCTTCATACCCAATCTCGACTTCTGGCGGAATTCGGAGCGGATCTTCTTGTGGATATTCTGGTGCATATTCGTCATCAAAGTCGATTGCCGCATTCTCCTTGCCGTCTCCCTGCCACATCGCTGCAAATTAGGGAAGTTCGCTGCAAATTAGGGAAAAATGACACGTTTGGCGTTCGTTTTCGGCGAGAAAAAACACGAATTTTGCGCAAAAAAAACTTTCAAAAAGTCAAGAAATTTGAGGCAAAAACTGAAAATATTAGGATTCACATAATGAAACTTCTTACTTTCGGACGGAAATAATCTCGATGGCTGAATTTCCTCTCTATACCCGAACTTAGCCCGCTTTTTCGTTGTGAAAAAAGCCGGAAAAACTCATACAAAATTCAAAAAATGCCGAAAATTTTGGGATTCGCGTTCGAATTTTTTAAAAAACTTTTCTCGAATTTTTTGCACGAAAAAAGCATCTCAGCGTTCGTTTCTGCAAGAAATGTCGCAATTTTTGCAAGCAAATCCCGAAAAAATTGGAAAATTGGCCCAAAAATTTTTTTTTTCGTTTTTCCTACTTTTGCTTCGATTTTTGGACGAAATTTCGCTTTTTCTTCGCAATTTTTCTTCTCCAGGCACGAATGTTTTAGTTTTCCTTTGAAAAATTCAGAAAAATTCAAGAAATTCGAAGAGAAAACACGAAAAAATGAGGAAGTTTGAAGGAAAAGCGTTGCAAAAATTTTCACGGCAATGTTTCTGTGCATTTTGACGTGCCGGTGTGTTTCCCACGCACGCTGACGCGCAATTACACAGATTTAAAAGTTCGAGAACTTCTGGCTCTTTTCTTTTAAACTGATACTTACGGAGAGTGAAATTCAATTGAAAATTCATCGAAAAAGTGTTTTAAATGAAATAATTAATGAAAAATATTCTCTAAAAACTATATTCTTGCCAATTTTTTGAAATTTTTGATGAAATTAAAAATAATGGAACTATTGAATTGAAAAAGCCGATAATTCGATTTAAAAAAAAACTCAAAAAAAATCAGATTTATCAAAAAAGAATTACACAAAATCAGCTACCAATTACTGTCGGAAAAAAGGCGCGAAAATTTTTGGCGGGTAAATTTAGTTCAAAAATTTGATTTAAAAAATTTTTTTGGACTTTTCAGCAAAATTTATGAGTTCTGGATGTTTTATAATGAAAAATCAAACAATGCCCCTTATTTTCGCAGAAAAGTTTTAAAAAAATCAGGTTTCTCAACAATAAACGAAAATCCCAAACGAAAAGCGTTTGAATATTATGCGGAGGGCGCCAAAGCGCCCGGGAGACGGAGGGTTGCAAACGCGCTCTGTTGATTAGGGGCGTGGCCTGAAGTGAGAAGCTAAATTGCATGCGCTTGGGTGTTTTTTTTTCCAAATGGTAACGGGATTTTTTTAGTCAGAAAATTCGACAAAAAAAAGTATTACACTTGCCTTCAAAATAATTCAAAATAATAAAGTCTGTATAAAGTCACTTGGGTGCAATATTATAAGAGGGGCGACTGTTTTATTCAACCAGTTCATAAAAGATTTCTTCCAATTTTTCATTAATATCACTTTCTCAGTTTTCACAAGATTTTCAACCAGAAAAGTTCATGAAAACACGGTCTGAAACTCATTTTCTATATTAATAAAGGTATTACGGTATGATAGCATTTCGAAACATGTTTTCTCAACAGAGCTCATCCGCATCTCCGAACCACCGTGAGAGCGCAGACAGTGAGACACTCTCGTTTCTCTGCGCTCTCTTCTGAATCTTCAAGAGCAAGGAATTTAAAAGTTGGCGCCGAGCCAACGACGTGCCCCTGAAAACGCAAGTGCGGCGCGCACTTTTTGCAACTCTTCCGCACGCAGTTTTTTTTCTTCGATTTTTGGTGCTTCCGATGAAAACGAGCACAAATTTCAAAATTTATTCTGACACAACTGAACTCTACATAAAATCTGTATTTTGTACTCCTTTTCATCGAAAAAAGCAAAAATCTAGAAACAAAACTGCATGCGAGAGAGTTGCAAAAACAGCGCTACGCACTTGCGTTTTCAAAGAGAGTTCGTTGGCACGGCGCTAAATTTGAAATTCCTTTCCCAAACTTTATTTTTTCTCGATCTTCAAATTATCAACAGAGCACACTTGCATGTTCAAAAAACTTTATTAAAATTCAAGTTTCAAATTGGGAATCTCTCAATGTCTGCCATGAAAAAGGATACATTTCCCGGCATAACAAATGTGATCATCTCGACAATCTTCATGCTTTTCACACGGTCTTCCCTCAGTCATATCCTCTTTATTGACACATTCAATCGCTTTACGATCACACACTTGGTCCTTTTTGCATTTTAATTTCAGACAAACATCTGGAGTTGGACCAGACGAGACGTGGAGAATAACCACGGAGATGAGGAGGAGAATGATCTGCAAATGCGCTCTGATGAGAATTTTTGAAGAACTTTTTTTTGAAAAATTTTTAGTTTCCAGCAATTTGTTCTGGTGAAACAGCGGCGAACAGAGGATTTTGGAGGAACAAACTTGCACCTCCGATTTTACTGAGCTCATCGTGCTAAGACCGATGTAGTAAAACTGTTTTTGTAGTCCGAGGGAACTTTATTGTTAGTGGTGCAGCTTCGCCCGCGTTTCAACAAAGTCTTTTCTCCGCCGTTTCACCGGAACAAATTGCTGAGTTTCTGTGATTGAAAAAATCCCAGTTATAGTGGAGAACTTCATTCAGATTTTCGAAAAAAAATTTTTTCTATTCAAAATTTTCATAGCCTCTGAAAACCAGTTTCAAAAAACACAAAGTATCAAAACATGGCCTTCCGAATGGCCTAGAAATCATGGCCTAAAATTTTCAGAAAAAATTTTTTCTTTGGTGTGAAGACAGCTTGAAACCAACCGAAAATAGATAAAGTTCAAAAAAAAAATTTTGGTGGCCTAGAAATCTATTGTCAAAAAAATATTGTTCCGACCCCGCAAAATTAATTAGATGTAAACAAGTGGGGTCGCTAGGCTCCTCCCATCGTGTGCAAAGTTCCCGCACGTTGTTTCAATCCCTGTAAGGCTTTGCTTGTAGCCAATGATTAAAAAAACAGTGCGCGGCAAACTTGCACACGATGGGAGGAGCCTAGCGACCCCACTTGTTTACATCTAATTAAATTTGCGGGGTCGGAACAATATTTTTTTGACAATATAAAGCTAAAAATTTAAGAACAGGCTAAAAATGTTGGAAAATTCAAAAATCGGTTTTTGTGGCCTAGAAATTGTGGCCCCGGTCATTCAAAAAAAAATTCCAAAAAAAAAAGAAATTCAAAAAAAATTTTTTTTTTCGAAATTTTGGTTGGCCTGAAACGTCCTAAAATTAAATAAAAATTCAAATACTCCTCATTTCGATAGCCTAAAAATTACGGCATGTTTTCTAGGCCACGGCCACTTTTTCTGGAGCCTGAGAGCTTATCGGTGCTATTTTTAATAATCTTTAAAAAAAAACTTTGAATTAAAAAAAAATCTCTTCTATAAGCTGGCCCAATGCTCCCTCAACCTAGAAATCCCGATCAAAAAAAATTTCTAGGCCACGGCCACCAATTCCGAAGCTATGGTTCACATTGAAATTTAGGCCAACTGGTTTTTTTTTGCAATTTTCGTTTCTTTTTGAAAATTTTAAATTTTTCGGAAAAAAAACTCCTCAAAGCTGGACTATAGCTACCTTTCCACTAGTATATATATATATACTAGTGGAAAGGGAGCGAAAGGGGATATATATATATATATATATATATATATATATATATATATATATATATATATATATATATATATATATATATATATATATATATATATATATATATATATATATATATATATATATATATATATATATATATATATATAATTTAATGTCATTTTTTGTTCGAAATTTCTCAAAAATCATGACTTACCACACACGATTTCATTGAAAAATCGGGGCAGAGAAATGGGTAAATAGAGAGAAATGAATTCCCTTCTTCTTCTTTTCATGTGGTGTTTCTCTTTCTCTTTTTATACACGTGAATTGAATTAGAGAACAAGAGGAGTAGAGAAAAAGGGAACTATAAATAATAAAAGGAACAACTGTTTGATGGGTCATAAAAAGTACAGTACTCAAAAGTTCAATTGGATCAGAAGTACGAAACATGAAGGAGAAGAAGAACACAGAACTAACGGGAATAGGGTGAGGAAGTGCGCCCTAATGAGAAGACTGGCCTAATCAAAAAAGTTTGACACAAGGTTTGTGTAAACCCATTGAATACTCAGCTCAAGCAACCAAGTTTGTCATCAGGGCGCATTTTTCTACCCCCCATACCCTAGGGCTGCGGAAGAAGAACAAATGGAAAAAAAAAGAAAAATATTGTCAAATTAATAATAGTTGTGCAAGGAATTCAAATTTTTATTTCCGCGGGCGATCCGCCTTTTTTGATCTCCAAGCTATTTTTGAATTTACGCAGTTGGAAATGAAAGTGGGCGGACCACCCGCGAAAAGAAACATTTGAATTCCTTGCACAACTATTATTAATTTGACAGTATTTTTTGAGGAAAATAAAGCATGATTTCATGTTATTGGATAGCAAATTTCAAGCTGATAATTTTTGTCTCCTAACACTTTTCTCGAACTTACCTACTAGCCGAGTTATACCCATTTGAAGTTCCAGGAGAGAGCGCAGAGAAGCGAGAGTGTCTGACTGTCTGCGCTCTCTCCTGTACTTCTCTTTTTCTAGTTTTTTGGCGGTTATCATAGCAGTAAAAATTCACAAGTCAAATTTTCACAACAACTAAGAAATTCAGGGCAATGAGAGAAGAAAAACTTGACGAATTTCAGAAAAAACAAAATTTTTCAAATCTCTATGTTGCTATATACCAATCGATAGAAAATTTTAAGTTGATCATTTTTGTCTCTTATCACTTTTTGATATCTCCTCTACTAACCGAGTTATACCCCTTTGAAGTTTGAAGAGAGAGCGCAGAGAAACGAGAGTGTCTGACTGTCTGCACTCTCTCACTCACGACAACGACCTTTTTTCTCCAATTCTTCACATTTTCTTGTCTATTCTCTACAAAAAATCCGGAGAAATAACCCCGTGACAGTCCTACAATTTCCTTTTAAAAAAACCGTCCCTTTTTCCCATTTCCACGTGTTGCCACGCCGCCCCGTGAGGTCAATCCTCTTCCCAGTTCAAAATTTCCCCTCATTTTGACTCCAACTCGTTTCTCCTTTCACATCTTCCTCTCTCTCTCTCTCTTTGTTGCACAAAGAGCCGCCTGCCACCGTCGAGAAAATGTCGATCAAGAGTACTATCAAGCCACGTGTCGGCGGTGTGCCAGCTGCCACGTCATCTGGTGATGGATTCCAGAAGCTTCATGTGAGTTTTAAGGGTGTTACCCCTAATTAGAACTCTGGACGAATCAGAACTGCCCCGAATGCCACGTATTTGAGCGCTTTTCACTGCTAGCAGGCCATTGCAGTGAAGTAGTGTCAGTTCTTATCCGGGAAGTTCTGGATTCAGGCAGTTCTTAACCGAACAGTTCTGATTAAAAGTAGCACCGTTTAAAGCCCGTTGAGGCTCGATTTGAACCATGAAAATGAGCTAAATCACCGATTTTTCAGGACGACTTCATTGCCTACTTGTACGCTGACCACGGCGCTGCCTACAATGAGAATGTGAAGAAATTAGAAGAGGCGAGCGGACAGAAACGCGAAATCTTTGCCTATGGATTCATTGCCCTTAACTGTGTCTACATGATTATTGGAAGTTGGGCCGAGTTTGTCTGCAATCTCATTGGTGTCGCCTATCCGGCTTATGTTTCTGTTAAGGTATATTGGGGAGCTCAAAGCTTTTTATGCCAATCGATAGAGAATTTCAAGCTGATAATTTTTGTCTTTTATCACTTTTTGATAGCTCTCCTCTGAACCGAGTTAGAGACGCTAGAAGTTTTAGGCGAGAGCGCAGAGAAGCGAGAATGTCTGACTGTCTGCGCGCTCTTATGAATATTTTCTATCGCTCATAACTCCTGACTTGTTAATGCTATCGAGAAGCAGTAAAATGGAAAATGTGCGGAATTTTCTAGAGATTCTAATATTTTTCGTTAAAAAAGCCTTCACGTCATTTTCTCTTGTTTAGAAGTTAGAGAGGCCAGAGTCCAGAGGAGCGAGAGTGTCTGCGTTTCTCTTATTTTGGACGGCTGGTGCATCGTTGTTCAAGAGATAGAGATGCAACTCTTCTTTACTTTTCCTAAAAAAAATCACGAAATTTTTCAAAATGAGAAGTTTTAAAAACCCTTTTAGTTTCCCTTTTTAATACCATTTGATAGAGAATTTCAAACTGATCATTTTTGTCTTATCACTTTTTGATAGCTCTTCTTTAAACCGAGCTAGAGCCTCTAGAAGTTTTAGGAGAGAGCGCAAAGAAACGAGAGTGTCTGGCTGTCTGCGCTCTCTCTAACTTCAAGCGCGCCTATCTTGAGACTCAGAAGAGCTAGAGAACAACTACCAGCGCAAAAATTTTCAGCTTGAAGTTCTCTATGAAACTATCAAATTCAAAGCTAAAAAAAATGTTTTTTTAAAATCCGCTCTTTTTTCCAGGCAATCCGCACGGAAGGAACCGACGACGACACAGTTTGGCTAATTTATTGGACAGTCTTTGGCGCCTTCTCAATCATTGATTTCTTTGCCATGAGCATTATGTCCTATTTCCCATTCTATTGGGTCGCCAAAGCCGCGTTCCTTTTGTACTTGTACTTGCCACAAACTCATGGATCACACATGATTTATCACTCGATTATCGATCCATTGGTTGCCCATATGGAGAAATCACTCTCGGGAAAACTTCCACCGAAACAGGTTGGATCTGTGCCAGCTCCAGTTGCCACTTTGGATGAGAATAACAATTTGGTGGTGAAGCAACCCGATCAACCTCCACAGTAAATGATCTGATTTTATTGGATTGTCCATTCATGAATAAATGAGATACTTTTTGGTTTATTTTCTTGTTTTTGCTTCAATTTGATGACCAAACGGGTTCCTCGCCGGGGTTGGATAGCGCGCCATGTCGCTAAATTGATGAATTCACTGCGTACCTCAACTTTGGGCAAATTTTTTCAACGGAATTTTTGAAAAAACGGGGCGAAACCGAGTATTAAACTTTTTTAGCATTAGGGCGCGCTTTCCTATCATTGCAGGGAACCGGTGCGGATGCTGTTAACGGTTCTATTGTCGCTTTCATAAGACTGCACTCACATTGTTTGCGTAGAAAAACTCGACAACAATGTGCCGCGCAGTTAGTCAGCGCAAGCGTCTGAATATTCGCTCTACTGCAACCCCGCCCACCTTCGTAAAAATAGTTCTCACTTTGAAGAGAGCGGCCAGACATTTACTGTCTGCGTGTCTGACCGCTCTCTCCAAAAGGTGAACTGTTTTTACGAAGTGGGCGGGGTTGCAGTAGAGCGGGTATTCAGACGCTTGCGTTCACTATAGAGATATAAGCGATTGGCTACGAAAAAAAGAGAGCGCAGACAGTTAGATGGTCTCGCTCCTATGGGCTCTTTCCTGAAACATGAAACTGGTATAGCTCGGTTTATAGAGGAGATATCAGAAAGTGATAAGAGACAAAAACTATCATTTAAAAACTTTTTTTCGACCAGTATTGAAATAATGCAACGTCGGAAGTTTTTAATTTCTTGAATTTCTCCACAGCGTTTTTTTTCTATATTTTTACTCTTTTACACCGCTTTTAAAAACTGACAGCAAAACAGTTTCTCAGAATAAAGCGCACTTTCCTACTCCGGCCGAGAATTTCGAAAGTTTTTCGAAACCGATGGAAAAAGGACATTTCCTGAACCGAAGAAGAACCAAACTGAAAATTGCAGCGAGAACCAATGAAAACTGCAGAAAGCTCTAAATGCTCCGCGCCAAGCTCTGCCATTGCCGAAACCAGAAAAAAAATTAAAAACACCAAATTCAATACAAAAACATTTATATCATGTCCATTGAAACTGCGCATTTTTTCACTTTTCAGGGCCTTTGATCGACAGCGTCTTATCCATCCAACTTGTATCCAGCCTTGGCTTTACGGCAAAGGACAATGACGCTAGAGGCGCATGCCGGACCACGAGCCGAGACTTCCTTTCCTTGATAACCATATCCATAAGACTCGTTACGGACATCGACCTTGGCAAGGATTTGCTTTCCACCGGAGACGTTGACAACTCCAACGGAAATGTCTCCCTTGTGGTTGTTGACGTGGACTGGATGCCATTGCTTGTCTCCAAACTTGGCAGCTTCCGGGAATGGAATCCATCCATAATCGAATCCACGGACAGAGTCTGGGAGATGGACGAGGAGTTGAATGGATCCAACATTCTTGCAGTACTCGTTGTTGAACCAAGAGAAGTTGGCAGCGATCTGGAAGAAAGGAAGGGTTAGAGTGGTTAGGACGAGAAAAAGCTAGGCCATCCCATTCCAATCTCTTACCTTTCCTCCCTCATTCCAAACACGACCCATGACAGGCTCTCCTTGCATGTACCACAAGGCCACGTATTGATCCGGATTGACGCCTGGAAGAGTGTCCAACGACTTATCCAAAGCCTTCACCAATTGACGGCTAGTCGGCCATGGATCTCCCTCACGAATGTCCATCCATTCGTCTCTTTCAACACGTGGCACTGGTTTCGGTGGTGGTGGAGCGGCTCCGCAAACGGCACATGGACAATGTGGTGGTCCTCCAATACAGTTACGGGTGATGATGTACATATCATTGAGTTGGGGACCAGTCTGCTTGATCACTTTTCCATTGAAAGAGAACCAGGCATCCTCAGTCTTATTGTCAACGTATCCGAGGAGATTTCCTTCGGCACGCTTCCAGAAGATTGGGAAGGAATCTCCACAACGGACCAATTGGTGTTTGTCGTCGAGCTTCTCAATACGGTCCTTGTATTTGATCCACTCGTACCAGAAACCTAAAAAAAAATAAGGATATTTAAGAGAAATGCCATTGAGAATCAACTAGGAGACATATAGTGCAAAAATAGCCTAAAATGAGCCTAAAATGAATGAGCGTTAGGCAGACTGACTTTTTTTTTGAAACTAAACCTAAGGCCAACTAGGATCGCTTTTTGCTCAGCGTCAAATCTTTCTTGGGTAGTCTGAAGCCTGAATAATGCAGCTTAAGGGCAGTCTACGCAGCCCGAAACACCCCAATTGGCCTAAAATCGGTCCGAAAACGCTTGAATCATCCTAGAATGATCCTTAAAAACAACCCGAAATGCCGGGTAGTCCGGTAGCTTACGGACGCTCGAAGCCCAAAAATGTGTGCGAAAAATGTGTCCCAGGCTTTGGCTAGACCACTCGGCTTGCGTTGCCTTATACTTAAGCCTAAACCCTACAGCATGAGGCCTAAATCTTGCAGATATTTTGAGCCCAAACTCACCTTGGTTGTTGTGATCTCCAACATATTGAAGAACCTGAATTTGTCCCTCCAACTGAGCTTTCGTAGTCAATTCGGCCTCCTTATACGGAAACGAACACTCCACAACTCCTCCATTATTCCATGAACGTCCATGAATTGGCTTTCCGTGCTTATACCACAGAGCCACATACATATTCTGCTCTCCCATACATTTCACAGGGCTCGGTGGGAACGGTGCTCCGATTGGTTGGAATGCCCACGTATCTTCTTTCGGCGGTGGATTCGGCATTTCGACGACGAAAGGACTTCTTGGCTTGCTTAGTGTCGCACACAAAAATTGATGTGTGAGCAACAAAAGTGAGACTAGTTTTCTGAGGGGGGTTCGGTTCCTTTTATACGGATTTTCTTATCGATTGAATTTATCTTTTGTTTGTGGGGTGTTGGGTTTTTAGGGGGAGGACACGTGGAAAAATATTTTTGGCGTGGAGAAATTTTTATTGATTTTTGAGAAATTTTCGACAGGGAAATGATAAAATTACAGAAATTAGGGCGCTTCATGAAGCTCAAAATTACTGTCTTCGAAAATAGGTCATGGCTGGAAAAAATGGACATTTGAATTTTTCGAAAAAAATGTTTTTGGAAGAATTAAAAAAAAGAGATTTTTTCCACAATTTCTTTTTTAAAGAAAACCCGGGAAAACAGCTTTTGAAAGTTCAAACTCGCGGGTGGAAGCAGATGCGCGCTATTGGACTTCTTGGGCGCGAAGTTAGGAAATTTGAATATTTTGAAAAAAAAACATTCTGATGGTAAACGCGGTTTCAGCTATAAAAGTTCAGAAAACCCCCGGATAAAGAGCTAGATTATAAAAATTTGAATTTAAAGCAACTTGATATGCAACTTCGCTCCTTCGGACTTTTTTGGCGGGAAGTGATCACATTCAAAATTTTCAAAGATTTGTAGGTCGAAATTTTTTCCTGGATTTTTGAGAGATAAAAAATGCTATAGAGATTATCGAAATATGATAGTAAAGTCAAAATTAGCGCCTGTGAGCAACTGCGCTCCATTGGAACATTTCGGCGGGAATATTTGAAGTTTGAATTTCTCTGAAAACAATTATTGGGAAAACTGAAAATTTCGGACTTTGAAATTAAATTTTTCTTGTTTCTGAATTATATCAATTCCAGGTGCTGAAAATCAATTCAAAAATTTTGGCGCGAAATTTGAATTTTTAAAAGAAAAAATTTTTCTGGAAATTAGTACAAAAATCGTTATTTTAAAACATTTCCGCTAAAATTGAGCAAAAAAAGAATTTTCTCTCAAATTTCAGATTTTTTTCCTGTTGGTCTCAAAAAATTTCTGATTTTTTGTGCTTTTTTTCAGGTATTTTTGTGCAATTTCTGATGGATTTTCGGCGTTTTTTTCAGCTAAAATTGTTCATTTTTCAATCTAGAAACTAGTTTGATTTGAAAAAAAAGTTGGAAAAAAAATCATTTGACCTAGAAAAAATTTTCAGGACCACTCTCCAAACATTCGGTCCGGCTTATCACAAGATCATGCCTTTATCCAAGTGAAAACATCTATTTTTCGGAACACGTGGAGCTTTTTCAAAAAATTTTCAAAAAGAAAAATTAATAATTTCTCCGACGTAAAACCCCGCCTCCCCTATTTACAAGCTCCGCCCCTTTTCGCCCCGGTTATCGCTTATCTTTGCCCCAGATCTTTGCCCATATAAACCCCTCCCCTTCCATCAGTTTCTCTCATAACTCTTTCAACAGTTATACCACCAACCAACAACAAAATGGCTGACAAGTCTGCTTACATGGGAGCCGGAGGATACGGTTCCGGATACATGGGATCCAACGCATCGTCTTCTGGATATGCTCGTGAGGATTATGCTTCTGGTGGATCGGGAGCCTCAGGTGGAGGATCCAACAACAATCAAGGAGGATCGGGAGGAAACACCAATCCAGGACAACAGGTCTTCAAGGCTCGTACCGATCAATCTTGCTATTTGGGCCCATAAGCTCTTATGGTGGGCGGCGACTCCCCGTTTTGAAGATGAGCCCAAGCAGTAAATGGATTTGATCTCGAATAAATTTTTTCGTATTGAAAACCGATTTTCTCTTTTTTTTCACAAGCATTCGCACAGACATTTGCTTGCTCCATCCGCGCTCCTTCCTCGCTCACCTTGTTGAATCCCGCCGCCACCTATACGGCTAGCGGGTGCATCGCTGCAATGGCCTGGTGGCGCAGTGGTTGTGCTCCCCACTGCCAATCGCGAGGTGTCAGGTTCGAGTTTTGCTTGGGGCGAACATTTTTTGCTTTGGCTCTAGGAGAATTTTGAATGATATTCTGATGCAGAATAATAGTTTTTCATCATTTTTTTCTGGTTTTCCAGAACTTCCGTTTCTAGATAAATACTGGTCGACAAAATTCGGTTGACGATTGCTTTTCGTCGCTTTTCAGAGAACTTCAGCTTTCCAGTTTTGTGAAAAAACGGCAAAAAATAGACGGACGCTGACAAAAATTTTTTCGTAGTCAACGACGTTTCCACTACTTTTTGGCTATGACTAGAAACCGAGTAATGATTCGTGCATCAAGTACAGGGAACACTAGTGCCAAGGGAAACACAAAATTAAAAAAAAAAAACAAAATTTATTAAATTAAATTATTAAAAAAAGATACAGTTATAAAAATGAGACTACTACGAGCATCTCTGGCCATGGATTATACTCGTCTTTCTCCTCCCAAAAGCTCTTTGGGCACTGTCTCCTGACACGCCCTATCCCAAGCTCTCTGCACTCCCATGCTGCACGATCCAAGGCCAATTCCACTTCCTCAATCTTCAAATCGTTGGCTTTTCCTTCTTCATCAATTCGAAGTCTTCTCACAGACTTCTCGCTGTAGAGCTTGTGGCCCTCTCGGATCTCCTTCTCAACTCGCACGAATTTTTCCTTGAACCGTTTGAAAGTGTTCGAATCTCTCAAAGTTCCTCCACAATTCCATGGCTGCTCCATAAATGGATCTTCCAAGACAACATACCAGCTGTTCTGTGGGAGTCCATCCAAGGCAATCGATTCCTCGTCATACTTTTTCTCCAGTTTTGTAGCCTTTTTGAGTGAAATCCAATTATTGAGAAAACTGAAAATAAGAAAATGTTTGACTTGAAAACCATTTTTAAAAACTTACTCAAACTCAGTGTAATATTTGAAAAACCCCCAATAGAGGGCTCCAATGCTGCCTTCATTTGGGGTAAACGCTGGGACCAATAGACCTTCCCGAGAGTTCTGCTCCATGAAGGCCTCCACATCAAATTCTCCATTCAGATCCGGGAAAACTTCTTGGAGGTTGGGTAGGACTGGGGGTGAGACTCCGCCTAAAAAATTTTATGAATGATTTAGAATAAGTGGAAAGGAAACTTATATTGCAGATAGTGTAAAACCATCAGGCACACAGAAAAGCTGTTAATCCGGCCTTCTTTCGAATTCTCGACTCCAGTAATCGCTGCCCACTTTTTTATGGCTCTGCAGAGTTGTGGGAATCTACTGTCCAACTTTGAGTACATGGCCAATAAAAGTGTATTACGTTTGGGTGTGTCATTCCCCACTGTGACGTCAATATCGATTGCCGTAGCCTTATGAACTAAGGTTAAGACTGGGACCTGGAAAAAAAAGATAATTAAAACTTGCTATTTTTTAAACAATAACTTACTCTGCCTCCAATAAGTTTCACATTTCTAAATGCATCCAGCATCAAAAACTTTTCTTTGAGGGATCTCAATTGCTGGTATGGTGTCTGGCCATCGTCAGATGGAATTGACAAAGTGAAGTCTAAATCAGAAGTGTCGACATCAATACCAGCTGCGAATGACCCAGTCATAAAAGACTTTGCCTCTGGACAGACAATCTTGAGGGCACTCTTAAAACCCTCTGCGGCAACTCCCAGATTTGCCCTATGAGATTCTCCAATTCTGGAGATATGATGAACCTCCTCTGAAAGCTTTCTGTCCTTCCAAAGTGGCAATTCTACGCCACACATATTATGGAGAGCCTTTTGAACAGGCACTCTAATACCAGATGGAGCTGGAATTGGCTTCATTTTGAGTGGTGGAGCTGGTGGAGCATTCTTGGAAATAGGTGCTGGCATTGGGCCCCCTTTTACGATGGTGGCATAACTTGGGGCCGAGTAGATGGTGCCGGAGCGGGTCATAGTGTTGACTGGTTAAGTTGAAATCTGGAAATGACAAGAATGGTGATGATGATATTTCAACTGATATTAAAGATATTGCTAGGATAAAAAAATTGGTCTATGTTTCATTTGTTTAAGAAATATTAGTGCCGCAAAATAATGAGCAAGCGCGCCCCACTACACTCAGTTGATTTCTTGAAATTTTTTTTTTCATTTTGACTTTTTTGGAGATATTTTTGATTTTCACTAGAAAAACGCCTATTTTTGACATTTTTTAACTCTGAAAAATGCATTTTTCAAATGAAAATACAATTTTCAGCCCTCTATTCAACCTAACCTAAATTTGGCTGAAAACATGAAAAAATAGAAAATTTTCTCGCCCAAAAATTTTACTTTTTTTTCTCGATTTTTGGTGCAATAAGACTTAAGAATAAGCGTTTTTGATACGAAAATCGGAAAATTTACCAAAAAAGTTCATTTTCTGAAAGTGGAAAAATTCAAGTACTGAGGGCAGTGGGGCGCGCTTGATCATTAATTTGCGGGGCTAATATAACCAATTCTTCTATGTAAAGAAAATCAATAATCGATCAAGATTATCGACTTTTCCACAGAAAAACACAGGAGGAAGGGAATAAGGGACACGGCTTCAAGAGAAAAGAAAAAGAAGACGTCTCTTCTGTGCGGAGACAGAATGAATGACTAGAGGATGGTCCTAGTCTCTTACGATACACCCCGACGCCCGACTTGCAAATATCGTTGACTAACTAGCGTCGTTGTGTATGATGGGATGGGAAGAAACCCCTGCACAACTGAAAAATATAGAGAACCCCTTGCTCAAAAATTGATTAATAAAGGACTAGAAATATAGCGGTTTTGGGAAAGATGTTTTGTGGGAAGAATATTATTGTAAGAGAGTTTTATCGGGAGCTCGGAGATTTTCGGAAGCTGATGATAAATCTGAAGCGTCTGAAACATCCAATTGCCAGAGAACGATTTGAACCGAATCGGGATTACTTTGTACTTTTATCATTGGAAAGTTAATTATTTGAAGTCGAACATCCTGAAAGTCCGAGTCAGTTTTCCGTAATTTTCAGAGCCGGTAAGTTTCTGAAACTACCAAGATTTTCAGAGTTTTCATTGTTTTTCTGATTCTGCAACAAGTTTTAGCTCTTTTTTCCAGGGTTTCCCACGCTTAGGAAAGTACTTTTACAGCCTCCAAACTATCCATATTTGTCGAAGCTTTCAAAAATTTTTTTCAGTGACTTTTTGAGTTCAGAAAATCATTGTGCAAAGGAGAACCGAAAACACCAAATAAGCTAGATGTTCTGAATTACAGGCGTCGTCCAGTATAATGTTGTGCAGAATGTTTGAAATTTCGAAGTTGGTTTCCTAAATTTACACAGTTTTTCTGAATGTTAAAAAAATTGTTGGCTTTCACTTTACAACTTTTTTTGTTAGAACTTCTGTAATATTCCCGAGTTTTCCAAAAAAGTGTTTTTTTTTCTGAAAATTTCCGTTTTTGAATTCCCGCCAAATCACTCACGGTGCTACCCCTGATCAGAACTCTAGGCGTATGAAAACCGGACAAATGAGAAATGACCCTTATAGGAACCAACCGTTTAAAGGTGGCGGGACATGAAAAAACGGAATTTGTAGTTACTTGACTATTATGAATAATGGACCATTCTCAACTCATATTTGAAGTCCGCACAATCAAAACTAGTAAGAAGAGAAAGTTATCACGTCCTCTAGATTGTGGGCGCGAGAGGCAGGTTCATAGGCGCCAAGGGAGGGCGGCCGAGTTTCGGTCCATGTGGCTCAGCCGGTAATGCGCACGGCCACCAATCGGTACGGTAGCTTAGTTCGACCCCTTGGATGGTAATGGTTTTTGTTTTCCTTGAAAATAATCAAAATTGGGGAACTAGTGTATACACCACATCTTACGACAAAATGCATACAAAGTCTACGAAAAAGTCTACAAAACTTTGATGTCCCCCCACCTTTAAGAACTGCCCCGGATAAGAACTTTTTAAATGAACGTATTTGGGCACTTTTCACTGCTTGCAGGTCATTGCAATAACGTAGTGTAAGTCCTCATCCGGGCAGTCCTGATAAGTTACAGGTGTAATTCAGGCAGTTCTAATAAGGTACAGTTCTAATTTGTCCAGAGTTCTGATTCGGGGCAGTCCTGGTCCGTCCAGTTCTGATTAGGGTTAGCATCCGTGGAACCACTTCCATGTGAAACCAAAAAAGCAATTCACTTTCAGCTTCTTTCAAATCGAAAGTCAGATTCGATTTTCAGATAAAAAGGGGAATCCGGTTAACCGAAAGAAGTGTTGACTTTTCTCTTTTTTTGAATTGGTAACCTTGATTGGGTGTCTTGTCTACAACTACTAGTACTATTGGTAGTCCTTATCTAAACAAACCATCAATTTATAGGCTATATTGGAGAAAGTGATCGAAAAGGGGCGGAGTTTGGAGGGGCGGAGCTTGCAGAAAGAAACAAATAGGGGTAGTTGGTTGTTGGTTACTTCGAAGTTAGTTATCTTGATTTTTCGTTTTGAAGGACATAAACATATTTTTGAATTCTGTAGGTTTCGTAGTCTACAATTTTTTGGTGAATGAGGTTTTGAATTTTCGAATTGTGGGGGTACGGTAGGGGTTACTGTAGTTGGAAAAATTCTATTTGAGGTAAAAGCAAAGTACGTTTTCGGTTTATCAGAACAATTTTTTCGCGAACTTCTCATAGGTTTTTGTTGGCACCGTGCCAAATTTTCACAGACTCGTAAAATTTTATTTCAATGGAAGGTTAAAAAAATTTTTCTTGAAAAAAATTGTGAAAATGTTTTTTTTCTAAATTTTTTCTAACATTGGCTTTATGAGTATGGGCTTTATGAGTCGAGAATTTAGAAGACTCAAGAATACAAAATTTGGCACCCTGCCAACTTTTCTTTTTTTTGTCAGTTTTTTTTTGAATTCTTGGAAAAAGCTGAGGCTTCCTTTAGTTGACTCTTAAAACAGTTCAAATCCACCAGAAACTTAAAAATTGAAATCGATCAAATTTTGTCGCAGTGCCAACTTTTGTGCCAACTGTCAACTGCCAAATTCCAACTGTGCCAACTTTTGAAAATCTTAAAACTTCTGCTTTTTCTCAAATTTTCAAATAGCTCCCAAAAATTTTCTTATTTCCATCAGTAGTTTAAAGGACTCATAGAAAAGTCTGAAAGCCGAAAAAACAAGCCTTGGCACAGTGCCAACTTTGAGAACTGAAAAATGTTTGGCAAATTTTTTTCAGTTTCTCGAAAATTACTATTACTCACTTAAATTTCCAGTTCACTAGTTTTAAAAAGCGCCGGTTTTTATGAAAAAAATTCTCAATTTCGAATTTTTCCCAAAAAATTTTCCTCTTCTATCGACTTTCAAAATCCCGAAAAACGAGTTTTTGGCACAGTGCCAACTTTTTTTTTCCATGTAAAATTTTTCAAAAAGCTCTTTCATTTCAGTTTAAAAAAGCCATTTTTTATACCTTATTCGCAAAAAGCTGACACCTCGGGTAAAGCGCAGCGACACGTGTCTATTGGGTCTCGCCACGATTACAGTTA
Source organism: Caenorhabditis doughertyi (assembly GCA_963572265.1). Lineage (NCBI taxonomy): Eukaryota > Metazoa > Nematoda > Chromadorea > Rhabditida > Rhabditidae > Caenorhabditis > Caenorhabditis doughertyi. Next base: position 1,094,986 of record OY751555.1, read on the forward strand.
TTTCCAACTGAAAATTACTGTCATCGTGGTGGAACCCAAGAGACATTTGTCGCTGCGCCTTTAACCCGAGGTGTCAGGCTTTCGCAAAGAAGTGATATACAGCTTTACCGCATACAATAAAGACTTGGCACAGTGCCAACTTTTATATTCTTCAAAAAAAAACTTTTTTTTGAGCTTTTCCACAAAAAATCCAACTTCAAATCCAACCCAAAACTTTCTGGTGCCCTTTTCTATCTCTTTCTCTTTTTTCAAAAAAAAAGTGAAACCCCATAAATCAAATGAAGGCGCATATGCAAAACGCGTCCTTCCTTTCCTCCTCTCCTCCTTCATATCCTCCCATAGTTTTCACTTTTTTTTGAAAAAAGAGGAGAAAAGAAGTTGCAAAGATAAATATCTCACTTACACTTTTCTCTCATCCTTTTGTAAATATAAATATGAATATAATACATATAAATATCAACTAGTTCTACTTGCTTCTTTATCTACTTTTACTTCTACCTCTTCTTCACTTTTCACACAGGGGGGGGGGGGGGGGGGGGGGATAAATAAACAAATAAAAGGAAGAGGAAGGAATAAAGATCATTGTCTGGGGATAAGAGAGAGTTCGCTTACTCATCCTCTTTTTCACGCCTATTGACTAGTTTCTATGGAATGTGTATGGATTTCAGTTGTTGAAAGTTTTTTCTTGGAACAGGAGCTCTGAGTATTTATTAGCAGGCTTTGAAGGAGTTGTCCTGAATTTTTGGTTAATTTCGAGCAGGGTTCCTGGTTTTATCTATAATTTTCTGTGATTTTGAAAAGACTGAACTTTTTCCAAAAGATATTTTGAATACCGGCTCAGTGAGAAAATTCTGTCAGATTTGCGCGAAAAAACATATTTTGGTCATTTCTAGTTTGTAAAAACCAAGAATACGTCCCGTAGCCATGAAAAATTGAAATAATACGACAGCAAAAGTTTCAAAAACATTTTTTTTTGAGACAAGAGCTCGTAGTATTTATAAGACTGCTCGTGATTTTGAAGGATTATGACTTTTCCCTAAACTTTTTTCTTATTTTTCATGTATTTTGGAACATTTTCTTACTCCTGTTGTAGATTTTCTGAATTCTATTTTTACAAGACTGGGCTTATTCATTTAGCTGAACGAAAAAATTTTAATCCTCCCGCACTCTTTTACTTTTTAACACTGTTCAAAGGGTTTTTTTGCTTCTGAAACACCCTTTAAAAAAACTTCTAAAAACTTTTTTACCTATTTTTTTTAATTCCAGAAAAATCGGTCAGAAAAAACTCAAAACAATTTCCAAGGCAGTCGTAAACTAACAAAACCAGACTTATAGCTAACCAACCGGGCCGGGCCGATAGAAAAATATCTACCGGTCCGGCCCAATCGGCCTGTTTTGGGGAGGACCAAAACGTTTCACATCCCAAAAAATTGTCTCGTTTTTGATCCATTTTTTGTTTATGTCTCTATAGAAAAAAAAAGTGCTCAAAAACTCAAAATTTTTAAAACCCGATTCGGCAAAACTGTCTACCGGGCCTGCCCAGCGGGCCGACGCTGGCCGACGTGTTTTTGTACTAGACTAAACTTTTCGGAAATTTTCTAAATTCAAGAATTGTGGCAAAAATTCAATATTGTGTTTTCTCAACTCCGATGGTTTGTCAATCAATTTACTCAGTTTTTCTGAAACCTCTAGGGAGTGTTAACAGAACGATGCTCAAAAATCATTGAAAATCACAAAATTTCCCGAGTTTTCGCTCTTTTTCGGGGGAATTTGAACCTATCTGTTGTCCGAAACTTTCTTTCTTTAAAGTTTCCTTTCTCCCATATTTCCAGCCTCTCCTCCCCTTCGCTCTCTTCCAAAAAGTCTGAAACTGGTTTCTTATTGTCAATAGGTAAGAAGTAAGAGGAGAGAGGGCTTCTTGTATCACACTTTCACTATTGCTGTATAATACTTTCCTTCCCTCCTCCTTCTTCTCTTTTCAACTATTTCTCGATTTGATTTCCAGTCTCTCTTTTCTGACCCCTCTTATTTCTAGTTATTTGTTTGGTCAACCTAACTAATTAATCAGTGAACACTTTTTCTCATTGTTTCTTTTTCTTCTCTATAAGAGGCGAGAATGTGGTTTGGTTTAATTGGTCAAATTAGGATGGAAGTTCCTTTTAGATTCTGACATTTAATGTGTTCATTTTCAACATTTTTCTTTGTTAAAGGCTTTTTTTGGACTTTAATTTCTGGTTATTTTTCCATGCTAATTTCGTTTTTTTTTTCGGAAAAATTACTGAAAGTTGACCAAAAACAGAAGATCAAAAAATAGACCAAAAAATCGCTTTGTAGCTTAAAAATCGCGTTCAAAATCTCAAGTTACTTTCTGATGGCCGTGGCCGAGAATCCGAGATGGGCCTTTTTTTCTATAGTTTTCGTTTTTTCCTTTCTCATGTTTTGCGTTTGAATTTTCATTTCTTACTAGTTTCACAAGTGGAATGTATAAAAAAGCGGAAAATAAAAACAAGAGCCTTGTCCGATTCTCGGCCGCGGCCACCAGTCTGTAATTATCTGTTTTGAACGCGATTTTTGTGTTTCAAAGCAGAATTCAAGTGATTTTTTCATGAAAATCGATAATAACTCAAAAAATAAAATAGAGATCCAAAATTATAAAAAATATGAAAATTCGAAAAAAAACATTCTGAAATTTTTTAGTCCTAAAGTCGGCCGATCGAGTTTTTCCAGTTTTTCATGTTTTTTTCAGTGTTTCGTTCGTCTGAGTTTTCTATTCATTAGCCTGTCCTTTCAAATATTTTCGGGAGATACATTGAGTATGATAACTACTGATAAATGCCTTTTTTGAACTTCAACTCCCATGGATTTTTCGTGTTCTGAAAAATTTTTGGCTATTGTTGCAAATTCCAACTCAGTACCGTTCATCAAAAAAACTATTTTGAAACCCCGCTCGACTTTTTGGAAATTTATTTTCAAATATTTTGTTTTTGAGTCAAAAATTTTTCAAAACTCAAAAACCGTTTTTCTTGAAACTTTCTTTAAACCTCATTTTTTGCAAGTTCCATCAGGTTAGTAGACTAACTTTTTGTGCTCTACTTCGAAAAGTGAACCAACTCGGCCGATCGCGTTCTTCTCTTACTCCCACAACTCTTCATAATAAAAAAAAGATCTCTTAGATCTGTTAGAGTAGAAAAAGAAAGTTTGTTTAACTCGAGAGCTTTCTCTCTTGAGATACTGTCTTCCTTATCCCTCTCCCGTTACTCCTTGAACCTATGTCAACACTTTTTGACGGAAGGAAGAAGAGTTCGAGAGCATTCCCTCCACGGAGAGCAGGGGAGACGAGATGCTACTTGTGGTTTGGCACCTAGACCTTTGGTGTTCTAAATTCCGTTGAGCACAAAAAGATCCAGGTTTTTCTTGACATGGAGTTGCTTGTATCACTAGCCGATGTCTACCCTGTGTTCCACACATTAGTGTTTGTGTTCTAATCTCCGTGTTCTCTTGTTGCTCCAATGAGTTTTCTAAAATTCAGTATTTTTTTTCACAACATGGCTAATTTCTATTCGTGTCGATTATTAAAATTCCGAGATATTAACGCTTTTGCAACGACTTCTTTTGCGATGTTCTTAATTTTCTGCAAGAATCACTTTAAAAAATCAGGGACCTGTTCAATTCTTTCTATTAAATTTTTCATTCTGAAAGTAACGTTCTTGTGTCCTGAAAATAGTTTTTTTTTAAGAAATTGACCACCTCAAAATTTTCCAAATTGAAATCAAAGTGATTTTAAAAAAATTAATTTTTTTTCAAAATTTTTAGATTTTCCCCGAAAAATTTTGTTTTTTCAACATGTTTTTCAAAATTTTTAGCTCAATTTTGAAATTTTCCTAGGTTTTTGTATTTAAAAATCATTCGAGATTTTCTCGCTGCAAAACTTAGGACGAATAGTAGAATAGTAGATTTCAAGAAATAAATTATTTACCTGAACGAAACATGTTTTGCCTTGGAACTCGAGCCGAGAGGGCCGGGCCGGGCCGATAGAATTTTATTCAGCGGCCCGGCCCGTGACGATTCTGATTTAGATAGATTTTTTTCGGTCTGTGGATTCACACGTTTTTTGATTTCTAGTAGGCTCTATTATGCCGACTTGTCGTAAATTTTGGTTCATAAAAAATTGAATTTTCAGCAAATTCATCTTCATTTATTTGATTAAACGTTGGTTTAATAGAGGAAGTTTAAACTTTTGGTCAAAAAATTTTCAAAAATGTGTTCCTAGACGATGAAAATTACCGTTATTTCCACAAATTTCAAACCAAACTAAACTTTCTCGACTTTAAAACCAAAAAAACATTTTTCTAAACTTTCTTTAATTGTCCATTAAAACGGAATCAACAAAAGAGGAAACCTTTTGCCAAGGTCTTCTTCTTGACCGCAAGAATAGCGGGGGGAGAGGTGGTTGTAACAATTTTCGAGTAGTAAAAGCCATCTGTTTTCAGTCTTTTTTCTTTCGATTTTTCTTCAATTGCATTTATTTCGCTTTTCGTTTTTAGTATTACACTTGAATTGTATTTCTCTTTTTCTCTGGGTCTCTTTTTTGAGAATAAATTTGAAATTCCGCTTGACCAGTTGCTGGAATTTCGGGGGAAAAATTGGGAAAAATTGGGAATTTTTGTTGTTTTTTCCTCTATTTTTCCTCTTTTTATGTCTAATTCTCTTTTATTTTCTCTTTATCCTCATGTTTTTTTTCCAATTTCCCCCCATCGGTTTGGTTCATTTGAAAGGGGGGTTCAGTCCGTTTATTTTCCTCCTCCTTCCCTCTCGTCAAAAACAAGATTTGTTATGCAATAGAAAAAAAAGAAAGAAAACAAGATGAAAAATAGAGGCAGCTTACTCCCCAGTCGTTTTTTTTTCTCTTGCTCCGGAGCTCATTTTTCTTTTGCGGAGCCCCGAGGTTCTTTTTTTTGCTCCCTACAATTGTCTGAAAAACGTAGGGTTTTTGACATAAATTTTTTGGTTCTAGAAGGACCAAAGTCAATTTTTTATTTGAATTTTTTGAACTTTTTTTGCATCCAATCCCATTTGCGACTTAAAATTGGTGCTTCTTTGAGAAGAAAACCCGTCTTGAAATTTAAAAAATATACTGAAAATTTTCCGAAAATTCAAAGCGTTTTTAGTAGCTTTTGAGATAATTTTTGACGGGATTTTTTATTATTTTTTTTTTACAGAACATGAATTTTTCGAGAAAACGGAACTTACACAACAAAAAATACCTCGAACTTGGTTCAAAATAGCTTACTTGGTGAAGCTCCTTGCATTTTTATTTGTAACTTATTGAATGTTCGAAAAAAATTTATTTATATATTTAAAAAATGGTACTCCAAAAAAAAATCTTAAAAATTGAGTGGGACCATATGTCGTTTGAACCATCATTTATATTTGATGGCCTAGAAACATCTGATGGCCGAGCTCCCCAAAAAAGCTGATTTTTGTTTTCCTGTTTCTTGATAACTTTGAAACATGTTTCCAATGAAGATATTTCGAATGCAGAGCTCTTGGTAATCTAATTTTTAAATGTTTAAACTCCCCGTCTGGTCGAGTAAAACTTTCACAAGAAACACTAAAAAAAGGACCCAGGGACCGAATGTCCGCCATTGAAACTTGATATCTCCCACTCACAAACACTTTATTATTCCTTCTTTTCTTTTTCCTTTTTTTTTCTCCCATAACTTTTGTTTTACCTTACCTTGTCGAGTATTTAGTATGAGAGTTATTTGAGTCGTTTCTGGAAAAAAGGTAGAAAACTATCGGAAACTCAAATTTTGAATATTTTTTCATGGTAATTTCATAGTTTTCGCAAACTTCGGCTTCCGAGATCAGTCGTAAAAACATTTTCTTTTGTGCAACTTCTTTAATTAGCTTCCATTTTTCCATAAAATTTCCTTACCATACTGAAAGAAAGTCGCCTCTCTTTCTTCCCTTCTTTTTTTCAGTCATTTATTATCCCAATCATCTTCTTTTCAGACCTTTCTCCTCCCCACCCTTCCATATCAAATGACGTGATAATGAGAGCAGAGCCAGACTTGCTCAACCTTCCGAATGAAGTATTGTTACAAGTGTTTCGACGATTGCCACGCCATGATATATTCTTCGGTGTGGCTCATGTGAATCATCGATTCAGAAATTTGGTGCACAAGAATTTGAAAAGTATCAGATTGTGAGTTTATAGTGAAGTTAATTCGGCTTCGGGTTTTTTGAACTCTGGCCGATCATCTTAGAAAGATCGCTACTTTACGAATCTTGAAAACCCCGGTATTCTGAATTTCCGACAACACTTTGAAGATTTTTTGTTTTACAGAAGAATCTATAAGGCTATGAAAGGTTGATGAAACAGTTTCAAATATTTTTTGGGAAACAATTTTTTTTTTGAAAAATTTGTTGTCTTCGAAATATTTCAAATTTTTGAGAAATTCTCATAATTAACCCAAGTTTTTTGAGTTTAAGAATTAGTCCGAAAGCTCTTCCATGAATTACTTTAGCCAAGAATTTTTAGATTCGACGCCCACTGCCATGTCAACATTGTCGACAATCGCCCATTAACAAAATATCGAGATGATGGAACTGATCCAATTATCACCTACAGTTTCACTCTATTCGATCGAAGAGGCCCTGAATTCACACAGAAACGTCGGTTGTGCATTCGTGGTAATGATGTAAAATACAAGGAACTTCACGTATCCCATTTCAATGATTCCACTATGCAAGCACAATTCGAAAGGGCCGGAACAGAGCATGATGGCAATATTTTGCCAGTTACAGCGAGAACGGTAAGTTTATTATGCCTCTATTACAACGGCACTCCTGATAAACCGGCATTGGGTCAGATATGAGTCAAATTTGCTTCAAATAATGATGGAATTTTTTTTTTGAAAATTCTTTTGACTTCTCAAGGGCGAAACTTAGAAAAAAAAAAAAAAGGTCTCGAATTTGAAAAAAAAAACAGTATTTTTCAAGCATCAAGTTCGCTTGAAAGTTGGCAAAATATGTTTAAAGAATAGAGCAGCATGCCGGTCTAATAGAGCTTGTACGGTACTCGGGTTTCATCTAATTGAGTTGGTTTTAGCTTTTATCGTACATGAACCTACAAGCGATTCGATTTCAAGTTCGGAAGCAGTGCAAACCAGAATCTAGAAGAATTGAGGACGACTTTTTTGCGGATTGTTTGCAGTTTTTTGAGAAAGTTTGTTGCCGAGTGGAGCTGAAGTGAGTTTTAAAACGGGTTTATTTGAAATAATTTAAAATTTTGGGAATTTTTTTTGTTGAATATCCAGACTAGTTTCAGATTTTCAGATAAATTCCAGAAACTTCCGGAATTTTTTTTCATTCAATTTCATTCTTAGTCTGAAAATAGGATTCTATAGGAAAAATCGTAAAAAACCGCGTCTTTTGAAGTTCGATTTGTATTTGATGGCCTAGAAACCACTGATGGCCGAACTTTTGAAAACGCTTGTTTTTCCGCTTGTTTTTTGTAAAAATTCAGAAAAAAAATTTTAAAAATTCAAAAAATCATCGAAAAAATAGGAAATTCGGGTGTTCGGCTATCAGAGGATCCTAGGCCATCAAATGTAAACCATGGTTTGAGCGACGTTTGATTCTAATAGATTTTTTAAATGATTTTTAAAAATTCTTATAAAGTTTAAATGCAAAAATTCAAAAACGTGTTTCAGATCTCTCCTTCTCTGCTCCAAAAACGTGCTCTTTCCCTGGCAACTTGGTCAGAAATCCCTGCTAAAACTCTCTGGACTTCAAAGTCTTCAAAATCTGATTCTGGAGAATATGACGACGTTTGATCCATTCTCCAGATTCCTCAAGCTTCCGACTTCACAACTAGCTAGCCTACAATTCCGTTTGGATACTCGACATCGAATGGATATTGACCAAATGACAATGTCTCCTATAAATGGATCCCTTTTGAAGCTTCTGAGCACTTCTGCAGTGTATCGTCTGGATTTTTCAGCTTATACAGAAGTGTCTCAGATTGTCAGCTCTATTGATGCAGTTGATATGTGCTATTTTATTGAGGTCATTCTGATTTTTAATACATCTTTTTAAAAATGAGATTTTTAGACCTGGCACTACTCCCCTAAACCGTGGATCATCAAACAAATCTCCTTCAACTCTACAGTGACAATTGACGACTTTAGAGTTGCAGTTTACAAACTTTTACCGTAAGCTTTTCTTTCCAAAATTATCAGAAAAAAAAACAAAAAGAAATGGGCCGAACCGGGGATTGAACCCGGGACCTCTCGCACCCAAAGCGAGAATCATACCACTAGACCATTCGGCCACGAAAGCAAAGAGAAGCGGAGGGCGTATATAAATGTGTGCCTCTCTGCGTCTCCTCCGAGATCTCTCCGGAGGAAATTAGGCGCGTGTTATAAAAAAAGTTGGGAAAAGAAAATCGTCAATCAATGGAGCGCATTTTCTTCCTAAAATATTCAAATTTTCAGCTCAAACTTCGCCATGCCCATCCCATATTGTCGTTTTCAAACGAGCCATCGAAAATCAATGAATATAGTTTTAGAATTGGCATGCTATGCTAATGGAGTGAGTTTTTTTTCAATTTGAAAGTTTGAAAATCTTGAAAAAAACAAAATGTTTTTTTCAGAACGCTACCCAGTGGATCATTCGTACCGGTTATCTCGATTCGTGCTAAAGCTTCAGTAATTTTTGCTCAGTGAAATTGTATTTTTGGAAAAAAAATGTTGAATGAACGGGTTGATTTTTTTTTCGATCTGAGGATTTTTGAAAAGCTCATTAAATTCGTTCTAAAATTCTGTAAATTTCCGTCTTTTGAAGTGTTTTCCTTGCTCTATCGGTTAGGGAGTTATAGCGGTTTGAAGAGGCGCAGACAAGCAGACACTCTCGTTTCTCTGTGCTCTCGCCTGGAACTTCTAGCGCCTCTAGCTTGTTTTAGAGAAGAGCTATTGAAAATGGACAAGAGACAAAAATAATCAGCATGAAATTCTCTATCGATTGACATAAAACTATTACAATTTTGTAGAAAAAAATGTTTTTGAAAATTCGGTATAACAGAGATCGTTTATTTTGACCTGATGAAAATAACAAAATAAGTTTATTAAATCAAAACATCCCAAACTCCTCAAATTTGGCTCCACAAAACACCAGACTATCATGTAGATTCTCATTCCCAGCTACCAATGGACACATTTTTTGGCCTTTTTCAAATAATTCCTTTGCTCCAGAAGCTGATGCCGGAATAGACAAAAAGTCATTGGCCAAAGTTTTTAGTGTCGGAAATCTGGTCTCGTTGGCAATCCAGAAGTCTCGAGGATCTGTTTTAGAGTTGGGCTGCTCATTTTGGTATTCTTCGAGTTCCTGGAAAAAATATTTCGGTAAGAGTTCGTTAAATTTTAAGGAAAAATTTCCGGAAACTCTCGAAAATTTTCCTATTTTTCAAAAAAAGTTTCGGAAAATCTGCTTAACAATGAGCATCACCGTAATTTCGGAGCAACGTCGTTTAATGTCTTTTCAAAATTTCGCGGCAAAAAGGTAGAATAAATTTGAAATGTTCCGGTAAATTTTTCAAACTTTTCTCCGAAAATTTACTGGAATTTTTTCCGATAAATCTTCCGATAAATTTAGCCAAATTTTTCCCGGTAAAGCACACTTGATGTTCACAAACCTTTGTAAAACTAGGAGTTGATGCTTGTGATTTCCGACTTTTCACAAATAAATCAAACGATGACATTGACTTCTCATCATTTTCCTCTTTAAAAGATTCATTTGAAATTGTATTTGCCAATTGATGATAAGTCTTCTCCATATATTCCTGTAGAAAAATTCGTGTTGAATTTTCAAAAAAAAAGAGACAAACCTGATGAGAATCTTCAAAATATTGTCCTCGAAATCTTGGGTCCAAAAATGTAGCGGTCTTCAGGATCATATTGGCTTGACATTTTAGAAACATTGAGCGGGTTGTAGCCACTACAGTATGAAGAATAAAGTTATTTTCATCGGTGCTGAAAAACGTCAATTTATTCTGGTTCGTTTTCTTTTGGAGCTAGCTCTAAATATAGAAGCTTGAAGAAGCGCAGACAAGCAGACATTCTCGTTTCTCTGCACTCTCGCCTGGAACTTCAAGTGCCTCTAGCTCGGTTCAGAGAAGAGCTATCAAAAAGTGGTGAGACAAAAATGATCAGCTTAAAATTTTCTATCGTTCAGTATGATAATGATTGTGATCCGAGAATTTTGAAGATTTTTCAAATTTTCATACTTTACGAGATTTTCGTTCATTTTTTCATTTTAATTTTTGTTCAGTAAAAAACCTTACCGATACTTTGCACTCAAATCTTCCATTTTGCAACAAAGAACCCGAAGTGTTGGAATGATGACCGATGCAGTTTCATAGAATTGATGTTGAATTGAAGATTTTGTCGTTTCGATTTCTTCCAACACTGATAACATTATTTTTGATGCCTCTTTTTCGTTTGGTGTAAGCGTGGCAGACTGATTGGAAACAGTTTCATACTCGTACGACAAGGATGTCTCCAGTAACTTTGACAAAATCTCTTTGTGAGATTTCCAAGTTAATCTCTCAGAGCTTTTCAGAAGCTCTTCTGTGAGTTTGGTCCCAAAAAATGGGGAAATTGAAAGTGATGATTGATTGGTGTTGTACATTTTATTGAGATTTAGCAGGAGAGTTTTCTGTTTGTCGATGAGGTCGTGGCAGTTTTTGAATGATTCATAGGCGATCTTTAAAAAAACCACTATTTTTTCGTTTTTAGTTTTTCATTATGAATTTGTTGTAAACGGTTTAAAACGGCGTTTGAAAGCATGGCCGCGGCCTAGAATCCGACAATTACGCGCGCTTTTTATTCATTTTCCCATTTTCGACCAACTTCTGTGCACAAAAAATTCGAACAGCACAATAAACGGCTTGTCGGATCCTAGGCTATCAATCTTTATTCGGCCACGCTTCCAAACCCCCTTTGGTACCGTTTTGACCTATTTTTGAGTGGCTTCATAATGAAAAATATTACCTAAATTAAAAAAAAGGATAATAACAACAACTCACATTGCTTAAAATATCATCAAAACTTGGAAGTGATCCATTTGATGGCTCAGCCATGAAATCACTATGAAATAAAACTGTGACTTCTTTCATTGTAATCCCCACAAGATTCTTCGTATAATTCAAAAGAGCATCCCAATCGAACGAATTCTCATTTTTTGTGTCATAGCGAACAAGTAGTTTTCTTGGAGTCATTGTTTCTATGTTTGTGTAGTAGACTGAAAAAATTTTATGATTTACAAATAAATTTTGTAAAATTCATTGAAATGTTTACCGGTAAACTCCAATGTTTTTCGGTAGTTTTCTAATACGAAATTTGAAAAAAATTGAGCAACGATGCACCGAAATGACGCTAGCGCGCATTGTTTGGTTGATTTATCGCACATTTTCCGAAAACTTTACGGAAGAACTTACCGGTAAATTATTTTCTTTTGGTAATTTTTGATAAATTTTCAATAAACTATTCCGCAAAGTTAACCGGAAATTTTCAAATTTTTTCCAGTATTTTTTTTGAGCATCGAAGCTCCAAATCTACGCTAGTTTGCATTTCTTAACTAATTCGAAAAATTTCAAAAAAAAATTGCTGAATTTACCAAACTTTTCCGGGGAGTTCTCTGTAAGTTACCGATAAATTTTTCTGGTAAACTTTCCCGGCAGGTTTTTGGTAAAAGTTCCGTTAATTTTCCGGTTTTTCCGTAAATAAATACATAGTTGGGTAAATATTCTAGCTTTATTTCGGAGCATCGATGCTTAAAGTTTTCCGAACTTTACCCTAAAAAACTAATAAACTTTGACAATTTCCGAAAAATTAACCGAATTTTTACCGGAAAATTTACCGAAATTTCCCGGCAAATTCCGGATAACTTTTCGAGATACAGTTCTGTGAATCTACTAAACAGTGCGCCCTAGCGTGACTGTGGAGTGTTGTTGAAATAAGTTTTTTGAACTCAAAAAACTACTGAAAAAACATTGAAAATTTCCGGAAAATTTACCGAGATCTTTCCAGTAAGTTTCATGTCATTTTTCCCAATTAACTTCCAGAAAATTTAGCGGAATTTTACCGGTGGAAAATTTCAGAAAATTCGCTTAAAACCCTACCATAAACCGCTGCAACAAGGTTTCCTGACAAGCTCTCCGGTGTATAAGTATCCAAAGATATTGTCAATTTGTTCGCATTTTTCAATTCAAATCTAATTTCATCTTGAATATTGAACACCATTTGTGGTACAGTGTTTTGAGAGTAGTAATCCAACGGCTTCACTCTGAAACAAAAAAACATAATTTTTTTCTTTTATTGAAAAAAAAAACTAACTCAAAATGCGGAGCCACAAATCTCATAAACTTATTAAATCCTGGTCCGTTTAGCATTGAAATTGGAAGGTGGTCCTCAAAAATCATTGAAATAACAGCCCGGTCCGATTCAGGGATGATTTGACGGCTTTGGTGGCTTCCAGAAGGTTCGATGTATTCAGGAGATTCAATTTTAATTGGGAATTCTGACAATTGGGTATAGTCATAGACATCAGGAGGTTGAAAATAGTCCTCGGTTGGGTCGAAAGTTTGTGGTGAAGTATGGGAACCGGGCCGCTGTCTTTTGGGTGCAGGATCTTCGAGGTTTAACTGAAAAAGAAGGGTTTGGTTCTAAACTTTTGACGTCGTCCAGTTTAAAATTTCATTGAAAAAATGAGCTTTTGATGTAAGACGCTTTAGTTCAGACATCCAAAAAAAATTTTCTGGTAGTTTTTAGTGAAAAAATTTCCAGAATGCAAATTTCGAAAAATGCATGCTTACAAGTTTTCTCGCACCACAAACCATCTCAAAATGAGATATTACAGTTTTTTAAGAAAATCCGAAACTTTCCAAATCTGCGAGTTTTTGAAAAGTAGCCTTCAAGAAAGATTGAAGCTTGCCTATAATATGTTTCTGTTCCGGACACTTACTGGACGCCCTCATACGTTCCTAATGGAAAAAATAGTGAAAAGCTCGATTTGTTGTCTGAAAAGTTTTCACAAAAACAAAACAGTTTTCGGGATCTGTTTCTCCACGTCTTAAGCACCCGTAGTTTTTCTAAAACAAACTGAAACGCTCTAAAAGCTTCAAAAATACGTGTTTTAGTATAATTTCGTATTCTACGACGTCTAAATTTCAAAATATCTGGCTTAAACGGGATTTTTGGGCTCGTCGCGCTATTATTCTTGCTTTCACCTGAACCAAATTAGTCTATGCCGAAATGTATAAAAAAAAATTTTCGTTTTTTTTTCCAAAATATTTTCAAAATTTACCTTATTCATCAATTCCGGATGTCTATTTGCCAAATGACAACGAACACTGTTAGTTCCACCTTTGCTCGTCCATGAAACAAATGTGTTTGGACATATTTTGCATTGTGCTTTTTCACTTCCCGTTCGGATGAAGTATGGGTCATATTTGCTGTGTTTTTTCGTTCTGTAATAGGAAATTTAATGATAAATTCAGACGATTCAAGGGCGGTAGGACGTTCCCGAACCGTGTCCCATATCAAAACTATCCCTTATCAGCACTGTACCGTATCAGAACCGTACCGCGTCAGAACTGAAAATTTCATTTTCACGTGAGAACTTCGTTGTTCTAATACAGGACAGTTCTGATACGAGACAGTTCTAGAACGGCATACCGCCGGCTGCTATCAACATTTTGTAACTTACGCTTTTGGTTGTCTTCCTGGCAATTGTTCGGGAAACATTTTTTCCGGAAGTTTTTCCTGAATAAAAATTTTCGTTCTTTTTTCAATGACAATTCGAAAAAATTATCTAGAATTCCAGTAAATTCTAATAAAATCAAACAAATAATATGTTCGGAAAATCAATAAAATCTGTTCAATCTCACTATACGGAATGTGGAAGGGAAAAGGGAGACGGGAGAAGGAAAGGGAGTGCGGCTGTTTTCCTCTGACCCTCCGCACAATCCTTCTTTCTCTGGTGCCTCCATTTTTTCAATACTATCTCGCTTCTGCTGTAGGCAGGCACGGAAGACGGAAGTCACTGGGCTTTTGAGAGAGACTGCAGGAAATGGGAAAGCGGGTCGCCGTTTCCGATTGAGAGGAGGGAAGAGAAATGGGAGGAAGAAGGGAGGAAAGGAGGAAGGACTCTAATAATAAAAAGGAAAATTTTCAGAAAAAAATTAATGTAAAAATTTGTTCTGATCCGATGACAATGAGTAAGGTTCTTGTGGTATTACCCTCTTGAGAAATCGGTGAATACAACTATTTTCAGCTCAAAAAGTTGATTTTTTTTTGGATATTCCTTATCTAGTTCAATATTTCAAAAAAGTATGTCTCAAAAAAGAAGTCTCAAAAATACACTGTGAGTTTGAAATCCGATTTTTTTTTATTAAAAATTTTCAGATTTTTTTCCGCGTTATCAAATTTTTATTGATTTTCATATCAAGTTCAAAGTACTCTCAAATAGTATTCAGAGTCATTTTGAGCCAAAATCCAATCATTTTCAGAGGTTGGAGCTCAAACACAGGTTAACCTGCGGGGCTAGGAAAGCGCGCTCTAATGCTAAAAGAGTACTCAGTAAAAGTAAAAGAACTCAGTTATGCACCATTTCTCTGATGAAACATCGGTTGAAAAATTTTGGCCAAAATTGAAACACGCAGCGAATTCATCAAATTAGCATTAGGGCGCGCTTTCCTACTCCCGCAGAGAACCGGAGTGGGGTTCCAAAATTCAGAATTTTGAAATTTTTGGGGCAGTATCAGTAGATTCAGAAGTGTATCATGGCAAGTTTTCTCGCGCCAAAAACCATTTTTTAAGGAAAAATTATGGTTTTCATGAAAATCCGAAACTTTTCTCAGAAAATTTTTTGAGGTTTTCGAATTTTTGAAAAAAAAATGTCCAAAAATTGAAATAATAACGAATATCACAAATTTCCACGCAAGAATTTGAATGGAAATCTCTACAGAGCATAAAATGACCGCATAAAATAAAATGATTCAAACGCGCTCTAATGATAAGAAAAGAAAAAAATTTGGCACTGTTCTAAAATCGTGGACCCAACAAAAAAAATCGTGGAGCCAAAAAAAATAGCGGACCAAGAAAAAAAATAGCGGACCAAGAAAAAAAATCGTGGACCAAGAAAAAAAATCGTGGACCGATTGAAATTTGTGTTTTGGAAAAAATCGTGGACCAAAAAAATCGTGAACCGAAAAAAAAAGATAGCGGACCGATTGAAAAATGAGTTCTGAAAGAAAATCGTGGACCGAAAAAATCGTGGACCGAAGTTGAGGCTTAGTTTCCTTCTAACTGTATTAAAGAATCAGAACTAGCCAGAACAATCCAGAAATGGTCGTATAAGAACTGGACAAATCAGAACCGACCAGTTGTGAGTTATTCTGGCTAGTTCTGACTCTTTTGAACAAACTAAGCCTCAACTTTGGTCCACGATTTTTTCGGTCCACGATTTTGTTTCAGAACACATTTTTCAATCGGTCCGCTATCTTTTTTTTCGGTCCACGATTTTTTTGGTCCACGATTTTTTTGAAAACCCAAAATTCAATTGGTCCACGATTTTTTTTCTTGGTCCACGATTTTTTTTTCGGGTCCACGATCTTTTTTTCGGGTCCACGATTTTTTTTGGGTCCACGATTTTTTTTGTTGGGTCCTCGATTTTAGAACAGTGCCAAAAATTTACCAAACCAAAAACTTTATATTATAAACCGAACATTACATTTCGGACCTTCTAATACAAAAAAAACAAACACATATTTTCAAAAACACACACAAATAGACAGACAGAAACCCATTGGAATATTGAATTGAGAGATCTGGTTGTCTCTAACGCTCTCCTCTCTCCATATGCTCTCTCTTCTCAAGACGTTTTGCCCAATGACAATCCAAATCGTACGGTTTATCGTCGACCAAATAGAACTCGCCGTTTGGAAGTGGACGATTGCACGAGGTACACGTGAAACAACGTGGATGCCAGTGACGATCCAAAGCCAAAAGGCAAGTGTCGACAAGAGTTTCCATGCATCCAGCACACTTTGGATTGTATTTTTGAGCAAAACATTGCACACAGTACGCGTGATTGTCGGCGGCCTGAAAATATTTTTGGTAGGGTTAGTCGTCGTAAAATTGTGTATATTTGTCTTCTGAAGTGTTTTCCTAGCTCTAACAGTTAGCGAGTTATAGTAATTTGAAAACCGAGAAAAACCGAGAGGGGGGGGGGCGCAGACAGCTAGGCACTCTCGTTTCTCTGTGCTCTCGCCTAAAACTTCTAGCGCCTCTTGTTCGGTGAAGAGAAGAGCTATCAAAAAGTGATGAGAGACAATAATTATCAGTTCGAAATTTGCTATTTTTTGGTATTAAAAATTAACAGGGTCTCAAAAATTTGAACTTTTCTCGATTTTCAAACTTTCCGCTTTTTTTTAAATCTATAGATTGACCAAAATTACGGGGAGACCAGCGAGCCGCAAAATTCCGGAAAAATTTACCTAAAAATCCGAGAAAAATTTCCGAAAACCTCTTCTGAAAGTTTTTCCAGTAGCTTTTTGGCTCAAAATTTGAAAATACAACTATGCTCCAAAACTGCGCTAATGCGCATTGTTTAGCGGATTCACAAAAAATTGCGGAAAATTTACCGGAAAACGAATGGAAAGCTCTTGAAAAGCCAGAAGAGAGCGCAGACAGTCAGACACTCTCGTTTCTCTGCGCTCTCTCCGTTTGGGAGCTAGACTAGCTAGAAACTTCTGGAAAACGCCAAAAACTGTCTAAATTTTCCTCTTCAAAATCCCCACTTTTTATTTTCAAATTTACCTGGAAAGTCTGCTTAATCGGACGTTTGCACGAAGAGCACGTGAAATGATCCGGATGCCAGAGACGATTCATGGCGACGAGCGCCTCACTTCCGATCGATTGATGACAGTGTCCACATTGACGACGATCGATGCTTCTATCCATTTTGTTGTTGTTCAGATGGGAGTAGAGAGAAGAATAATAGACGGAGAAGTGATTTGATTTGAGAGGGGGAGGGCGAAATTTGCCACGTGGCGAGATGTGGAACGCTTTTTCGGGGATGACAATTGGGGGTAGGGTAAGGGGAAGGTCACGGGAAAAATAATAAAAATTTTGAGAAAATTTTTGAAAAAAATAAAAGTTGTATATTTGACGTGAGTTCACAAAAATAGAAAAAAAGCAAAAAGTATTTGCCCCCACGCAGGATTGAACTACGGACCTCTGGTTTACAAGACCAGCGCTCTGCCACTGAGCTATAAGGGCGCCGGTTTTTTTGGTCATAGAGGGCGTATAAGAAAGGGGAGCGCGCAGAACGGAGAGGCGCCCTTTGAGGAGATGGTGTTCGTTTTTGGTTTGCGTACAAAACCCATGATGTTACGAAAAAATGCACCAAAATTCAAAATTTTCATTCAATTATGTACAGATATCAGACAAACCGGGTGGAGCCATATAAATTACACGTAATTTAGGTAAAATAATCAAGTTTTTTGAAAAATTAAAAAATCACAAAGCTCAAAATTTAAAAATCGAGCACTTATAAGCCCGATTGACTCGTCGAAGGTCGGATGTTGAGAAGTCGCTGGCTTTTCCCATAATTGTTGTGAAATGGGAGTTCTGAAATAGGTATTATTTAATTTTTGAAAAAAAAGTGGGCGGAGTTTACCTTTGCCTCAATGGTATTTTTCCCGTTTCTAGAGCCTTCATTGGCCTCGTAATGCATTATAGAGGTATAATCATAGTGTTCTCCATAATAAGAAAGACCCAAGTTGGATAATTTATCGAAATCCGTGTTGGCTCCTGAAATTAAAAAAATTTCAAAAAAAATTTGCTAAAAAAATTACCTTGGATAACATTATGGTACAGAATAGACACATAGGAATCACGATCCTCTCGCTGATGCTCGTGGATAAATCCTAAAAAAAGTTTTCAAATTTCAAAATTCTTGACAAATTTTTTTTCAAACCCCCGCCAAATCACCAAATTTCCAAAAAATACCAATAGAGCACATTTTCAAAAAGCTAGAACTAACCAATAACATGCATCAACTCGTGAATGATAGTGGCGTAATCGATACACTCGTCAGCAAGAGACACTTGTTGTCGACCACCTACTCGAGAGAAGTCTGCGTAGCATCTGGAAAAAAGAGGGGCTGGTTTTTGTGATGGAGGGGGCGGGGCATAGAAATTTTGAAAATTTTTCTGGTTTTTCTAAGTGTGAAAAACACTCTTTTCAGCAAGATGGCCGAGAATAAATGGTCTAAATCCCAGAGCGTTCGTGTACTCCTCGAGGACAATAAGATTTTTTATTATTGTTTTGCTCTTTTTTTCTACGTATTTCTGCCGTTTTTTCCTCAGAAATCCCGTCCAAATAATCTATTTTCGTCGAATTCCGAGCCAAAGCTACATGGAAATTCAAAAATGCAAAAATTGTTGTCCACGGGGAGTACACGACCGCCTTTCGCTTAAAAAATTTATAAGCGTTTATTCCCCGTATTTCTGTTGTTATTTTTTTCTTAAAGGAGGACTGAACTCGGGTTTTTTTATTTTAAAATCTGATGCAGTTTTTCATTCTGATCATTTTCTTTCACTACGACTACATTCAAAAATCACTCTAAACGGGTGAAAAAGGCGCTTGAAAGAAGCACGCAATACAGATTGATGGCCTAGGATCCGACAAAAATGCGCCTTGCGCACGCTTTTTTTTCAAATTCCTAGGCCGTGAATCTGTACGCGGCCATGCCTTCAAACGCGTTTTTCTACCGTTTAGAAGAATTTTTGAGTGTAGTCGTAGTGAAATAAGATGATCAGAATAAAAAACTGCACCAGAATTTGAAATAAAAAACCCGAGTTCAGTCCTCCTTTAAATTTCGGGCCAAAACTACAGAAAATAGTCTTTTAAAAAATTAAAAAATGATTGTCCACGAGGAGAACACGACCGAATTTCTCAAAAATTTTGTTTTTAATACTTACCCATCCAACTTCTGAATAACAATATAATCCTTATCAGCCGGTGATTTGGGCACAAATCGAATGCAAGTTCTCTTGGCGTACGCATCAAAAGCCCGAGCCAACACAGCTCGCTGAGCACTAGCTGAAAACAAAATTTTTTGAAATTTAACATCCAAGTTTCTTTAAAAAATCTTACTGTAAGCCGCCGACAGAATATATGGAACTCTTCCATTTGGCCATTTATCCTTCTCTGCTGCCACTGCAACACCTCCGCCTCTTTTGAATCTTTGCATTGGAATTCGCATATCATGATAGAGACTTCTGACCCGTCGAGTGTTTGTTTGTGGCAAGAGAAGAGCATTTCGGAAGTCAATATCGGTTAAATATGAGAATTGTTCCATGTTTGGCATCCAGAATGGAGCTTGGCACAATGCCAATGGGGTGGACAGGAGCATCGAGAGGACGATTGGAAGCATTGTTTGTTGTTGAGGAGTGGGTCTGGAATAAAAAAGGATGTTCGAACCTTGTTTGTGGTTTCAAAAAAGTTGCTGCGTCTAAATGTGTGGTTTTGCATGGGAAGCTTTATCTTTATCTGTTAAGAGTTTGCATTTTTGTTCGAATCGACTGAAAATCCCAGAGGAAACATGTCTTAATTCGTAGATCTATAGGTTTTTTTCCGGTATAAGGTGAGCTTAAACAAAAAAGAGACATTTCCTAAAAAACTTAATTGTAGAAACCTGCTCCGGTTTTGACGAACTACACATCTTGGGACTGTCCTATTACGGAGAGCATTATGATTATACCACTACCATACATTACGAAGCTAATGAGGCTCTTAGAAACAGGAAAAATACCATTGAGGCAAAGGTAAACACCGCTCACTTTTCTTTATATTTAAAAAGAAACCACTTTCAGAATTTTCATTTCGCAAAAATAATGGGTACTTCTCTACATTCGATCATCGACGAGTCATTTGGCCTATTCGTGCTCGGCTTTTCAATTTTGAGTAAAAAGTTTTGGAATTCTGACTAATCTGGTTTTACTTTATTTACTTGTAATTTATATGGCTCCGCCTGAATTTTGAGGTATGTGTGCATACTACGCTTTCTTTGAATATAAAAAACCTAATTTTTTCTGTATTGTGTTCGTAAAATTAAGTATTTTGTAATTTATTCACAACCAAAAAACTCTTAACAAGGTTTGATTTTCTATTATTTTGTAGCAAGTTTTTACTATTTCATCAGAGCGCGTTAGACAAGGCTTATATGAAAAAATGGAGCTATTTTGAAGAAAACTACGAGCCTGTACTAATTGTAAGAGCCTGAGATTACCACGCTTGAAACCCATTACACGAAAATTGAATAGTAAAGATTCCTAGAAACTTAAATCTAGAGCTAGGAAGCACAAGAAAGCGTTTCTGAAGTTATAAAAAGTCGCCAACAACATTCTGATCGGCGGCAAATCAAAATTTTTAAAAACTAACTAACATAATTACTTTAACGGCATCAAGTAGAAAAACCAAAAAGTACAGTTTCTTACCCCAAAGTAAAACCCCAGA
Source organism: Caenorhabditis doughertyi (assembly GCA_963572265.1). Classification (NCBI taxonomy): domain Eukaryota; kingdom Metazoa; phylum Nematoda; class Chromadorea; order Rhabditida; family Rhabditidae; genus Caenorhabditis; species Caenorhabditis doughertyi. The sequence continues at coordinate 1,115,574 of OY751555.1, forward strand.
AACTCACCCGAAAAACTCCTTTAACTGCTTCCTTGGCTCCTGCTAAAAGTTGGAAGTGAAGGATCTTCTTCCAACTCGTATGCAGTCTCACTCAATCTCATTGGCAAAGGTCGCGGGCGCCTCCCCCCATCCATCCAGTATTTCACGCGCGTGGGGAGCAAGAGAGCACCCTACTACTGCCAGGGCTCCAACCGGTTAATTCCTCCCTCTTTCCGCGTGTAATTTCTTTCCGTTGCTGTCTTCCGCTCGCTTACCACCTACTACTGCATGGAAAAGAAAAAAAATTGTTTGACTTTTTATTATTTCCTCTACTAGATTCAGTTATATACAAGAGAGAATTAGAGAAAGAGAGGGAAGAGAGGGGGAGCTGCTGCAGAAATCATGAACAGTTTTATGCAAACATTGACTTTGACTGGAGCATTGTGTCAGGGTTAGGTACGTAATTTGATATAGATTAGTGGTTTCATGTGGTTTTTTAGTTGTCATCGATGTAGCGATCCAGGTAGATGTTACCAAGACGGACAATTGATGGAAGGAATAATGGAATTACATCGATCTGGAAAATATTTCATTGGTTTTTATTTTCGAAATTTTTAAAGGTAGTAAACCTTTCTTTGATTTGTTGATAAAAGTACCTCAAAAATTTATAATATTCAAATTTTCTAGTCGAAACCCAATTAAAATTGCTCAGTTCTGTGAAAAAAAGCGATTGAAGTCAATGTCCGGGCATTGAGATGGCCTAGAAATCCCGATGGCCTAAAAATCCAGAGCGCGGGAATTATTAAAAAAGTTGTGAGTTTCCTCATTTATTTTTGTTGATTAGACACCAACTAAAGTTGAAGTTATATCGACTTTAGCTTCTGCGACACGCTTTTTAACAGAAAAACGTGGATTCTAGCTTATTTCAAAAATTTTAATCGGTTTTGGATTAGAAAATATAAATTTTTAGGTTCCTTTAATAAAAAATCGAAGAAAAGTTTACTACTCCTTTAAAAGACAGCGACGGAAGTTTATATGCCAAACTGCTAGTTCAATAGGGCGCACTTGCACACTCCCTTTTTTTCCAAATTTTTAAAATGTTTTCGAACAAATTTTGTGTTGTTGAAAATTTGGGAGAAATTAGGACTATGAAATATGCGAAAATTTTGCTTTAAAATTTTCGAAAAAAAATATTGATTGTGCAAACTCGCCCCATTGGACTAGCAATTCGTCTTGTAAACTTCCGTCGCTACTTGTTAAGGTACTTGCGGCTTATCTCGTAAACTCCACTGACCACCAATACTTGCCAGCATTTCTCTTTTTTTTCAAAACAAACTGCGAATTCCAAAAAAAAAAAGCCAAAAAACATTTGCCCCCACGCAGGATTGAACTACGGACCTCTGGTTTACAAGACCAGCGCTCTGCCACTGAGCTATAAGGGCGCCGGAATTCTCGGTCATAGAGGGCGTATAAGAGACGGGGAGAGAAACAGACAGTTGTTTGCTGTTTTACGCGTTCAACTTTCGTTTCGCGAACAAAAATGAAAAGAAAAACACACCTGAATTGGATCAGTAGCATTTGTGTATCGATGAGGGCAGTCATGTTGAATATAAATATATGGATCTGGTGTGTTAATTGGACCAAAGTCACTGGCACAACCGGTGACTTGGAAGTTTCCTTTGGTATCACTCCAAGTTCTACCCATCAGATCGTCTTGTTCAAGGGGTAGGGCTGGAAATAAAGGGGTTTGAGGGTAGTTTATTGAGAAAGTGTATAGTTTTGTTGTTGTAACTAGATTAGTTAAAATTATTGATGTGATAAATGAGGGTTTCAATTTGAAATGTATGAAAAAAAGAGGTTTTTTTTCTCTAAAAACAGGTGCCCAACAAATTTGCTGACTTTCATTATGATAAAAAGTTTTCAGAAGGTTCTATTTAGCATAGTAAGATTTTGGACTGACATGTTCACGCCCGCCCGGTCCGCAACTTTGCGTCACAGTGAACCCGCACAACTTGCGTTCTGGTTGACGACTATCAATTAAATTTTCGACGAAATTTATTATTTTAAACCTTAATTTTTGATTGAAATTCATGAAAGTTTAACCGAATCAAAAACACATCGAAACTATTCAAAATTCTTATTTCAAAAAGCTCAAAATTGTTTCAAATCAGCGCCGACAAACGGTTCGTCACCCTTCTTTGTTGGAATAATTCGATGAAAATTGATATAAAACTACTTTATTGTTTTTTTTCAAATTCTAAACCATGACAAATAATTTTTTTAAAAACTCCCCAGAAAGTGAAAAAAAAACTCACAATCCTCATCCCACAAATCCACGTGGACCTTCTTCACTGCATGATGATCGGTGGGACATTTCAACACACCCGTGACCATAACACAACTAGTTTTGGCCATCGCCAAATTGAAAAATCCCATAATAATCCATGCAGAAAAACAGCATTTAGAATGAATCATCATTTCAGAATTATTCGGATTTTCAAGTTCCGTCAAGAGAAGATGTCACAAAAGAATAAAAAGGAAGGAAGACGGCAGAATGCGTGGGGGTCGAGAAACTAATTCCCCATGGGGGTATCAGTCTTATCTTATCGTCCCTTTGTGTGTCCCCACCACGATCATGTTCATGTTTGCTCATTGGTGTCATCAATCAACACACAAATAAACACACATCATTATGAGCTATGAGCTGTGAAAGAGAGGGGAACAATAATGGGGGAATTTGGGTCAGGTAATGAACTAATGAGACAGGTGTTTAGTGGTGGGGACTTTTTCTAACGGACCAATGTGAAATTTTTGATTGGGCGGAAATTTTTCTGTTTTTTGCAGAAAAAAAACAAAAAATTGTTTCAAAAATGAAATTGATCAGAACTGATTGAATTTAAAAAAAATTTTCAGCATTTTCAAAATTTCAAATTCAAACGAGAAGGCAATACAAGATAGTGGATGACGTCCTCCAGAACAATGTGAATGTACAGCGGTTGAACCTCAGAAAAATCATCCGAAAGCCAATGTATTGGACTGTAAGTTCATCATCTTCACATTGACATTTTTTGAGCGTCAGCGTGCCTGTGAGGCTTTAAACCAGGCTTAAATATTTTAGTCCTAATCAATTTCTCGTCTTACTGTTCTGGTTTCGATTTACAGTTCATACTTTCCAAACAAGTTTACGGAACCCTAATTTTCAACGATTCGTTGCGGATTCCACCCAAGCTCTGAATATGTTTTGGTCTGTCTTCGAATTTAGTGCGGTCCGAGTTAAAGCCAGACTTGTCGCGGGCCGGCAACGGGTCGGCAGTTGATGAAATGTTTCTGGAAGAAAGTTTGACCACTTTTCGAAAAAAAAACAAGGAAAAAGCTTTTTAATTTCGCAAAAAAAAGGGAAAAACGTGGCCAAATTTTCAAATTTTTGAAGCCGGCCCGCGTCGTCCCGCGCCGAACCAACGGGCCTGTTTTTTAGTAGACTTTGTTACATCTTTCTAATTCCCTAACTTCAGGTTGAAAATTTGTTTTCGTACTCTTTGAAAGTCACGATCAAACCTAACGCAAAAAGGGGAGAGAACGAGTAAAAATACGTCGTTTTATTGTTTCCTTCTCAAAAAAATTGTACTTCCTGAAAAATTTTCTAAGCTAGGCATGTAAGCAATTACACCAAAAAGTTGTAAGCTTAACTGAAGCACTGTATTGAAATTGAACGGACTTTTTCCATACTAACTAGGGTATGGTCTAAACGCATGGTGAGCTTTCGAAATGTTTTATAGGCTATTTGAGACTTGAAATCGTGCTGATCACGAATTCGAAGTCCATTTTTGTTGAGCGTGTCGCAAGCTCACCGTGCGTTTTTTTTTGCATTTTCACAATGAGGCTCAACTAGCTTTCAAGTTAATTTCTAATCTTAAACTAATAAAAAACTATCAAAATAATCCAACTAGATACACACAAACACTCCCCTCTCTCTACTACCACTATCCCGCCTAAATCCTAAAACATGGCATCTCCTTCCCTCCTTCCCTTCCCTCCGATCAGCCTCAAGTACTTTCTTTTTCTCTACTCTCAATAATACAATATGTTTCTCCGAATACATTGTGTACATCCACAATTCTTTCTCTCTCTCTTCGTCAAGTGAGCTCTTTCTCCTTGTGCTCCAGGACGGGGAGCTTTCTGTGAGCCAAGCCAAGCCGCCGCCGCCAACGGCCACCCATTGATAAAACTTTTTTTGCGTTGCTTTTTGTGAGTGTTATCAGTTTTTTTTTCTGATTAATTTTGAAAAGTAAAAAAGGAATAGCCAAAAAAAAATCATGGCTAATCTCGATTTTATGATGGATCCGGGGTGGAAGTACTTGCGGCAGGCACAGGATGAGGCCTTGAAGGTTCGTTTTTTGTTGTTGTTTTTTTTAGGGGGAAAGAGAAAAAAGGGAAAAAAAGAAAAAAAAAACCCCCACCGGGGGTTGAACCATTGACCTAAATACGGTGGTGCCCCTCTTTACCGGTTGCGCCAAACGTGTTTGAAGGCAGCGACGCGTAGTATTTTGCTTATAACTTTTTTCAAAATCATCCAAAAAAATCAAAAAAAGTCTTAAATTGTAGCACTTAAGATTTCCCGTTTGACCCATTTAAAAAATTTCATTTTTTTATTTTTCGTTCGTCCAATAATCCCCGATTTTTAAATTAAATTTCAAATTGGCGGTTTCTATCACTTTGATATCGGCTCAATTCTCAAATTTTCAACTTTCTTTCCAGTTCTAGAACTGTCATTTCAAATTAATCACACCATCATTAAAAATCTGGCAAAATGCCAAAAATTTCACCGCGTTTACCCAGATTTTCATCGTTTTGCGGGGGGCAAAGGTAAATATTTGAACCTCGCGCGCGCTGGGAAAAGATGAAGCGAAGAAAAAAAAACTTTAACATCTTATAGGAAAACAGAGAAAAACACTAGTAATCTCAGGGGATAAGGAAAAAAAAACTTTGAGAAAAAAAAATGATGGGATAGGGATTAGAAACCAACTTTTTCTATCCAATAGAGCGCATTTTCTTTCATGCGATCTTTGACGCTTTTTTTTTAAATGCAAAACAATTGTTTTGAATGAAAAATTTGAATTTTTCTGCATTTTGTCGTAAAATATTATGTTTGGTACGCAAACTCTAAAAAAAAACCGAACAACTGTTCCCCACGGCGCCCCTCTGCGCGTTCCCCCTTTCTTATACCCCCTCCATGACCTAGAGCGCCTGCGCCCTTATAGCTCAGTGGCAGAGCGCTGGTCTTGTAAACCAGAGGTCCGTAGTTCAATCCTGCGTGGGGGCAAATATTTTTTGCTTTTTTTTCCTCTCTTACTTTGAACACGTTTAGGAGCAAGCCGCCCGTCGCTTCGACAACAAAACCCACGCTTGGGTTCCAGATGCTGCCGAGGGGTTCGTGGCCGCTGCAATTGCAGTTCAGGAGGGGGATAACTTGACCCTTACGATGCCAGCTGATGGGTCGCAAAGGAAGTTGACAAGAGCCGAGTGTCAGGAGATTAATCCGGCTAAATTTGAGAAGACTGAGGATATGAGTAATTTGACTTTCTTGAATGAAGCTTCGGTTTTGCATAATTTGAGACAGAGATATTATTCAATGATGATCTATGTGAGTTTGGGTCTTTTTTCATTTTCTGAACTTTCTTAAACCATTTTCAGACCTACTCTGGTCTCTTCTGTGTGTTCATCAATCCGTACAAGATGCTCCCAATCTACACTGATTCGGTGGCTTCCATGTATGTGAATAAACGTCGTGCAGAGATGCCACCTCATTTGTTCGCTGTGTCTGATGAGGCATTTAGAAATATGATGTCAGGTATGGTGGTTTTAAACCATGAGGTATCTTTTCGAATGAAAAAATTTTCGGATAAAATCGTATTTTTAAATTTTCCAATGAGTGAGTGGAGCCTAGGCAAAATTTCAAAAAAATAGCATTTCGTTCCAGTTTTTCTAAGGTTCTGACAGTTGAATTTATGTAAATTTGAATATTCCAGACCTGCTGAAGATACCGGAATACTAGTTTTTATTTTGGGTTACTTTCGGTAGTTACAAAAACTTATAAGGGCTCAGCCGGTCCATGCTTTTCAAACTGTCAGTCAGATGATTTTTAACTTCACTATTTATTAAAAGAATTGTTACTTTTTTATGTTCTCGATAATTCCGGCACTCGAAGCACAATTGAAAAAAAAAACTGATTTAGGGTTCTGGCTCAACCGAGTTTTTTTATGATGAACTTCCTGATTTGAAAGTTCAAAAGTTATTGATCCAGTTCAGGACAAAAGAAATGCCTAGAACTACTCAAATTCCAAAACAAAAACCCTCTCAAAACTATCGAAACCCGTTTTGCAACTGCGAGATTCCCCAAACTTTTTTACCAAAAATCTTTTTTCAGACAAAGAAAACCAATCGATGCTCATCACCGGAGAATCTGGAGCCGGTAAAACCGAGAACACCAAAAAAGTCATTGCCTACTTTGCCATGATTGGATCCGGCAACAAGGATGAAAAGAAAAACTCGGAATCCTCATTGGAAAACCAAGTTGTTCAAGCCAATCCAGCCATTGAGGCATTTGGAAATGGAGCGACAACGAGGTTTGAGAGAGAAAAAAGTGATTGGCGGCAATTCAAAATTTTTCAGAAATTACAACTCTTCTCGTTATGGAAAATTCATTCGAATTCATTTCGATAGGAAGGGAAAATTGGTCGGAGGAGATATTGAACATTGTGAGTTTTAGTTTTTTAGCCGTTTTTTCTAGCTTAAGCTGAAAGAAAAATTCCAGACCTTCTGGAAAAATCTCGTGTCATCAAGCAAGCTCCCGGGCGAGCGTTCCTACCACATTTTCTATCAAATCATGACCCAAAAAGGCTCAGAGGTACATTTTCTCCAACTTTTTCTGCATTTTCAGAAAATTTCAGAGCGCTACGGCCTCAGCGACAACATTCGTGACTACAAATTCGTGTCGCAAGCCGAGATTACTGTACCCGGTATGAATGATACCGAGGAGTGGCAGATTACTGATGTAAATTTTATTTAAAAAAAAAGAAAATGGGCGGAGCCTAAAGATTTTCAGACAGCATTCAACGTGATGGGCTTCTCGGAACGCGAGAAGGACGATCTGTACAAACTGTGTTCGGCCATCATGCACATTGGAAATTCGACATTTAAGCAGAAGCCACGTGATGAGCAAGCCGAGGTTGATGATATGAAAAGTGGGTTTTTCCCTCATTCTGTAATGGAATTTGGGCCTAAATTTCAAATTCGAGATAAATTTCTGAACATTTTTGTCTTTTGAACCATCTTGATAGCTCTTTTGGGAGTAGAGATACAGAACAAAGA